>JAIWJD010000007.1:3910985-3933485 GCA_022818045.1 Neotoxoptera formosana | reverse complement strand
TGAAGAAAGAGTAAAGAAGAAAGAAGAGAGAAGGAAGAGAGAAAGAAAGAGGAGAGAAGGAGAAAGAGGAGAAGAAGAAAGAGAGAGAAGCAGAGAAGAGAGAGAGAAGAGAAAAGAAGAAGGAAGAAGGCAAAAAGAGAGAGAGAGAGAAGAAGAAGAGAAGAAGGAAAAGAGAAAGAAAGAAGAAGAAGAGCAAGAGAGGAAAGAGAAGGAGAGAAGAAGAGAAGAGAGAGGAAGAAGAGTAAGAGAGAAGAAGAAAGAAGATCCAGAAGAGAGAGAAGAGAGAGAAGGAAGAAAGAGAAGAGAGAGAAAGAGATGAGAGAAGAGAGAGAGAGAGAGCAGAGAAGAAGAGATAGAAGAGAGAGAGAGAATAAAAAGAAAGAGAGAGAAGAAGAAGAGAAAGAAAGAAGAGAAAGAGAAGAGAGAGAAGAAAGAAGAGAGAGAAAGAGAAGAGAAGAAAAGAGAAGAGAGGGAGAAGAGAGGAGAAAGAGAAGATAGAAGAAAAGAGAGAAGAGCAAGAGAAGAGAGAAAAGAAGAGAGAAAGAAGAGAAGAGAAGAGCAGAAGAGAGAGAAGAGAGAGAGAGGAAGTAGAAGAAGAGTGAAAGAGCAGAGAGAGAAGAGAGAGAGAGAAGAGAGAGAGAGGAGAGAGAAGGAAAGAGGCGAAAGAGAGAGGAGAAAGAGAGAGAGAAAAAGAAAAGAGAAGAGAGAAGAGAGAGAGAGAAGAAAGAGAAGAGAGAGAAAAGAGCAAGAAGACAGAAGAGAGAAAGAGAAGAAGAGAAAGAAGAAAGAGGAGACAGAGAAGAAAGAGCAGAGAGAGAGAGAAAGAGACGAGAGAAGAAGAAGAAGAAGAGAAGAGAAGAGTAGAAAAGAGAAAGAAGAAGAGAAGGAAGAGAAGAAGAGAAAGAGAAGAAGAGAGTGAAAGAGAAAGAGAAACAGAGAAGAAAGAGAAGAAGAAAGAGAGAGAGAGAGAAGAGAAGGAAAAGAGATAAGAAGGAGAGAGAGAAGAGAAGAGAGTATAGAGAGAGAAAGAGAGAGAGAAGAGAAGAGAGAAGAATAGAGAGAGAGAGAAAGAGAGAGAGAGAGAGAGAGAGAGAGAGGAGGAGAGGAGAAGAGAAGAGAGAGAGAGAGAGAGAAGACGAAGAGAAAGAAGAGAGAGAGAGAAGAAGAAAAAGAGAGTAAGAGAGAGAAGAAGGGAGAAGAAAGAAGAAGAAGTAGAGAGAGCAGAGAGAGAAGAGACAGAGAGAGAGAGAGAGGAGAGTAAAAAGAAGAAGAGAGAAGGAGAAGAGAGAAGTAGAGGAGATAGGAAAGAAAAAGAAGGAGTGAAGGAAGAGAGAGAGAAGGGGAAGAGAGGAGAGAGAGAGAGAAGAGAAGAAGAAGAAGAAGCAAGAGAGAGAAGAGAGAGAGAAGAGAAGCAGAGGAGAGAAGAGGAGAGAGAAGAAGAAGAAGAGAGAGAGAGATAGAAGAGAAGAAGAAAGAAAGGAGAGAGAAGAAACGCAGAGAAGGAGAAAGAAGAAGAGAGGAGAGAAAGAAAGAAAAGAAGAGAAGAGAAGAAGAGAGAGAAGAGAGAGAGAAAGAGAAGAGAGAGGAAAGAGAGAGAAGAGAGAGAAGAGAGAAAGAGAGAAGAAGAAAGAGAAAGAGAGAGAAGAAGAGAGAGAGAGAGAGGAGAGAGAGAAGAGAGAAGAAGAAGAAGAGAAGAGAAAAGAAAGAGAAGAAGAGAAAAGAGAGAGAGGAGATAGAGAGAAGAGAAGAGAGAGAAAGAGAAGAGAAGAAGAGAAAGAAGAAGAGAGAGAGAGAAAGAAAGCAGAGAAAGAGAGAGAAGAAGAGAAGAAAGAAGAGAGAGAGGAGAAGAGAGGAAGAGAAAGAGAAAGAAGAGAAGAGAGAAAAGAAAGTAGAGAGAAAGAAGAAAGAGAGAAGAGAGAAGAGAAGGAAAAGAAGAAGAGAGAAGAAGAAGAGAGAGAAGAGAGAGAAGAGAGAGAAGAGAGAGAAGAAAAAAGAGAGGAGAGATGAGAGAAGAAAGAAGAAGAGAGAAAAAAGAGAAGAAGATAGAAGAGAGAAGAGAAAGGAGAGAAGAGAATAAGAGGAGAGAGAGAGAAGAGAGAAGAAAAAGAAAGAGAAAAGAAGAAGAAAGAGAAGAAGAGAGAGAAGAGAGAGAGAGGAAGAAAGGAGAGAGAGAGAGAGAAGAGAAGAAGTGGAGAAAAGAAGAGAGAGAAGAAGAAGAGAGAGAGAGAGGAGAGAGGAAGAGAAAGAGAGAGAGAAGAGAGAAAAAGAGAGAGAAGAAGAGAGCAAGAGAAGAGAGAAAGAGAGGAGAGAAGAGAGAAAGAGAGAAGAGAAGAAAAGAAGAGAGAAGAGAGAAAGAGAGAAAGAGAAGAAGAAGAAGAGAGAAGAGAAGAGAGAGAAGATAGAGAGAAGAGAAGAGAAGAAGAAAAAGAGAGAGAAGCGAGAAGAGAGAAAGAAGAAAAGAGAAGAAGAGAAATAGAGAGAAGAAGCATAGAAAGAAGAGAAGAAGAAAGGAGAAGAAAGGAAGATAGAGAAGAAGAGAGAAAGAAGAAGAAGAGAGAAGAGAAAGAGAGAGAAGAAGAAGAGAAGAGAGTAGAAGAGAGAAGAGAGGAAGAGAAGAGAGAGAGAAAAGAGAGAGAAGGAGAGAGGAAGAGAAGAAGCAGAGGAAATGAAGAAAGAAGAGAAGAGAGAAGAAAGAAATGAGAAGAGAGAGAAAGAGAAGAAGAGAGAAGAGAAAAGAAGAGAGAAGAGAAAGAAGAGAGAGAGAGAGTAGAGGAAGAGAAGAAGAGAGAGAAGAGGAAGAGAAGAGAAAAAGTAGAAGAGAAAGAGAGATAGGAAGGAAAGAGAGAGTAGAAGAGAAGAAGAGAGTAGAAGAGGAGAAGGCAGAGAAAGAGAGATAAGAGTAAGAGAGAAGAGAGAAGAGAGAAGAAAGAAGAAAGAGAAAGAAGAGAGAGAAGAAAGAGAGAAGAGAGAAAGAGAGAGAGAGGCAGAGAAGAAGAGAGAGAAGAGAGAGAGAAAGAGAGAAGAGAAAAGAGAAGAGAGAGAAAGAGAAGGAGAGAGAGAGAAGAAAGAAGATGAGAGAAGAGAGGAAGGAGAAGAAAGAGAAGAGAAGAGAGAAGAAAGAAAGAGAGAGAGAAGAGAAAGAGAGAAGAGGAGAAAGAGGAGAGAGAAGAGAGAAAAGAGGAAGAGAAGAGAGGAAAGAGAGAAGAAAGAGAGAGAAAGAGAGAAGAGGGAAAGAGAGAAGAGAAGAGAGAGAAGGAGAGAGAAGAGAAGAGGGAAAGAGAGAAGAAGAGAAGAGAGAGAAGTAGAGAGGAGAAAGAAAAGGGAGAAAGAGAGAGAGATAGAAGGAGAGAGAGAAGAGAGAAAGAGAAAAGAGAGAAGAGGAGTGAAGAGAGAAGAGAGAGAGAGAAGAGAAGAAGAGAGAAGAAGAGAGAAGAAGAGAGAGAAGAAGAGAGAGAGAAGAGTAGAAGAAGGAGAATGAGAGAAGAAGAAGAAGAGAAAAAGAGAGGAGAGGAGTGAGAAAGAGAAGTCAGGAGGAAGAGAGAAGAAGAGAAGAAAGAAGAAGAGAGAGAGAAGAAGAAGAGAAGAGAAGAAGAGAAAGAGAAGAAAGAGAGAGAGAAGAAAGAATGAAGAGAGAGAGAAGAGAGAGACAGAGAAGAGAAGAGAGAGAGAGAGAAGAATAGAAGAGAGGAGAGAGAGAAGAAGAAGAGAGAAGAGAGAGAAGAAGAAGAAGAAGAAGAGAGGAGCAAGAGAGAGAGAAGGAAGAGAGAGAGAGAGAGAAGGAGCAGAGAAGAGAGAAGAGAGAGAAAAGAGAAGAGAAGAAGAAGGAAGAGAGGAGAAGAAGCAGAAGAGAGAAGGAGAGAAAGAAGAAAGAGAAGAGAAGAAGAGAGAGCAGAGAAGAAGAGAGAGAAGAGAGCAGAGAAGAAGAAGAGAAGAGAAAGAAGAAGAGAAGAGAAGAGAGAGAAGGAAGAGAAAAAGAGAAGAAGAGAAGAAGAAGAGAAGAGAAAGAAAGAAGAAGAAGAGAAGAGAGAAGAGAAAGGGGAAGAGAGAAAGAAGAAGAGAGAGAAGAGAAGAAGAGAGAGAAAGAAGAGAGAGAGAGAAAGAAGAGAGAAGAAGAGAAGAAGAGAAAGGAGAGAGAGAAAGAAGAAGAGAGGAAAGAAGAAGAGAAGAGAGGAGAAGAGAGAGAAGAGAAGAAGAAAAGAAGAAGGAAAGAGAGAGAAGAAGAGAGAGAGAGAGAAGAAGAAGAAGAAGAGAGAGAAGGAGAAGAAGAGAGAAGAAAGAGAGAAGGAGTAGAAGAAGAAGAGAAGAGAGCAGAGAGAGAAGAAAGAGAAGATGAAGAAGAGAGAGAGAAAAGAGAGAGAAAGAAGAGAAGAGAGAGAAGAGAGACAGAGAGAAAAAAGAGAAGAGAGAAGAAGAAGAGAGAGAGAGAGTAGCAGAGAGAGATAGAGAGAAAAGAAGAAGAGAGAAAGAGAGAGAGAAGAGAAGAGAGAGAGAGAGTAAAAGAAGGAGAAAGAAGAAGAGAGAGAGAGAGAAAGAAAGAGAAGAAGCAGAAGAAGAGAAGAGAGAAGAGAAGAGATAGAGAAAGAGAGAGTAGGAGAAAGAGAGAAAGAGGAGAGAGAAGAGAGAGAAGAGAGGAGGAGAAGAGAAGGAGAGAGAGAGAAAAGAAAGAAGAGAGAAAGAGAGAGAGAAGAGAGAAAGAGAGAAGAGAAAGGAGAAGAGAAGAGAGAGAAGCGAAAGAGAGAGAAAGAAAGAGAGAGTGAGAGAAAAGAGAAGAGAGAGAAGAGAGAGAAGAGGAGAGAGAGAAAGAAGAAGAAGAGTGAGAGAGAAGAGAAAAAAGAAGAGAGAAAAAGAAGAGAAGAAGAAGAGAGGAGAAGAGAGAAGAGAGAAGAAGGAGAAGAGAAGAAGGAGAAGAGAGAGAAAGAGAAAGAGAAGAGAGAGAGAGAAGAAGAAGAAGAGAGTGAGAGAGAAGAGAGAGAGAAGAGAAAAAAAAGAGAAGAGAAGAGAAGAGAGAGAGAAGAGAGAGAGAGGAAGAAGAGAGAAGAGAGAGAAAAGAAGAGAGAGAGGAGAGAGAAGAAGCAGGGAAGAAGAAGAGAAAAAGTGAGAGAAGAAGAAGAGAAGAGAGAGAAGAGAGATAAGAGAGAAGAGAGAGAAGAGGAGAGAGAAGAAGAGAAGAGAAGGAGAAGAGAGAACAGAAGAGAGAGAAAAGAGAGAAGAAGAAGAAGAGAGAGTAGAGAAGAAGAAGAGGAGAGAGAGAGAAGAGAGAAGAGAAGAGAAGAGGAAGAGAAGAGAAGAGAGAGAGAGAAAGAGAGAGAAGAAAAGAAGAGAGAGAGAGGGAAGAAGAGAGAAGAGAAGAAAGTAGAAAGAAGAAGAAGAAGAGAAGAAAGAAGAGAAGAGAGAGAGAGAAAAGAGAGAGAAGGAGTAGAGAAGAGAGAGAGAAGAGAGAGAGAACAGAGAGAAAGAGAAAAAGAAAAGAGAAAACGAGAAGAAAGACAGAGAGAGAAGAGGAGAGAGAAGAAGGAGAGAGAAGAGAAAGAAGAGAGAAGAGAGTGAGAAGAAGAGAGAAAGAGAAAGAAGAGAGAAGCGAGAGGAAGATAGAGAAAGGAGAAGAGAAGAGGAGAGAAAAAGAGAAAAAGAGAAGAGAGAAGAGAAGAAAGAGAAGAAAGAGGAAGAGAAAGAAAGAAGAGAGAAGAAGAGAGGAGAGAGAAGAAGAAGAGAGGAGAAGAAAAAAGAGAAGAGAACAAGAGAGAGAGAGGAAAGGGAGAAAGAAAGAGAGAAGAAAGAGAGAAGAGAAGAGAAGAGAAGAGAAGAGAAGAGAAGAGAAGAGAAGAGAAGAGAAGAGAAGAGAGAAGAGAGAGAGAGAGAGAGAAGGAGAGGGAGAGAGAAGAAGTGAGAAGAGAGAAAAAGAAGAGAGGAGAGAAGAGAAGAGGAAAGAAAAGAGAGAAGAGAGAGAAGAAAGAGAAGAGAAGAGAGAGAGAAGTAAGAGAAGAGAAAGAAGAGAGAGAAGAAGAAGAGAGAAGAGAAGAGAGAAGAGAGAAGAGAAAGAAGAGAGAGGAGAGAACGCAGAAGAGAGGAAGAGAGAAGAAAGAGAAAAGAAGAAAGAGCAGGAAGAGAGAGAAAAGAAAGAGAAAAGGAGAGAGAGAGAGAGAAGAAAGAAGAGAGAAGAAGAAAGAAGGGAGAAGAGAGAAAGAAGAAGAAGAAGAAGAGAGAAGAGAGAGAGAGAAGAAGAGAGAAGAAGAGAAAGAAGAGTAGAGAGAAGAAGAAGAGAAGAGAGAAGAGAAGAAGAGAAAGAAGAAAAGAAGAGAGAGAGAAGAGAGAAGAGAAGAAGAGAGAGTAGAAAGAGAGAGAGAAGAGAAGAGAGAGAAGAGAGAAGAGAGAAGAGAAGAGAGAAGAAAGGAAGAGAGGAGAGAAGAAGAGAGAGAAAGACAGAGAGAGAAGAAGGAGAGAGAGAAGTAGAGAGAAGAGAGAAGAGAAAGAGAGACGGAAGAGAAGACGAAGAAAAAGAAGAGAGAGAAGAGAGAAAGAGAGAGGAGAAGAGAGAAGAGAGAGAGAAGAAGAAGAGTAAGAGAAGAGGAGAAGAAAGAGAAGAAGAGAAGTAGAAGAAGAAGAAGGCAGAGAGAAAGAAGAGAAAGAGAAGAGAGAGAAGAAGAGAGAGAAGAGAAGAAGAGAAGAGAGAAGAGAGAAGAGAGAAGAAGAGAAAGAAGGACAAGAAAGGAGAGGAGAGAGAAAGAAGAGAAGAAGAAAGAGAAGAGAGAAAGGAGAGAAGAAGAGAAAGAGGAAGAAGGGAGAAGAAGAAAGGAGAGAGAGAAAGAAGAGAAGAAGAGAGGAGAAAGAGAGGAGAAAGAGTAGAAGAGAGAGAGAGAGATAGAGAGCATAGAAGAAAGAGAGAAGAAGAAGAAAGAAGAGCAGGAAAGGAGAAAAGAGAAGAAGAAGAGAGAGAGAAGAAAGAAGAGAAGAAGAGCAGAGAAGAGAGAAGAAAGAGAGAAGAAGAGAAGAGAAGAGAGAAGAAGAGAGAGAAAGAGGAGAAAGAGAGAGAAAGAGAAGAGAGAAGAGAGAAGAGAAGAGAGAAGAAAGAAAAGAAGAAGAGGGAGAGAAGAGAAGAAAGAGGAGAAAGAGAAGAAAGAAGAGAGGAGAAAGAGAGAAAGAGAGAAGAGAAGAGAGAAGAGAGTAGAAGAAAAGAGAGAGAGAGAGAAGAAAGAAGAGAAGAAGACGAGAGAGAGCATAGAGAGAGAGAAGAGAGAGAAAGAAGAAGAGAGAGAGAAGAGAGAAGAGAAAAAGAGAGAAAGATAGAAAGAGAGAAGAGAGAAAGAGAGAAAGAGAAAGAGAAGAAGAACGAAAGAGGAGAGAAGAGAGAAAGAAGAGAGAAGAGAAGCAGAGAAGAGAAAAGAGAGAAGAGAAGAAGAGAGAAGAGCAGGAGAGAGAAGCAGAAGAGAGAGAAGAGGAAGAAGGGTAGAGAGAAGAAGGAAGAGAAGAGAGGAAGAGAAGAAGGAGAGAGAGAGAAGAGAGGAGAGAAGAGAAGAGAGAAGAAGAAAGAGAGAGAAAGAAAGTAGAGATAAAAAGAGAAAGAGAGAAGAGACATAGAGAGAGTAAGAAGAAGAGAAGGAGAGAAGAGAAGAGAGAAGAGAGGAGAAGAAAGAGAGAAGAGAGAGGAAGAAAAGCAGAAGAAAGAGAGAGAGAGAGAAGAAGAGAGAGAAAGAAAAGAGAAGAGAGAGAAAAGAAGAGAAGAAGAGAGAGAAGAGAGAAGAGAGAGAAGAAGAAGAGAGAAGAGAGAGAAAAAGAAGAGAAAGAGAGAAGAGAGAAGTAGAAGAGAGAAGAGCCAGAGAGAGACAAAGAGAGAGAAAGAGAAGAAGAAGAGAGAGAAGAGAGAAGAGAGAAGAAAGGAGCAAGAGAGAGAGAAGACTAGAGAGAAAGAGAGAAGAGAGAGAAGAGAGAGAAGAAGAGAAAGAGAGAGCAAAGAGAAAGAAGAAGAGAAAGAGGAAGAGAGAGGAGAAAGAGAAAGAGAAAGAGAAGCAGGAAGAGAGAAAAAGAGAGAAAGAGAGAGAAGAAGAAGAGTAGAGAAGAGAAGAAGAGAGAGAGAGAGAGAAGAGACAAGAGAGAGAGGAAAGAGAAGAAGAAGAGAAGAAGAAGAGAGAAAAGAGAGAGAAGAAGAGAAGAGGAAGAGAAGAGAGAAGAGAGAGAAAGAAGAAAGAGAAGCAAGGAGAAAGAAGAGAAGAGAAGAGAGAAAGATGAGAGAAGAGAAGAGAAGAGAGAAAGAGAGAGAGAGAAGAGAGAGAAAGAAGAGAGAGAAGAGAAAAGAGCAAAGAGAGAAGAAGAGAGGAGAAGAAGAAGTAGAGAGAGGAGAAAAAAAAGAAAAGAGAAAGCAAGAGGAGGAAGAAGAGAGAAGAGAGAGAAGAAGGAGAGAAGAGAAGAGAGAGAGAGAAGAGAGTGAAGAAGAGAGAGAGGAGAAGAGAAAGAAGAGAGAAAAGAGAAGAGAAGGAGAGAGAAAGAAGAAAGAAGAGAGAGAAGAAGAGAGAAGAGAGGAGAGAGAAGTAGAGAGAGAAAGAGAAGAAGAGGAAGAAGAGAAGAGAGAAAGAGAAGAGAGAGAGAAGAAGTAGAGAAGGCAGAGAAAAGAGAGAAAGAAGAGAAGAGAGAAAGAGAGAGAGAAGAAGAAGAGAAAGAAGAGGAAGAGAGAAGAAGAGAAGAAGAGAGAAAGAGAAGAAGAGGAGAAGAAGAGAAAGAGAAGAGAGTAGAGAGAGAGAGAAGAGAAGAGAGAGAGAGAAAGAAGAAGAAAGAAAGAAGAAAAGAGGAGAGAAGAAAGAAAGAGAGGAAGAGAAGAGAAGAAGACAAAGAGAAGAGAGAGAAGAGAAGAAGAGGAAGAAAGAGGAAAGGAGGAGAGAGAAGAGAGAAGAGAGGAGAAGAAAAGAAAGAAAAGTAGAAAGAGAGAAGAAAGAGGAAAGAGAGAGAAGGAGGAAGAGAGAGAGAGAGAGAAGAGAAAAGAAGAGAGAAGGGAGAGAAAGGAGAGAGAAGATAGGAGAAGAGATAAGAAGAGAAAAGAAGAGAGAGAGAGAGAGCGAAGAGAGAGAGAAAGAGAAGAGAGAAGAAAGAGAAGAAGGACAGAAGAGAGAGAGAAGAAAGAGAAGAGAGAAGAAGAGAGTAGAGAGAGATAGAGAGAAGAAGAGAAGAGAAGAAGAGAGAGAGGAGAGAGAAGAGAGAGAGAGAGCAGAAGAGAAGAGAAGAAGAGAGAAGAGCAAGAGAAGAAGAGAAGAGAAAGAAGAGAGAGATAGAGAAGAAGAGAAGATGACAGAGGAAAGAAGAGAGAAGAAGAGAAGAGAGAGAGAGGAAAAGAGAAAGAAGCGAGAGAAGAGAAAGAGGAGAGAGAAGAGAAGAGAAGAAGGAGAGAGAGAGACAAGAAGAAAGAAAGAGAGAGAGAGAGAGAGAGAGAGGAAAGAGAGAAAGAAGAAAGAGAGAAGAGAGAAGAAGAGAGAAGAGGGAGAGAAGAGAAGAAGAAGGAGAAAGGAAAGGAGAAGAGAGAGAAAGAAAGAGAAGAAAAGAAGAAGAGAAGAGAAGGAGAGAAGAGAAAGAAAGAGAGAGAGAGAGCAGAAGAAGAGAAGAGAAGAAGAGAGAAGAAAGGAAAAAAGAGGAGAGAAGAGAAAGGAGAGCAGAGAGAGAAGAAGAGAGAGAAGAGAGAAAGAGAAAGAGAAGAGAGAAGAAAAGAGAAGACAATAGAGAAGAGAGAGGAAAAGAAAGAGAGAAGAAGAGAAGAGAGCAAGAGAGAGAAAGAGAAGAAGAGCAATAAGAAAGAAGAGAGAGAAGAAGAAGAGAAGAGAGAGAGAGAGGAAAAGAGGAAGAGAGAAAGAAGAGAGAAGGAGAGAGAGAAGAGAGAGAAGAGACAGAAGAAGGAGAAGAGAGCAGAAAGCAGAAGAAGAAGAAGAAGAAGGAAAGAGAAAGAGAGAGAGGAAGAGAAGAGAGAAAGAAGAGGAGAGAGAGAAGAAGAGAAAGAAAGAGAAGAGGGAGAAGAAGAAGAGGAAGAAGAAAGAGAGAAAGAGCATAGAAGAGAGAGGCAGAGAAGAGAGAGAGAGAGAGAAGAGAAGAAGAGCAGAGAAGGAAGAAAGAAGAGAGAGAGATAGAGAGAAGAAGAGAGAAAGAAAGAGAGAAGAAGAGAAGAAGAAGAGAGAAGAGAAAGAGAGATAGAAAGAGAGTAGAAGAAGAAGAGAAAGAAGAGAAGAGAGAAGAGAGAGAAAGAAGAAGAGAGAGAGAGAAAGAGAAAGAGAGAAGGAGAAGAAGAGAAAGAGAAGAGAAGAGAGAGAGAAGAGAAGAGAGAGAAGAGAAGAAAAGAGAGAGAGAAAGAGAGAAGAAGCAGAAAGAGAGAAAGAGAAAAAAGAAGAAGAGAGAAGAGAGAAGAGGAGAGAAGAGAAGACAGAGAGAAGAAGGGAAAGAAGAGAGAGAAGAGAGAAGAGAGTAGAGAAGAAGGAGAGAGAAGAGAAGAGAGGAAGAGTGAGAAGAGAGAAGAAGAGAAAGAGAAAGAAGAGAGAGAGAGGAGAAAGAGAGAGAAGAGAAAAGAAGAGAGAGAGAAGAAAGAGAAGAAAGAAGAAGAGAAGAGAGAGAGAAAGGAAGAGAGAAGAAGAAGAGAGAGAGGAGAGAAGAAGAGAAGAAGGAAGCAGAAAGAGAGAGCAGAGAGAGAGAAGAAGAAGAAAGAGAGAAAGAGAGAGAAGAAGAAGAAGAAAAGAGAGAAGAGAGAGAGAGAGAGAGAGAAAGAGTAGAAGAGAGAAGGAGAGAGAAAGAAGAAGAAAGAGAAAAGAGAGAAGAGAGAAAAGAGAAGAAGAGAAAAGAGAGAGGAGACAGAGGAGAGAGAGAGAAGAGAAGAGAGAGAGAAGAGAAGAAGAGAGAGGAGAGAGAGAAAGAAGAGAAGAAGAGAAGAGAGAGGAAGAAAGAGAGAAGAGAGAAGAAGAGAAGAAAGAAAAGAGAGAGAGAGAAGAGAGAGAGAGAAGCAAGAGAGAGAAGAGAGAGAAGGAGAGAGAAGAAGAAGGAGAGAGAGAAGAAGGAGGAAGAGAAAGAGAGAGAAAAGAGAGAAGAGAAGAAGAGAAAGAGGAAGAAGAGAGAAGAGAGAAAGAGTAGAAGAGAAGAAGAGGAGAGAGAAAGAGAAAGAGAAAGAAGAAGAAAGAAGGAGAAGAGAGAAGCAGAGAGAAGAAAGAGAGAGAGAGAAGAAGAGAGAAAGAAAGAAGAAGAAGAGAAGAGAGAAGAAGAGAGAGGCAGAGAGAGCAGAAAGAGAGAGAGAGAGAGAGAAGGGAGAGAGAGAAAGAGAAGAAAGAAGAAGAAGAAAAGAGAGAAAAGAGAGAGAGAGGAAGAGAGAAGAGAGCAGAAAGAAGAAAGAAGAGAGAAAGGAAGAGAGTGGAAGAAGGAAAGAGAGAAAGAAAAGAAAGAGAAAAAAAGAAGAGAGAGAAGAGAAAGAGAAGGAGAGAGAGAAGATAGAAGAGAGAAGAAAGAGGAAGAGAAGAGAGAAGAGAGAGAGTACAGAAGAAAGAAGAAGAGAGAAGAGAGAGAAAGAGAGAAAGGAGAGAGAGAGAAGAGAGAGAAGAAGAGAAGAAAAGAGAGAAAGAGAAGAAAGAAGAGAGAGAGAGAGAAAGAGAAGAAGAGAGAGAAGAAAGACAGAGAGAAGAAGAGAAGAGAGAAGAAGAGATAAGAGAAGAAGAGAGAAGAGAGGAGCAGAGAGAAGAGAGAGTAGAGAAGAAAAAGAAGAGAGAGAGAGAGAGAGAAGGAGAAAGAGGGAGAAAGAAAAGAAAGAGAAGAGAAAAGAGAAGAGAAAGGAGAAGAGAGAATAAGAAGAAGAGAGAAGAGAGAAAGTAAGAGAAGAGAAGAGAAAGAGAGAGAAGAAAGAAGAGAAGAAGGAAAGAGAGAAGAGAGAAGAAGAGAGAGAAGGAGAGAGAGAAGAGAAGAGAGAAGCAGGAAGAGAGAGAGAGAAAGAGAAGAAGAGAAGAGAAGAGAGAAGAGAGAATGAAAAAAAGAAGAGAAAGAGAAAAGAAGAAGAAAGAGAGAAGAAAAAGAAAGAAGAGAGAAGACAGAGAAGAGAAGAGAGAGAAGCAAGAGAAGAGAGCAGAAGAGAGAGAGAAGAGAGGAGAAGAGAGAAGAGAGAAGAAGAAGAGAGAAAGGAGAGAGAAGAAAGAGGAGAAAAAGAAAGAGAAAGAAAGCAGAAGAGAAGAGAAGAGAGAGAAAGAGAGAGAAAGAAAAGAGAGAAGAGAGAAGAGAAGAGAGAGAAGGAGAAAAAGAGAGAGGAGAGAAAAGAGAGAAGAGCAGAAAGAGAGAGAGAAGAAAGAGAGATAGAGAAGAGAGAGAGAAGAAGAAGAGAGAGAAGAAAAGAAGAGAGAGAGAAGAAAGAAAAAGAAGAGAAGAAGAAGAGCAAAGAAGAGAAGAAGAAGAAGAGAAGAAGAGAGCAGAAGAGAGAGAAAGAAAGAGAAGAAGAGAGTAGAAGAGAGAGAAAGAAGAAAGAGAGAGAAAGAGAAGAAAAGAAGAAGAAAGAAGAGAGAGAAGAAAGAGAAGAAGTAGAGAAGAAGAGAAGAGAGAGAGAAAGGAAGAAGAGAAAGAAGAGAAGAGAGAGAGAGAAAGAAGAAGAGAGAAGAAGAAAGAGAGAAGAGAAGAAAGAAGAGAGAGAAGAGAAGAGAAAGAGAGGAGAGAGAAGAGAAGAGAGAAGAAGAGAAGAGAAGAAAGAGAGAGAAGAGAAAGAGAGAGAAAAGAGAGAGAAAGAAGAAGAGAAGAATGAAAGAGAAAAGAGAGAGAGGAGGAGAGGAGAAGAAAGAAAGAGCGAGAGAGAGAAGAAGAGAAGACAGAGAGAAGAGAAGAAAGAGAGAAAGAGAGAGAGGAGAAAGAAGAAGAAGAAAGAGAGAAGAGAGAAGAAGAGAAGAAAAAAGAAGAGAGAGAGGAAAGAAGAAGAGAGAGAAGAAGAGAGAGAAGCAGAGAAAGAGAGAAGAGGAGGAAGAGAAAGTAAAAGAGAGAAGAAAGAAAGGAAGAGACAAGAGAGAGAGAAGAAGAGAGAGAAGAGAGAGAGAGAGAAGAGAGAGAAGAAGAGAGAGAGAAGGAAAAGAGGAGAGAAAGAGAGAAAGAGAGAAGAGAAGCGAGGAAGAGAGAGAAGAAGAGAGAGAGAGAGAAGAAAGAAAGAAGAGAGAGAAGAGAGAAGAGAGAAGAAAGAAGCAGAAAGAAGAGAGAAGAAGAGAGAAAGAGAAGAGAGAGAGAGAGAGAGAGAGAGAGAGAGAGAGAGAGAGAGAGAGAAGAGAAGAGAGAAGAAGAAAGAAGAAGAGAACGAGAAGAGAGAGAGAGGAAAGAGAAAGAGAAGAAGGAGAGCAGAAGAGAGAGAGAGAAGAGAGAAGAAGAGAAGAGAAGTAAGAAGGAGAGAGGAGAAGAAGAGAGAGAAGAAGAGAAAGAGAAGAGAGAGAAGAGAGAAAGGAGAGAAGAAGCAGAGAGAAGAGTAGAAGAAGAGAGAAGAAGAAGAGAGAGAAGAAGAAAGAGAAGATAAGAGAGAGAGAGAGAAGAGAAGAGAGAGAAGAGAGAGAAGAAGAGAGAGGAGAAGAAGAGAGAGAGAGAAGAAGGAAAGAGAAGAGAAAAAGAGAAAGAAGAGAAGAGAAGAGAGAAGAAAGAGGAGAAGAGAGACAAGAGAGAAGGAGAGAGAGAGAAAGAAGAGAGGAAGAAGGAAGCAGAGAGGAAAGAAAGAGCAGAGAGAAAGAGAAGAAGAGAAGAGAAGCAGAAAGAGAAGAGTAAGAGAGAAGAAGAGAAGATGAAGAAGAATGAGGAAGAGAAAGAGAGAGAGAAAGAGAGAAAGAGAAGAGAGCAAGAGAGAAGAGAGAGAAGAGGAGAGAGAGAAGAGAAAAGAGAGAGGAAAGAAGAGAAGAGAGTAGAGGTAAGAGAAGAAGAGAGAAGAGAGGAAGAGAAGAAAGAGAAAGAGAGAAGAGGAGAAGGAAGAAAGAGAGAGAGAGAGAGATAGAGAAGAGAAGAAAGAAAGAAGAGGAGAGGAAAGAAGAGAGAAAAGAAAGAGGAGAGAGAGAGAAGAGAAGAGAGAAAAGAGGAAGAAGAAGAGAGAGAAAGAGAAGAGGAGAGATAAGAAGCAAGAGAAGAGAAAGAGAGAAGAGAGAGGAGAAAGAGAAGAAGCAAGAGAGAGAAGAAGAAGAGAAGAGAGAGAGAAGAGAGAGAAGAGAAGAAGAGAGAAGAAAGAGAAGAGAGAGAGAAAAGAGAAAGAAGAAAAGAGAGAGAAGAGGAAAGAGAAAGAGAGAAAGAGAGGGAAGAGAGAGGAGAAAGAGAAGAAGAGAGAAGAGAGAAGAAGAGAGAGAGAAATGAAGAGGAGAGAAGAGAATAGAGAGGAAAGAGAGAGAAGAGGAGATAGAAAGAAGAGAGAAGAGAAGAGAGAGAGAAGAGAAGAAAGAGAGAGAAGAGAAGCAGAAGAAGAGAGAAGAGAGAGAGAAAAAGGAAGAGGAAGAGAAAGAGAGAGAAGAGAAGAGTATAGAGAAGAAGTAAGAAGAGTAGAGAGAGAAGAAAGAGAGAGAAGAGAGAGACAAGAGAGAGAAGAAGAGAGAGAAAGAGAAAGAAGAGAGAGAGGAGAGAGAAGAAAAGAAGGAGAGAAAGAAGAGAAGAAGACAAGAGAAGAGAGAGAAGAAGAGAAGTAAAGAGAGAAGAAGAGGAGAAGGAAGAGAGCAAAGAGAGAGAAGAGACGAAGAGAAGGCAGGAAGATAAGAGAAGAAAAAGAGAGAAGAGAAGAGAAGCAGAAGAGAGAAGAAGAGAAGAAGAAAGAGAAGATAAGAGAAAGAGAGAGAGAGCGAGAAGAGAGTAAAGAGAGCAAGAGAGAGAAAGAGGAGAGAGAAGGAAGAGGAGTAAGGAAAGAAGAGAGGAAAAAGGAGAAGAGAGAAAGAGAAGAAGAATAGAAGAAGAAGAAGAAGCAGAAGAGATGAGAGAGAGAAGAAAGAGGAGAGAGAGGAGAGAAGAGAGAGAGAGAGAAGAAGAGAGAACAGAGAAGGAGAAAGAGAAGAAAGAGAAGAGATAAGAGAGAAGGAGAGAGAGAAAGGACAAGAAGAAGAGAAGGAAGGAGAGAAAGAGAAGAGAAGAGAAAGAAGAAGAGAGAAGAAGAAGAAGAGAGAAAAAGAGTAGAGAGAGAAGAGAAAAGAAGAGAGAAAGAAGAGAGAGAAAGAGGTAAGAGAGAAGAAGAAGAAGAAAAGAGAAAGAATAGAGAGGAGAGAGAAGAGAAAAGAGAAAGAAGAGAAAGAGAAGAAGAGAGAGAAGAGAAGAAGAAGAAGAAGAAAGAGAGAAGAAGAAGAGAGAAGCATAGAGAAGAGAAAGAAGGAGAGAAGAGAAGAGAAGAAGAGAGATAAGAGAAGAAAGAGCAGAGAGAGCAGAGAGAGAGAAGAGGAGAAAAAGAGAGTAGAGAGCAGAGAAAGAGAGAGAGAGAGAGGAGAGAAGAGAAGAGAAAGGAGAGAAAGAAGAAAGAGAGAGAGAAGAGAAGAAGAAGAGAGAGAGAAAGAAGAAAAGAGAGAGAGAGAGAAAAGAGAAGAAGAAAGAAGAGAAAAGAGAGAAAAGAGAGAGAGAGAGACAAGAGAGAAGGAGAGAGAAGAAAGAACGAGAAGAAGAGAAAAGAAAGAAGAGAAGAAAGAGAGAAGAGGAGAGGAGAAGGAAGATAAAGAGAGAGAGAAGAAGAAGAAGAGAGAAGGAGAGAAAGAGAGAGAAGAGAGAAGAGAAAGAGCAGATGAAGAGAGAGAAGAGAAGAGAAGAGAGAAAGAAGAGAAGAGAAGAAAGAAGAAGAGAAGAAATGAGAGAGAAGAGAGAAGAAGAAGAGGAGAGAGGAAGAAGAGAAGAGAAAAAGAGAAGAGAGAGAGAAGAGAGAGAGAAGAGCAGAGGAGAGAGAGACAAGAGAAGAGCAAGAAAGAGAGAGAGAGAGAAAGAAGAAGAAGAGAAGAAAGAGAGGCAGAGAAGAAAGAAAGCGAGAGAGAGAGAGAGAGAGAAGAGAAGAGAGAGAGGAGAGAGAGGAGGAGAAGAAGAGTAGAGAGAGGAGAAAAGAAAGAGACAGAAGCAGAGAAGAAAGAGAGAGAGAGAAGAGAAGAGAGAGAAGAGAGAGAGAAGAGAAAGAAGAGAAGAAGAGAAGGAGAGAGAGGAGAAGAAGAAAAGAGAAGAGAGAAGAGGAGAGAGAGAGAGAGAAGAAGAGAGAAGAGAGAGAAAAAAGAAAGAGAGCAAGAGAGAGGAGAGAGAAAGAAGAAGAGAGAAGAGAAAAGAAAGAAGAAGAGAGAGAAAGAAGGAGAGAAAGAGAAAGAAAAGAGAGAAGATAGAAAGAGAAGAGCAAGAAGAGAGATAGGAAGAGAAGAAAGAAGAAGAGAGAGAAGCTAGAAGAGAGAGAAGAGAGAGAGGACGAGAAGAAGAAGAGAAGAAGAGAAAGAGGGGAGAAGAGAGAGAGAGAAGAAGAAGAGAGAGAGAAGAAGAGAAGAGAAGAGAGAGAGAGGAAAAGAGAGAGAAGAGAAAGAAGAAGTAAGAGAAGAGAGGAAGAAAGAAGAAGAAGCAGAGAGAAAGAAGAAGAGAGAAGAGAGAGGAAGAAGAGAGAAGAGAGATAGAAGAGAGAGAAGAACGAGAAGAGAAAAAAGAGAAGAGAAAGAGAAGAAGAGAGAAGAGAGGAAGAGAGAGAGAAAGAGAGAAGAGAAGAAGAGAGAGAAAAGTGAAGAGAGAAGAAGAAGAGAAGCAAGGAAGAAGAGAGAAAGAGAGAGAGAGAAAGGAAGAGAGAAGAGAAGAGAGGAGAAAAGGAGAAAGAGAGAGAGAGAAAGAGAAGAGAGAGAAGAGAGAGAAGAGAGAGAAGTAGAGGAGACAAGAGAGAAAGAAGAAGAAGAAGAGAAGAAGAGAGAAGAGAGAAGAAGGAGAAGAGAAGAAAGAAAGAGAGAAGAGAGAGAAGCAGAGAAGAGGAAGAAAAAGAAAGAGGAGAAAAGAGGAGAAGAGAAGAGAGAAGAGAGAAGCAAAGAGAGAGAGAGAATAGAGAGAAGAGAGAAGCAAGAGGAGAGAAGAGAAAGAGCAGAAAGAGAGAGGAGAAGAAGAGAGAAGAGAAGAGAAGAGAGAGCAGAGAGAAGAAAGAAGAGAGAAAGCAGAGAAAAAGGACAGAGAGAGAAGAAGAGAAGAAAGAGAGAAGAGAGAAGAAGAGACAGAAGAAGAAGAAAAAGAGAGAAAGAGATGAGAGAGAAGAAGAGGAAGAAGAATAGAAGAGAGAAGGAGAAGAGAAGAGAGAAGAGAAGGAGAGAGAAGAAGAGAAAGGAAGAGAAGAAGAGAAGAAGAGAGAGAGAGAGAGAGAGAAAGAGAAGAGAGAGAAGAGAGAGAAAGGAGGAAAAGAGAGAGAGAGGAGAGAGAGAGAGAGGAGAAGAGAGAGAAGAAAGAGAGAGAGAGAAGAAGAAGAGAGAGAAAACGAAGAGAGCAGAGAAGAGAACGAGAAGAGAAAGAGAAGAAAGGAAAGAGAGAAGAATGAAAGAAGAGAAAAAGAGAGAAGAGGAGAGAGCAGAAGAGAGAAAGAAGAGAGAGAAAGAGCAAAGAAGAGAAAGAGAGAAGAGAAAGAAGAAGTAGAGAAGAGCAGAGAGAGAAAGAAAGAGAAGAGAGAGCAGAAAGAGAAGAGAGAAGAAGAGAGAGAAAAGGAAAGAGAAAAGAGAGAAAAGAGTAGCAGAAGAGAAAAGAGAGAAAAGAGGAGTGAGAGAGAAAGGAAAGAGAGAGAAGAAGAGAAGAGAAAAAGAAAAAAGAAGAAAAGAGAAGAAAAAAGAAATAGAGAAGAAAGAGAGAGAGAGATAGAGAAGAAGAAAGAGAAGTAAGAGAGCAAGAAGAGGAAGAGAAGAGAGAAGAGAGAGAAAAAGAAGGAGAGAAAAAGAGAAGAGAAGAAAGAGAGAAGAAGAGAGAAGAAGAGAAAGAGAGAGAGAAGAAAGAGATAAGAAGAGAAGAGAAGAGAAGAGAAAGAGTAGAAGAAGAGGAAGAGAGAGAAAGAGAAGAGAGAGAAAAAGAAGAGGAAAGAGAGAGAAAAAGAAGAGAAAGAGACGGAGAGAAGAAGAAAGAAGAAGAGAAGAGAGAAGAGAAAGAGAAGAAGAGCGAGAAAGAAGAGAGAAGAAGAGAGAGAAGAGAAGAAGAGAGGAAGAGAAGAAGACAGAGAGAGAGAGAAGAGAGAAGAAGAGAAAGAGAGAGAAGAAGAGAAAGAAGAGAGAGTGAAGAGAAGAAAGAGAGAGGAGCAGAAAGAGAGAGAGAGAAGAAGGAAGAGTAGAAAGAGAGAAGAGAAGAGAGAGGGAGAAGAGAGAGAGAAGAGAAGAGAAGAAAGAGAGAGAGAAAGAAAGAAGAGTAGAAGAGAAGAAGAAGAAAGAAGAAAGAGAGAAGAGTAAAGAGAAAGAGAAGTAAGAGAAGAGAAGAGAGAGAGAGAAGGAGAAGAGAAGCAGAGAAAGGAGAGAGAAGAAAGAGAGTAGAGAGAAGAAGAGAAGAGAAGAGAAGGAGAGAAGGAGAGAAAGAGAGAAGAGAGGAAGAAGAGAAGAGAGAAAGAAGAAGAGAGAAGAGAGAAAGAAGAGAGAGAAGCGAGAAGAGAAAGAAGAAGAGGAGAAGAAAAAGGAAAGAAGAAGAAGAGAGAGAAGAAGAGAGGAGAAGAAAAGAAAGAGAGAGAGAGAGAGAGAGAGAAGAGAAGAGAGAGAAGAGTAGAAGAGAGAAGAGAAAAAGAGAGAGAGAAAGAGAAGAGAAGAAGAAAGGAAGAAAGAGAAAGAGAGAGAAGAAAGAGGAGAAAGAGAAGAGAGAGAAAGAGAAGGAAGAAGAGAAGAAAGAAGAAGAGAAGAGAGAGAAGAAGAGAGAGCAGAAGAGAAGAGAGAGAGAAGATAAAGAGAAGAGAAGAAGAAAGAGAGAGAAAGAGAGAAGAGAAGAGAGAGAAGAAGAGAAAGAAGAGAAGAAAGAAGAGAGAGAGAGAGAGAGGAGAAAAGAGAAAGAGAGAGTGAAGAGGAGAGAGAAGAAAGAAGAAGAAAGAAGAGAGAGAGAGAAGAGAGAGAAGAAGAGAGAAGGAAGAAGAAGAAAGAAGAGAAAGAAGAAAGAAGAGAAGAAGCAGAAGAAGAGAAGAGAAGAGGAAGAGAAGAGAGAGAAGAGAAAGAGAGAAGAGAAGAGCAACGAGAAGAGAAAAGAGAGAGAGAGAGAAGAGAAAGAAAAGAGAGAGAGAGAGAGACAGCTAGAAGCAGAAGAGAGAGAGAAAGAGAAAGAGAAGAAAAAAGAAAGAAGAGAAGAGAAGAAGAGTAGAGAAAAGAGAAAAGGAAGAAAGAAGAGAAGAGAGAGAAGAGAGAAGCCAAATGAAAAGAAGAGAGAGAGAACAGAGAGAGAGCAAGAAGAGAAGAGAAGAAAAGAGAGAAGAGAAGAGAGTAAGAGAAAGAGAAGAAAGAAGAAGAAGAGAAGAGAGAGAAAGAATGAGAAAGAAGAGAGAGAAGAGAGAGAGAGAAAGTAAGAAGAGAAAGAAGAGAAGATAGAGAGAAAGCAGAGAGAGAAGAGAGAGAGCAGAAGAGAAGGAGAGAGTAGAGATAGAAGAGAAAGAAAGAAGAAAGAGAGAGAAGAGAGAGCAAGAGAGAAAAGAGCAGAGAAGAAGCAGAGAGAGGAGAAGAAAGAAGAGAAGAAAGAGAGAAGTAGAGCAGAAGCAGAGAGAGGAGAAAAGAAAGAAGAGAGCAAAGAGAGAGAGAGAAGAGAGAGAAAGAAGAGCAGAGAAGAGAGAAAGAAGAGAGAAGAGAGATGAGAAGAGATAGAAGAGAGAGAAGAGAGAGAGGAGAGAAGAGAGAAGAGAGAAGAAAAAGAGAAGACAGAAGAAGAAGAAGAAGAGAAAGAGAGAGAAGAAAGGAGAAAGAAAGAGTAGAGAAGAGAAGAAAGAGAAAGAGAGAGAAGAGGAGAAGAAAGAAGAGAGAGAGAGAAGAAGAAGAGCAGAGAGAAGACAGCAGAGAAACGAGAAGAGAGATAGAGAGAAAGAGACAGGAGGGAAAGAAATAGAGAGAGAAGAAGAAGAAGAGACAGAGAAGAGAGAGAGATGAGAGAAAGAGAAGGAAGAGAAGAGAGGAGAAGAGAGAAGAGAGGAAGGAGAAGAGAAAGAGAAGAGAGAGAGAAGAAGAAGAGAAAGAAGAACAAGAAAGAGAGAGAAAAGAGAGAGAAGAGAGAGAAGAGAGAAGAGAGAAGAGAAAGAAGAGACGAGAGAAGAGAGAAAGAAGAAGAGAAGCAGGAAGAGAGAGAGAAGAAGATGAGAGAGAGAAAGAAGAGAGGAAGATAAGAAGAGAGAAGAGAAGAAGAAGAAAGAAGAGAGAAGAAGAAGAGAAGAAAGAGAAGAGAAGAGAGAAGAGAAGAAGAAAAAAGAGAGAGAAGAAGAAGAAGAGGAAGAAGAGAAAAGAGAGAAAAGAGAGAAGAAGAAGAAAGAGACAGAAGAAGAGAGAGAAACGAGAGAAGAAAAAGGAGAGAGAGGAGAGAGAGAAGGAGAAGAAGTGAAAAGAGAAGAGAAAGAGAGAGAGGCTAGAAGAGAGAGATGAGAAGAGCAAGAAGAAGAAGAAAAGAAGAGAGAGAGAGAAGAGAAAGAGAGGAGAGCACAGAGAAAGAGCAGAGAAGAGCAGAGAGAGAAGAAAGAAGAAGGAAGAGGAAGCAAAGAGAGAGAAGAGAAAGAAGAAGTGAGAGAGAGAAAGATAGAGAAGGAGAGAAAAGAAGAGAGAGTAGAAGAGAAGAGAGCAGAGAAGAAGAAAGAGAGAGAGAGAGAAAGAGAGAGGAGAAGAGAAGAAGAGAAGAGCAGGAGAAGAAAGAGAAGAAAGAGAAGAGAAAGAGAGGAAGAGAGAAAGAGAAGAGAGAAGAAGAGAGAAAAGACAAGAAAGGAGAAAGGAGGAGAGAGAAAGAGAGAGAAAAGAGTCGAAGAAAAGAGAAGAGAGGAGAAAGAAGGAGAGAGAGAAGAGAAGAAGAGCTAGAGAGAAAGAAAAAGAAGAAGAGAGCAAGAGAAGAGAGAAGAAAGAGATAAGAAGAGAGAAAGAAGAGACAGAAAGAGCAGAGAGGAGAGAAGAGAGAGAAGAAGAAGAGAAGGAGAGAGAAGAGAGGAAGATAGAGAGAAGAAAAGAGAGAAGAAAAGAGAAAGAGAAGAGAGAGAGAAGAGAGAGAAGAGGAAGAGAAGAAGAGAAAAGAGCAAGAAGAGAGAGAAGAAGAGTACAGAAGAGAGAGAGAAGAGAAAGAGAAGAGAGAAGAAGTAAGAAGAGAGAGAGACGAGAAAGAAGAGAGAGAGAAAAGAAAGAGAGAAAAAGAAAAGAAGGAGAAGAAGAGAGAGCGAAAGAAGAGGAGGAAGAAAAGAGAAGAAGAGAGAGAAAAAAGAGAAGAGAGCAGAAGAAAAAGAAAAGAGAAGAAGAGAAAGAGAGAGGAAAGAAAGAGAAAGAAGAGAAGAGAAGAAAGAAGAAGAGGAGGAGAAGAAGAGAAAGAAGTGAGAAGAGAGAAGAGGAAGAGAAGAAGGAGAGGAGAAGAGAAGGAAGAGGAGAAAGAAAAGAGAAAACAAGAGAGAGGAGAAGAAGGGAAAGAAGAAGAAGAGAGAAGAAGAGAAGAAGAAGAGAAGAAGAGAGGAAGAGAAAGAGAAGAAAAGAGAGAGAGACAGAAGAAGAGAAGAAGAGAGAGAAGAAAGAGACAAGAAGACAGGAGAAGAGAATAAGAAGAAGAAGAAAAGAGGAAGAGAAAGAAGGAAAGAAGAAAGAGAGAAGAACGAGAAGAAGGAGAAGAGAAGAGAGCAGAGAGAAGAGAAGAGAGAGAAGAAGAAGAGAGAAGAAAAGAAAGAGAAGAAGAGAAGAGAGAAAGAGGCGAACAGAGAGAAAGTAGAGAAGAGAGAAGAGAAAGAGGAGAAAAAGAGAGTAGAAGGAGAAGAAGACAAGAAAGAAAAACAGAAGAAGCGAAGAGAGAAGAAAGAACAAAGAAGAGAGAAAGAGGAGAGAAAAGAGAAGAAAAGAAAGAGGAGAAGAAGAATAGAGCAAAGAGAAAGAAAGAGAGAAAAAGAAGAGAGAAAGAGGAAGAGAAAATGAAAGAGAGAGAGAAATGAGGAGAAGAAAGAGAGAAGGAGAAGAAAGAAAGAGAAAGAGAGAGAGAGAGAAGAGAAGAGAAAGAGAAAGCGAAGAGGCAGAGCGAAGAGCGAAGTAAAGGGACGAGCAGAAGGGAAAAAGAGAACAGGGAGAAGGAGAAAAGGGAGAAGAGAAAGGAAAAGAAGAAAGGGGGAAGAAAAAGATTGGGGAGGGGAAAAGAGAGGAAGGGAAAAAGAAAAAATGGGAAGAAGAGACGTAAAAGAGAGTAGGAGAGGAGAGAGGAGAAAAAGGGAAGGAAGGGGGGGAAAGGAGAAAAAAAAGCAGAAGTAGAAAGGAGAAAGAGGGGAGCAGAGAAAGAGAGAGAAAGGAAAAAGGAAGAAGGAGGAAAAGGGAAAGGAAAGAAGAACAAGGAGAAACAGAAAGAAGAGGAAAGAGAAGAGAAAGAGGGGAAAAAGAAGAAAGAGGCAAAGGAAGAGGGGCGAGAGAGAAAGGAGAAGAAGGAAGAAGAAGAGCAGAAGAAAAG
>JAIWJD010000007.1:3877669-3910885 GCA_022818045.1 Neotoxoptera formosana | reverse complement strand
AAATAACAAAACAAACCCCAACCACCCAATCCAACCAAAAAACAACAAAAACAACAAACAAAACAAAACCCAATCACACAAAACAAAAACCAAACAAAAAACCACAACCATACCAAAAAAAACAAAACCAAAAAAAAACCCCAACCAAAAATACAACCAAAAAATCACAAACCCCAAAAAACCCACAAAACAAAAAAAAAAAAAAAAAAAAACCAAAACAAAAACATAAAACAACAAAAATCCACACAAAAACAAAAACAAAAAACCAACCAAACAAAAAAAACCCCCCAAAAACAAGAACAACACAACCCCCAAAACCCCAACAAAACCCCCAACAAACCCACCCCCAAAAAACCCAAACCCCACAAAAACAACATAAAAAAACCCCAAAACAAACCCCAACAACCCAAAAACAAAAAAGCCCCCCAAAAAAAAACCCAACAACAAAAAAACCAATTTAAATCACAATCACAACAACACCCAAAACCACAAAAAAAAAACACCAACACACAACAAAAAAAATCAAAAACACAAAAACACACAAAACCCCAAAAAAAAAAAAAACAAACAAAACCAACAAAACACAACCAACCAAACAAAAACACCCAACCACAAAAAAACACAACAACAAAAAACAACACCCAAAACAAAAAAAACTAAAACCAAAAACCCCACCCCAAAAACCCCTTAACACAACAAAAACCCAAACACCAAAAAAACAAAAAAACCTCC
The DNA here is from genome assembly GCA_022818045.1 of Neotoxoptera formosana. Taxonomy (NCBI): domain Eukaryota; kingdom Metazoa; phylum Arthropoda; class Insecta; order Hemiptera; family Aphididae; genus Neotoxoptera; species Neotoxoptera formosana. The sequence goes on along the minus strand of JAIWJD010000007.1, from coordinate 3,910,153 downwards.
AAAAAAAAAAAAAAACAACAAAACATCCCAAAAACACAAAAACAACCCAAAAAAAACACAAACCACCCCCCAACAAAAAATCCAAACAACCCACAACAAAAACAACCCAAAACCCAAAAACAACAAAAAAACCAACAAACAAACAAAACAACCAAAAACAAAAAAAAAAAACAACAACAAATAACAAAACAACAAAAATAAAAAACACCCCAACCACAAAACCCAAAAAAAAACACAAACCCCCCCAAAAAAACAAACCCCTCAAAAAACCACCCCCAAAACCCAAAAAAACACAAAAAAACACCCACACCAACCAAACCCCCCAACCCCCCACAAACAAAAAACACCCAAACCAAAAAACAAAAAAACCAACAACAAACCAAACCAAAAACAAAACAAAACCAAAAACACCAAATCCAAACAACAAAAAAAACCTATCAAATTAACACCACAGCAAACCACGAAACACCACCAACACTCACACACACACCACTGCAAACAACACAAACACACACCATCACGCACAAGCACCATAGCAAAACCATTCACCCAGCAAATCCACCAAACTCAGCAACCACCGCCACAATGATACCAACAAACTACAATTAGCACGAAAAATCAAAAAAGGCCACAAACAGCCAAACACAACATCACACCTAAATCAAACCATTACACACTATCTTTCACAATTATCAGCCACCCCCACTCCCACGCAGAACACACACACCGACAAAACACCATCTCCCAACATTAAAGACACATTAACAACAACCAACAACCAGCCCACACTCACACATCCACTCAACATTTATAACAAACTTACAAACAACCCATACAGATCCCAGCTAATCCCGCACCACACACACACAACCACCACAGAACACCAACAAACCAAACCACACTAAACAAACAAAGACACACAGAAACAACCACTCACCCACACGACACATATTGAACACACATAAAAAACACCACCAACATCCCCACACCAAAGCTCAACACCAAACCAACAATCAACAAACAAAAACAACCATAAAACACACCATCCCAACAACAACAACCAACAATACACAACTTATACACAACACCAGAAACAACGATGACAACTCATGAGCACGCCAAACACGCAACCCAACAACTAAGACACCAGAGCAAAACACAACAACACACCACCACCCCACCCTTAACCACTTCCAATAATCTCTGACAAACGTATGTATACCACACCACAACAAACTACACCAACCCAACCCAAAGGAAAAAACCCCAATCACTCTCACCACAACGCACACACCAAAACCCACAAATACACCACACACATAACTCAAAACACAACCACAGCTGACAAACAACTCAACAAACCCACAACAAAAACCGTCATATCGCTCACACCACCAAACCAATCCACACAACCAAACCGACACCCATTCATCCATCACCACATGCTAACTCAACTCAAACCACCAAAGACACCCCACGAAAACAAGAATACAAACCAAACAACAACAAACTCCATCCAAACTCACAACCAAATAGCCTAAACACTACATAAACCTGACCGAAAACCACACAAAAATAGCACTTAACCATAAGCAGCGACCCCCACCCACCCCCAACATCATCACTCCAACACCTTAAACCCCACCATAAACCACATAAACTATAATCGAACCTAAAGAACATCAATACACCAACCAACAAAACCAACAATCCCACACCCACAAACACTCCTCAAACACAACAGCACACCCAACACACACCCCCAACCCAATCACTCACACCAAATCATATCACACCACAATCAAGATACACACAACTAATCAACTTCCCCAAAAGCTACTTTCCCAACACTCATATATACACAAAAAACCACAACCCGACCACAAAAACCTAACCTCAGCCAATACAAACACACACAACACCACCATACCCACACAAACAAAATCCAGTAAAACCACATACACACATCAAATACCACAAAACACGCTAACAAACAGAACCATAACAAAACGACCAATTACCATACAAGGAAGGTATACACCCCAACAAACCTTCGATCACACCACCCCCCACACCACCACCCCATAAACCAATCCCTAACACCACATCAAACAATCCATAACCACACATAAACAGACGAACTAAAAACCACACATCACACAACAAATACGCCAACCCACTGAACCAACATAACACAAAAGATCTCCACTAATCAACCAAAAACCAAGACAGCCCCACAACTGACCTACCAATCCCACAACCACCACCTCCCTCCACCCCAACACACTGCAAGCCAAGTAAAACCTCCGCACACGAACACCATCAATCCACAAACTAAACAATACACCATACACCAATACAACAAACTAACCCACAAACCCATAACAAAAAACATCCACTACTAACAAACCACTTATCAAACAACACAGACAACCATCAACTCCCCCCACACCCATCAAAATCACACACGCATAAATCACAAACAGAACAACACAACCAACACAACCGATCAAAACAAACACCAACAATCCAGAGATTAAACACACCACCAGCAACGCTCATATACAAACAATGTCCCAAAAAAGAGACACCGAACCAAACACCAAAACACAACCAAGCGCCAACTGAAAAAGCTTATCTAAGTAACCAGAACACACCAAACTAACTCCAAAACACAGTTACACAACCAAACCACCAACCACAACAGCAACCAACACAAAGCACACCAAAACCAACCCAAACCACCACTAAAACAACACAAACCACCCCAACACCCCCAACACGCTAGCAATCACCACCCAAATTAATAGAACTAAGTCCATTCCACACCACACATCTCAGGCCCAAATACTCCCCCCACAAAAACTTAACCCAACACACTAACTCTCATTTCACAACCACAACACCATCACCTGTATCAAACAAAACCTACCAACAACATCAAAAAAAACCATCAAAACATCCAAAACAACACACCACATTCAGGATATGCACACAACAGCACACATAAAATACTCCCCAATATTCAACCACCCCACACAAACCTCCACCCATAATACACCGACCCAGAAACATGCAAACAACTAAACTCCCATAGAGCAACAAAGATACAGCAACCAACACAATATAAACCACTATATCATACCCCCACCACCACAACCACCTAACATTGCAACCAAGTCAGACCAAACCAACCACCACACCAACACTAACCACCCAATAAAATATACCCACCCACAATACCGCCTCACTATAACACAACTCACAGACTCACAATAACCACACCCCATCACACCACCACCCAACCAACCAATCTCTCAGCACGTACACCAATCCATACACACCAACACCCAAACCAAGCCACCACAAACCAAACCACCAAAACCAACCACACATTAACAACGCAAGTATCCACCAATGACCACAAGACCCAAACAAAACCAACAAAAACTCAAACACCCACCAGCAATCAAAGTAACCACCACCAAACAACGCCAACACCCCAACCACCCGCAAAACAAAACCCCAACCGTATACCAAATCCCAACCGCAACATCAACAAACCATAATCAAAAAAAACCAACAACAAACACCACAAACACCCAACCATTAACATAAATACCTCCACACACACCAACACAACCCATACAACATCACACACCGGCACCCAGCTCAACCCACGAAAAAACAAAAAACTTAGAACAAAACACCCAGCCCAAACCAACGAACGCCATACCAATCATACAACATCGCACACCATCACACAAAAAGATACACCAAAAAATCAATCCATATCCCACAAAAAACAAAAATAAGATGAAACAACTCACCACCACCACCATACAACAAACACACAATTAACTAAACACAAAGCAACTAACAACAACAAAAAATAAGAAAACCTATCAACCAAAGCACCACACCAAAAGTACACCACAGCAACCCACCCAACCCACCATCAACAACAGACGTTCACCAGGTCCAACATACCACACGACCCCACATACCATTTTAAACATCACCAGAGCCAAACAAAAACCAACAACAACCAACCCCCAACAACCAAACACACCAAGCAAAACAAACACCCCCACAATCCATACGACAACACATCTTAATCAAACAACCCACACACCCAAAAGAGCATGCACTAACACAGCAGAAACACCACACTAAAACACGACACCACACACCCCCCCACCACAAAAACACCAAAACCGACCCAATAACAACATCAAATCACTCAAAGCACTACGAACCAGACACAAGACTCATCACACAGCCACCACAAACGACCCATAAAACACCAAACACCCAATCACATACAACCAACCAAAAACGACACACAAACCTATCACAAAACCAACCAAGCAAACAGAACCTATCAACACACTCAACAAACACCACATCACAGGCACAACATTCCTAACCCACTCAACTCATACACAACCAAAAACAGAACCCAACAAACGAACAAACCACAAACCAACCCATCACACCACATAACCTCATACAATCAACACACACAACCACACACCCCACCCCACCAACCACCTAACTCAACCCCAAAACAAACCAACATTAACACCCACCACACATACACAACACAGTCAACCAAGTCCATCCTATACAAGCATGCATCCACTAACATCACACCATATGCCCTAGCACCACACACACGTCCCATTAAATCCCAACCAAACTAACCAACCAACAAAACAACAACTAACCCACACAAACACTATCCAACCACTCTCAACTAAAACCAACAAAGACAGACCCCATACAACACACCAAAAACCAACATCCCCAAATACCAACAATCGCCACAACATATACCGACCAACAACACACCACACCAAACCCATAATCACGTCAGACCACACACAAACCATCAACCAATACACAAACAGCCCATCACCCAAATCACAAAACACAATAAACATGTACTAAAAACAAATCCATAAACACATCTCTTAAAACAAGAAATAAAACCAATCCGCCCAAACTACACCACCCACCAGCACAACTCTCAAACACCACAATTCCCACCAAAATCCAACAACACAACCGAACAACAACATTCACACACCCAATACAATACAAAGCCAAACCACACAACCCACAAAACACTCCCATCCCACACCAAACAACAAACAAAAAATATCACCCACCCACACAAAACAACACTACAACAAGCAAAGAAAACTAAACAACTCCACACAATCAACCACCAGCTCCACAAAACAACACAAACAATTCCATTACCACCAGCATCAACACTAACGCACTCAACAGCCACCAAACCAAACAATCAGAGCCAAACCCCAAAATCAATAAATACAATATACTCTCACATCACGACTCACACCCAGCGACAATACCAATCAACCACAACACCACTACAAAAACCACAATACCATCACACCATACCCACAACACCCACACATCCCCGCCAACCCTACACAATGCCCCCAAACAACACTCTTACATTAAACACATAACAAGCAACCCACAAACACCACCAAAAACAGCCCCACACGAAGACGCAACAATACACTTCACCCAGTCACATCAACCATCGCCACAATTATAACAACCATACATACATAAACATTCAGCCACCCACACAAACAACAATCTCCCACACAGCGTACATGACTATATTACCCAAAATCTACAACAACTCACATCAGCCAATCCAACCCCCAACACACAACACCACCAACAACAAACCCAAGACACAACCACTCACCGAAAAAACACGAGCATCCACTCACCCTCCAAACCATACCACAAATACAACAATCAAACACCACACAACAGCAAACGCCCCTGATCATCTAACCCACACACCACACAAATCACACCCACCATCCACAACATAATACCACCAATCCACCATTACCCAAACAACACCAAATACAAACACCCAGTGCAAAGATCCAACTCCAATCATATACCTCACACACATTACCAAATGACCATCACAAAGCAGCCCAAAAACGAGATACCCCAGACCTCAACCAACAACACAAATCATCCAATCTCCACACACCAACCCAAAAATCAAAAACCAATCACAATCAACACACAATTAACCACCCAAAACCAAACCACAGGCACACCTACACCACACCATAGAACCAACGAACAACACAATAACAATACAAAAACCCAATACAACATTCGACCACGAACCACAACACCAAACACACAAAAAACACTTAATCACCAACAAAAATCCTACCACTCAAACACAAAACGACACAACTCAAACAATCCAGCGAACATACCAAAAAAAACCCAATCAGCATCACCACACATCACACTCAATTACCAAAACCAACAACCTACCACCCCAAATAAACTACACAGAACACCCCCCATCAACACCCAACCACAACCACCAACGCACCACACCAACAACAAATGCACCCACACAACTCTAGAATCTAACAAAGCCAAAACAACCCAAAAAATAACATCCACAATCATTAATACAATGCAGCCAAACACCACATATCCAACCAAACCACATTGGTCAACCCACAAATCCACCAACCAATATCGAGAGCCGAACAATCAATATCCACCAGACACAACAGACAATACCATCGCCCTACCTATCCCACCACAGACCGATTAACAATTCCAATTCTTACCAGACCACTACAACACTACAAACACATCCAACATACACCACACCCAGACAGAAACCAACAAACCCCATTTCCATCCCCAACAGCCCCCCACCGATAAAAATCCAAACAAAAGAAACCAAACACACCACGACCACACGTCCACCATCCACCCACACAAAACAAACAAACCACATGCCACCCCCACACACCATCCACAAAAGCCATAACACAAGATTCATAACGGTAGTACTCACAACAAGCCAAACAAACCATCCCAAACATAAAACTCCTCCAACACATAAAAAAAAGATACCCATTCATAATCATTTTGGACCTACCACTAAATTACACAAACAATCATCACACCACCAACCACAACCTCCCCACATTCAAAGCAACCATACAGAAAAAGTCCCATACATAACTACACCACCGACCACACATACAATCTCAACACAAAACGCCATAGGAATTGAAACCCCCACACTAATTTAACCATCAATACACAGCTACCCAACACCACCCCAAACTAAAAATACCCAACTAAACACCACACCCAACCACAAAAATCACACCCACATCTAAAAACACCCTACCACCACAACTCCACCAAACCCCTTAACCAGCAGCACAATTCTACACCCCAATTCAGCCAACCTAAACATTCCACACACGACATAAAACCAAAATCCAAACATACTACACACCACAACCACACCACCCCAACCATACCATACCAAACCAATCACAAACACCTATCAACAACACAATCACAATTCCACCCAAATTACACAACATCACTCACTCAAACCACCATACCAGGGACACCAAAGCCCAAATAGAGCCACCACCACACCAACAACCCATTCAACCCAACACATACTACGAAACCACTCACTATCACCACAGGAGTCCCCAATCGACCAAACACAGAACACAGACTACAAACAGAGACAAAGAACCAACAATGCCTAAGCCAACCACACCATACATCAAAAAATACCAACTGCCCGAGAATAGTACACACACAACCACATCCAGCGCATCACAGTCACGCACGCCCACCCATCATCACTACACACAAACAAGGCATCTACCCAAAAACACTATAACACAACACATGGCATACAGCGACACAATCGACCCCTCCCCACAACCAACATCCACAACAACAACAGAGTTAACCACCAATCAATTCAACACCACACGCACTCACACAACTAGACCCCACCGCACAATAGCACTACCACTTACTCCTCCCACGCACAACAAATCTAGAACCAACGACACCATCAAACAGCCCAAACACACCCACACCATTCACAACAAAAACCACCAATACACACAACCACCAACAACCACCCAACAAAAAAACCTAACTCAACACCACCCAAAAACATCCCCCACCAACACGATTACCAAAAAATACACAATCATCGGCATAAATAGCACACGATCCTCAACAAACACTACCCGAGTACTAACAATACCATCAATCCACTATCATACACATCACACAAACAATTCCCACACATTAATAAACCAACAATCCAACCTAGCTGCAATATACACCACGAACAACCACACCCCATCCCAACACCAAACAATCCACCACCCACACAATCAAACCTCGATACCCAGAACACACCCAGCACCCAGTCAAACCTCACCACACCCAGACGAACCAACCCCACACCACCAAATACCAAATCCGAACACCAGAAAACTCCATCCAATTATTTACCCTAGCACTCCCACCATCTACAGCCAACACAGCATAGAATCACCCAACCCAACACATCTACAACACACACAAGTCTACCAAACTACCACCAAACCAACCAACAAACTCAACACCCAAAACAGACACCCACGACACAACGCCGGAGAGACCGCCAGCACCCCCAACACCACAAACCCACCACCCCACTAGCCTCACATACATCCATCAGCCACACCACACACGAAGACAAAATCAACTAAGATCCCATCAACAACATTCATCATCCACAAGCCACCCAAACACGATACAAAATCACACATGCAACCCACCCTAACCACCAACAACCACTAACTCAATAACAACGAAAAAAAGCTCGACCCCATACAACACAACAAAGAACAAGCAATCAAACCAAATGCATAAACCAAACCCCCACCACATACCACACCAAAACTAACTACCATAAAAAGTCAAATCCACTCTTACCCACCAACACACCACATCACACCCAAACTCCTCCAATAACAACCAAAGACCCACACAACCACCTAACTAATACCAAAATGAAACCATCATCAGCAACACACACCGACATCAAGAACCAACGCACATAACACATCCACAACGATAACCAAACCAGCGAAGCACAACACCCACCCAACACACCACCACACAACCCATACAGACGCAAACAACCATCTATAAATATAACTATAACATCAAAAGGTCAACCAACCACAACACCAACTCAACATAACAAACACACACAAACATATCACACACCACAAATACACCAATGACCTGACATAACCCAAATAAAATCTCTTACCGTCGCCCCGCACAATCACAAATAACTAAACTAAACCACACATTAATCACCACCCAGCCACACCGACCTATACACATCCATAGGATATATCAACAAAAAGCGCCCACACCACATCTATCACACATCACAGATCACCAATATATACGAAATCCCCACTACAACCCCACCGTTCCACAACTAGAAACTCATAAAAAAACACAACCATTCGTAAAACACACAAACTCACAGCTATCAACCCACTATACCACAACAACACCCCAATAGATTGAACCACCCCCAAACTTAAATACAATTCAAAACCACTCCACACACCCACCCACCATACACAAATCCACCCCCATACTATTCTACGACGACAACAAACATACCAACAACCAATCTAAAGCCACACCAAAAAATTACCCAAACACAAAATCTCCCAATCACTTAAAATCACAAACACCACAACACTCTCACCCACACAGTGTGTCATTACTACCCAAAATCCAAGAACAACCAAAACAAAATTAAACAAAATTACAACAAAACAACCATACTACACGCCCTACCGACCAAAGAACTACTCAACAACCCAAAAAGACACAACAATACCCACCAACACAAAACATCCCAACACCACACCTCCACAACACAAAACAACACAAACCCCAAACGACAGTATGACAACACTCAAACACAACACCCCAAAACAACAAGCAACACAAAAAAAACAACAACAGAAAAAAACACACACACAACTAACACACACAGCCACCACTACATCAAACACACAACAAACATAACACAACAACCACACACACACACAACACAAAAACCACAAGACAACCCACAAAACATCGCAAAACCACATCCAACAACAACAACAACACACCACAACACCACCACCGAAACAACCCCACACTAAACCAACACCGTGCCACAGAACACAACCTAAACAAACACACCACCCAAACAAACAACACATCATGATCGAACACACACACACAACACACATCACAAGACACATCAGCACAAAACACAAACAATCACACACAAAACAACCATAACACAAAAATCAAACAAACCAACACCAAACCAAGCACCACAAACCCACCAACAACCACCAAAACAACACACAACTAAACCAAACCACACAAGCATCAACACACACACATCAGCAACACCAAAAACACACACACAACACCACACCACACAACCCCCCACACACACACCACAACACACACACACACAAAACACACCCACACACATCAAACCCCAAACCCACCACACCAAAACCCACAACCAAAACAAAAAACAACCACAAAAAACACAAAAAACCACAACACAACAACCACAATCAACACCAACACACAAACCACCAAAACAACACAAACACACACAACACACCAAAAACACCAACCACCACATAAAACAACAACAACCCCAAACAAACAACAAACACAAACACAAAACCCACACAAACAAACCAACAAATCAAAACACACACCAACCACAAACAACACACACCAACAACATCACACAAAAACACCAACCACCAACAACAAACCCACCAACCACAAACAACAACACCAACACACACCAAACAAAGCACAACACCCACCCCACCAACAACAACACACCCACAACACAAAACCCAACAAACCACCACACAAAAAAAAAACACAAACACCAACCCACCCCAACACACAACCAAACCAACCACCAAAACCAACACACAACACAAACACCAACACCCAACAAACACACACACAAAAAACCACACCACCAAACAACAAACAACCAACACACACAAAACACCAACAAACCACACCAAACAAAACAACACAAAACAACCGCCAACAACAACACACCACAACAAACACACCAACACAACCCATACACCACCCAACCCCACAATACCACAACAAACACAACCAAACCAGACAACAAAAACCAAAAACCACAAAAAAACAACACACAACCCCAACAAACCACAACAACCACACCACACAACCCCCCAACCACAACTCCAACAACACACCAACACCCACCAAACACAACAACCAAACACAAACACAAACACAAACAAACAAACCAACACACCACAACCCCCAACAACCACACAACCACAAACACAACCAACCCAACAACCCACACACAAACCACACACAACAAAAAAACACAAAACACCAACAACCAACCCAACACAACCCAACAACCAAAAACAACCAACAAAAACCAAACAAACAAAATTCAACCCAACAAACACACACAACACAAACCAACCCAACCACCACAACACACCATCACCAAACCCAACCACACAAACCAAAGACCAACACACAACAACAAAACAAACACACCAAAACACAAACCCACACAACAAACACCAACCAAAAAACAAACAACACACAACACCACACACACAAACACAAACCACACACACACAACAAAACAAAAACACACCCAACCAAACAACAACCACAACAACCACAACCACCCCAACCCACCACACACCACAACACCAAACCAAACACACCAAACCAAACACACAAACAAAAAAACACAACCACACCAACACAACACAAAACAACAACACCAAACACACACAAACAACCCACAACAACACACCACCACCAACACAAAACACAACCAACCCACACCCCAAAAACCAAACCAACCACAACAACACACCAACACAACATCCCACCACCACAAAACCCACACCCAACACACAACACACAAACAACACCCAAAAACCCAAACACAAACCAACACACCACACAAAAAAACCACACACCACACACAACACCAAAACCAAAAACCACAAAACCCCACCAGCAAACCAAAACCAACACCACCAACAACAAAAAAACCACACACACACCACTACCCATCAAACACAACCACCAACACACCCAACAAACAACCCAACACCCAACCACCAAAAACCAAAAACAACACACAAACCAAACACCACACACCACACACCAAACACAACCACAAAAACACAAACACCAAAACAAAACCACAAAACAAAACACCACACACAAAACCCAACAACACAACCAAACCACAACACACACACACAACACACACAACACAACACACCACCCCCCAACCACACACACAACCCCACAACACCAACAACACACCAACACAAACACAAAACAACACACCCCACCAACAACAAAACCACAACACAACCCACACAACCACCCCCAACAACAAACACCAACACACAACCCCACACACCCAAAAACACCACACACCCAACAACACAACACACCAACCCCAAACCATACAAACAACCACACCCAACACACAAAAAAAAAACAACACCACAAACAAAACAAACCCCACACCACAACAACACACCACACAACAACCCACAAACAACACAACAACAACCACACAAACAACAAAAAACAAAAACACCACACAAAAACACAACAAAACCACACCAAAAAAAACAACCCAACAACACCCAAAAAACAACCCACAACACCCAACACAACCACCCAACAAAACACACACCAAAACACAAACCACCACACAAACACATAACCCACCAAAACCAAACAACAACCAAACACCCCACACCAAAAAACCAAACCAAAAACACCAACAACACAAAACACACCAAAAAACCCACCCACACTAACACCACCAAACACACCCCCAAAACAACACCAAACCACAACAACACACACCCCAACAAACCAACAAACAATCAACAACAACACACACCACCAAAACAACAACACAAAACAACAAACACAACACAAAACACAACAAAACACACAAACCACAAAACCAACCACCAAACAAACAACACCAACCCCCACACAACACAACACACCAAAAACAAACAACCAAAAAAAAACAAAAACACACCAACACACACAACACACACAAAACCAACAAACACCCACACCACAACACACAACACAAACCACCAAACCACACCACACAAACCAACAAAAACACCCCCCAAAACAAAAACAAAAAAACACAAACACCAACAAAACAACCACAAACAAAAACCAACAAACACAAACACCAACCAAACACACAACAAACCAAACAAAACCACAAAACCAAACCAAACCAACACCAAAAAATAACACAACAACCAACCACACACAACAAAACCACACCACAACCCAACAAAACACACACACCAAAACACCACAACCAAAAACACAACTACACACACCACACACACAACAAACAAACAACACCCCACACACACAACAAACCCAACACCACACCACAACCACAAAACCACCAAACACAAACCAACAACACCACCACAACCAAAACCAAACCCCACCAACAAACCACACACACACCACACACAACAAACACAAACACAACACAAACAAAAACAACACACAAACACAACACACCCCCAAACAAAAACACAAAACCAACAAACACAACACAAACAAAAACCAACCCCAACCACAACAACAACAAACACAAAACCACACCACAAACCAACACCCCACAACCCAAACACAACACCAACACACACCAACACACAAAACACCAAACCAAAACACACCCCCCAAAACCACACAACCAAAAAAACACACACCACCAACCCAACCACACAAAACCACCCCAAACAAAACAAAACCACCCACACAAACACACACAACACCCAACAAACACACACAACAACAAACAACAACCACACAAAACCAAAAACCAAACACACACCAACACACCCACCAACCAAACACACCAAACAAACAACACCCAACCCACACACACAAACAACAAACCACCCACAAACAAAACACAACAAACCACACAAAAACCCACCCACCAACCACACCAAACACACAAACCAAACAAACACAACAAACAACCAAACAACAACAACACCACACAACACAACACACAAACCAACACCAAAAAAAACAAACACCAAAAACCACACACCAACAAACAACCACACACCAAACCAAACCCCACCACAAAACCCCCAACAAAAAACACAACCACCACAACAACCCACAACCAAACAACCCACACACCACCAACACAACCCCAACACAACCCAACAACACACACAAAACAAAAAACAAACCACCACAAACCCCACACCCAACAAAAACAAAACAACACACACCAACCACACCAAAACCACCACCAAACAACAAACACAACCCACCACAACACCACCCACCAAACCAACACAACACCAACCAAACAACCAACAAAAACAACCAACCACACCAAAACACACAAACACCAACCACACCCACAACACAACAACACAAACACAAACCCACCCACCCACCCCAACCACACCACCACACAACCCCACCAAACAAACACATAAACAACACACACCACAACCCAAAAACCCAACCCAACCCAAACAAAACCACACACAACCCCAAAACACCAACACACAACAACACAAACACACAAACCAAAAAAACCACAACAAAACCCACCAACAACACCAACACACAAACAACAACAACCAAAAACCACACCAACAACACACCCAAAAACACAAACCACCCAACACACACCAACCCACCAAAAACACAACACCAAAACAACCACACAAAAAAAACCAACACCACACACCAAAACCCATCAACCACACACAACACAAACACACACCAAACAAACCCACACCACAAACACAAACAACACAAACCCACACAAAACACACAACACACACACAACAACACCACCACAACCACCCCACCACCAAACCCAACAACAACCACAAAACACCACCCCCCACACACACAAACCACAACACAACACACAACACAACACCAAACACCACAAACAAACACCACCACACCACAACAACACACCCAACACAAAAAAACACCCACACAAACACACACAAACAACACACCCACCACAAAACACCCACAAAACCCACAACCAAAACACAACCACCAACACACAAAAACAAACACACAACACACCCAACCACCAACAACAACAACAAACCAAAAACCAAAACCCACCCAACACACCACAAACAACACCAACCAAAACAAACAACAACCCAACACCACAAAACAACAAAACAACCACCCAACCAAACACAACAACACCACACAAACACAACACAAAACAACAACCACCAACACCCCACAAACACACAACACACACAAAACACAACCCAAACCACAAATAAACCCACCCAAAACACACAACACACAAACAACACCCACACACACACAACACCCACCAAACCAACAACAAAACAACACACCACACAACCAAAAACCAAAAACACAAAAACAACAAACCAACAAACCACCAACCACACACAACCAACAAAACCCACACAACCACCAAAACCCCCCAACCCACACAACACAAAACCAAAAAAACACAAACACACACACAACAACACAACAACAACCAAACAACAAACACAAACAAAAACAAACAACAAACACAAACAACAAAAACACCACAACACAACAAACAAAAACAAAAAAACAAAACCAACAACACCCCACAAACACACACAACAACAAAACAACAAAACAAACAAAACACCACACAAACAAAAACCAAAACAAAACACAAAAAACCAAACAAAACAAACACAAAAACACACACAAAAACCACAAAACACCACCACACAAACAAACAAACAAAAACAAAACCACACCACACACAAACAACACAACCAACACACACAAACACACCCAACACCACCACCACAAAACACCAAAAACCCACAAAACACAAACAACAACCCCACAAAAACACAACACACACAAACAACAAAACAACACAACCAACACAAAAAACACACCCACAAAACACACACACACACAACAACACAACCAAACACCACCAACCCAAAAACACAACCCAAAAACAACAAACAACCACAACACAACACAAACACCCCACAACCAAACCAACCAACACCCAAAACCACAAAAAACAAACCACAACAACCAAACCAAACCCACCACCCACACAACACCAAAAAATCACACAACAAAACACCCCAAACCAACCAAACCCAAAACACAACACCAACAAACCCCAAAAACCACAACACCACCAAAACAACAGCAAACAACAAAACAAACCCACACCACACACACACAAACACCCCAAACAAAACCAACACAACCACACAACCACCACCAACACAAAACACCCACAAAACAAAACCCCCAAAAACACCACAAACACACAACCCACCCACAAACCCAAACAACACAAACCACCACACCCAACACACCACCAAAACAACAAAACCCACAACCAATCACAAAACCCAAACACCACAACCACACCAAAACAACCACCAACACACCAACCACACACAAACACCCCAACACACACCAACAACACACACCACACAAACCAAACAACCAAAACAACACACAACACAACCCAACCACACAACACAACACAACACAACACACACAACACACACAACACAAACAAAAAACCACACACAAAAACCACAACACACCAAACCCCAAACCACACCAAACCACCACCACAACACAACACAACACCACAAAAAAAACAACCAAACACAAACACCAACAACAAACAAACCCAAAAACCCCAACAACCAACAACAACACACAACACAACCACACCACCCACAACAACACCAAACACAAAACACCCACACACCACAACCAACACAAAAACAAAACAAACACAACCAACAACCAAACAACCACCAAAACAACAACCAAACACACACCAACACACACCACCACAAACACCACCAAAAAACCACACACCCACACAACCCCACCCACCACACAACACCACACACAACCACCCAACACACAACCCCAACAAACAACAACCAAAACAAAAACACCACAAACAAAACAAAAAAAACCAACCAACACCACCCCAAACCACACACACCACAACAAACACCACACCACAACCCAACCCACACCACAACCACACACAAACAACACAAACACCAAAAACCCACAAACCAACCACAACACCACACCCCAACAAACACAAACCCACCACAAAAAACAAACCCCAAAACACCAACACCCACACAAACAAACACCACAAACACCACACACACCCACACCAACCCCCACACAAAACAAAACAACACCCAACACAACACAAACAACAAACCACAACCCACCAACACAAACACACCAAACACACCCACACACCACACACCCACACACACCCACACAACACACACCAACCACAAACCACACCACAAACCAACACAACACAAAAAAAAAAACAACACCCACCACAACAAAAAAACCAACACACACAACACCCACCCACAAACCACACACAAACAACAAAACCACACCCAAACACAACAAAACCACCCAACAACACAAAAACCCCACAACACAAACAACCACAAACCACCCAAACACCCACACAAAAACACAAACAAACACACCAAAAACCCACAACCACAACCACCACACCACACCACCACCACAACACAACACAACCACAAACACAAACAACCACACAAACAAACCCCAAACCACACACCAAACACACAAACCACACCCAACCAACAAAACACAAAAAACAAACACAACACCACACCACACACCCAAAACCAAACAAACAACACCACCACACACCAAAACAACACAACACAACAAAAACACACACCACAACACCAACAAAAACCAACCAAAACACAAAACAACCCACCAAAACCACCACCACCAACAAAAACACACCAAACCAACACACAAACAAAAACCACAACCAACAACAAACACCACCACAACAACAACAACAACAAAACCACCAACAAAAAAAAAACCCAACAAAACAAACACCCCACCAACCAAACAAAACCACCCACCCCAACCACACCAACCAAACACACCACACAACAAAACACACACAACCAACACACAACACACAACACACAAACAAACCACAAACCCACAAAACAACACCCACAAACAACACCACCCACCCACAACAAAACACAAACACACACACACCCAACAAACCAACAACAACAAACAACACAAACACCAACAACACACCCAACACAACAAACACACAAAACAAACAACCAAAACCCCCACCACAAACACCCACACACACACCCAAACCAAAAAACCACCAACCACAAAAACACACACCAACAACACCCACACAAACACACACACCACAAAACAAAACAAACAAAAACCCACACACACAACCACCCAACACAAAACAAACAAAAAAACACAACCACAACAACAACACACCACAAAACAACCCCACAACACCACCCAAACCCCAACACCACCAAACAAACAAAAAACCAACAACAAAACACCCCACAAAACACAACAACACCAAAACACACCACCCAACACAACCACAACCAACCCACCAAAAAAACACACAAACACACAACACACAAAAAAACACCAAAACAAAAACCAAACCCACACCACAAAAACACAAAAACAAAACCCCAAACAACACACACAAAACAAACACCACACACACACACCCAAACCCCCAAAAAAACACCACACAACACCACAAACACAACCAAAAACACACAAACCAACAACACAAACCACAAAACACCAAACCCAACCACACACCCAAACCACCAAAACACAACCCACAAACAACCAAACAACACAACAACCACAACCACACACCAACACAAAAACACCAACCCAAACACCACAACAACCAACCCCACAAACCACAAACACCACAACCAACAAACCCAAAACCACACAAACAAAAACCACCAAAACCCCACCCACACAAAACCCACACACCAAAACAAAACACCACACCCAAACAACCACCCACAAACAACCACACCAACACAAACCAACCAAACCACCAAACCAACAAAACAAACACAAACCACACACACCACAAACCAAAAAACACAACCACACAACAACACCACCCAAAAAACAACAAACACAACACACACACCAACCAAAACACACCACACCAACCCCACAACCACCACACAACCCACAACACCCAACAAACCACACACCCAAACAAACAACCAAAAAACACCACACACAAAACACACACAAACCCAAAAACAAAAAAACAACCACAAACACACAACAAACCACACCACAACCAAAACAAACCACAAAAACCAAAACCAACACAAACACCACAACACAACAAACCAAACACAACACCACCCACAACCACACAAAAACACACACAACACACACAACCAACACAAAACACAACAAACCAACCACAAAAACACAAACACAAAAAACCAAAACAACACACACACAACCACCACACACCAAACAAAACCCAACACCACCACACCACAACACACAAACAAAAACAACCACCAACCAAAACACACCAAACAACACAAAAAACACACCAACCAACACCAACACACACACCAACAACCACACCACACCCCCCACCACAACACACAAACAAACCCAACACAACACAACCAAAACAACACCATCACCACCAACACCAACAACCACACCAACAAACCACACACAAAAACCAACACAAACAACACACAAACCAACCCCACAACAACACACAACCACAACACAAACCCCACACACAACAAACCAAAACACAACCCAACACACAAAAACCACCCACAACAACACACACCCACCACACCCAAAACACAACCAAACCACACACCAAAAACACACACACCAAAACCACAACAACCCACACCCACACCCCACACAAACCACACAAACCACCAAAAAACACACACAAAAAAACACCACAACAAAACCCACCCCACACATACACAAAACACCAAAAACAAACAACACCACATCCACACCAAAACCCACCACCCCACACAAACCAACAAAACCCACAACACCAACCCAACAACAACAAAACACACACAACCACAACCCACAACAACAAACCACCACACACCAAAACAACCACCACACCACCCAACACCACAAAAAACAAAAACAACCACAAACAACAAAACACAAACACAAAAACACACCCCCAAACACAACCCACAACACACACCAACCACAATCAACACACACAAACCAACACACACCACCCACACAAACCAAACACCACAACCACACCACCCCCACAATCCCACAACACAACCACAACAACAACACAACCACACAACAAACAACACAAAACCAAAAAAAAAACACAAACAAACCAACCACCCCAACAAACACAAAACCACACACACCACCCACACCAAAACAAACAACAACACACAAAAAAACAAAACACACACACACACCCAAACACACACCACAAAACACACACCCACAACAAAACAACCAACCCAAACCACAACACAAACCCACAAACCAACCACAACACCAACCACCAACCACAAACACCCACCAACAACCAAACACAAACACCCAAACAACCAAAACAACACACACAACAACCACACAAACACAACACAAACAACCACCAACCACCCCACAAAACAACACCACCACACCAACACAACAAAATCAAACAACAACAAAACCACACACACCACCCACACAACACAACAAACAAAAAAACAACAACCACAACAACAACACAAAATCAACACAAAACACACCAAACAACACAAAACACCAACCCCCACACCACCCAACACCCACACCACAACACACCAAAACACCCACAAACACACAAACACACCAAACCCACACCAACACACACAACAAAACAAAACACACACACCAACCAACCCACCAACAACAAAAAACACACAACACACACCACCCAACCACCACACACCAACAACACACAACCAACCCCCAAACCCACAAAACAAACCAAAACCACAAACAAAACCAAACAAACAACCACCAACAAAACAAACAACACACACCACACAAACCAAAACACCCACACACAAAACAACCACACCAACCACAACAACACAAACACAAAACACACCACCCACAACAAAACCACCACCCTACACCAACACAACCAAACACAAAACCAAAACCACCACACAAAAACACAAAAAAACACAACCAAACACACAAACAAAACCACACACAAAACCCAAACAACACAACACCCACAACACAACAAACCAAAACAACACACACCAAAACACACACAAACAACCACAACAACACACAAACACAACACACACACACACAACAAAAAAAACCACCAAACACACACAAACCACAAAACACCACCACACCAAAAAACACACACAACACCCAACACCACACACCAAAAACCACCCCAAACAACAAAACCACCACACAACCAAACAACACACAACACACCCAACCAAACACAACACACCCAAAACACACACCCAACACACAAAACCCAAACACCACAAACACACAACAAAAAAACAAACCACCCACAAACACCACACCCACACAACCCACAACCCAAACACACACCAACACACACAACACCAAAACACACACAAACCAAACCAACCACCACACAACACAAACCCCACAAAAACAACACAAAAACCAAACAACAAAAACACAACAAACCCCAACAACCCACACAAAACACCACACACACACACAAACACCAAACAACCACCAACACACAAAAACACCACAACAACAACACCCCACCACACAAAAACACAACACCACAACAACCACACACACCAAACACAAAAACCACAACCAAAACACACCACACACCCACCACCAAAACAAAAAAAACAACACCACAACACCACCAACCACAACAAACACCAACCCCACACCCCACCACACAAAACCCACAACAACCACACACAAACAACCACA
The DNA here is from genome assembly GCA_022818045.1 of Neotoxoptera formosana. Classification (NCBI taxonomy): domain Eukaryota; kingdom Metazoa; phylum Arthropoda; class Insecta; order Hemiptera; family Aphididae; genus Neotoxoptera; species Neotoxoptera formosana. Next base: position 3,888,202 of record JAIWJD010000007.1, on the reverse strand, counting down.
AACACACAAAACAACACACCAAAACCCAACAACCACCCACACCAACAAACACACACACCACAACACCCAACCACAAAACCAAAACACACAACAACCCACAAAAAAACCCACCAAACACACAACAACACACACAAAAAAACCACACCCCACACAACACCCACCAAAACACACAACCCACACAAACACACCCCAACCACACACAACACACCACACCAACAACAAACACACACACCAACACAAAACACCACACAAAAACACCCACAACAACAAACAAACAACCACAACAAACCCAACCACAACACCACCACAACAACCACCAAACACAACCCCACACACACCAAAAAACACCCCCACACCAACAACAAACAACACACACAAAACAACAAAAAAACACACAACAACCACACCAAACCACAACAAACCAAACCCACCCAACACACACACCACAACAAACCACAACAAAACAAACAACACCCACACACACACAAAAAAACCACACCACAACCACACAAAAAACACACACCAAACAAACAAACAACACATCACCACCACACAACAAAACACACCACCACCAACACACAAACACAACACACCAAAACAACAACAACACACACCACACCCACAACACACCAAAACACACAAAACAACAACAAAACCAACACAAAAACCAAACACCAAAACACACCACAACAACCACACCCAACACACAACCAACACAACACCACCACACAAACCACACAACAACAACACACAAAACACCACCACACACAACAAAACACAACACACACAACACACAACACACAAACCACCACCCACACCACCACACCAAAAACACAACACCACAAAAATCACAACACCCAAACAAACCAAACACACACCACACAACACACAACACAAAAACAACCCCACCCAACAAACACCACACAACAACCCCAACCCACAACCAACCACACAACAACACACCAACCACACCACAAAAACAAAAAAAACACACAACACAACAACACAAACAACAACCAACACACACCACAACAAACAAAACACACCCAAAAACACCAACAACCAACACCAAAACAACCAAACAAACACAACCAAACACACACAACAAAACAACCACACACCCACAACACAACAAACACAAAAACCACACACCACAACAAACAACAACCCACACAAACACCACCACAACACCAAAACAACAACACACCCACAACACACAACCACACACACAAAAACCACAAACCCAACACCCAACACACCAACCCAACAAAACAAACAACACCACAAACACAACCCACCAACAACACCACACAACACCAACACCACCAAAAAAACAAACACAACACAAACCACACAACAACCAAACACAAACAAACACAACAAAACACAACCCCACACAACAACAACACAAAAACCACAACAACAACCACAACACCACCAACAACAACACCCAAAACAAACACACACACCACACACAACAACAAAAAACACAACAACACCAACAACAAACAACCAAACACAAACCAAACACAAAACACAACCAACCCACCAAACCCACCACAAAAAACCCAAAAAAACAAACACCAAAACCCACAACAAAATCACAACCACAACCACAACCAAAACACAACAAACCACAACAACACACACCACAACAAACACACAAACCACACACACAAAACACCACAACACCCAACACAACACAACCAAAAACACAAACACAAAAACACACACAAACCACAACCAACCCACAACAAAATAAACAACACAACAAAACAAACAACAAAACAACACACCAAAAAACCACAAACACACACACCACCAACACAAACACCAACCAACAAACAAAACAAAACACCAACACACACAAAACACCAAACCACAACAAAACACCAAAACAACCACCACACACCACACCACACACACCAAAACAACAAAACACCAACACACACCACAACAACAAACCAACACAAAACCCCAACAAACCACACACACCAAAAAACACACCCACCACACACAACACACAACACCCACACCACCACAAAACAACACAAACACAACAACACCACCCACACAAAAAAACCACCAACACAAACACAAAATCACAACACAACCACCAACACACACACAACACACAAAACCACACCAACAAACACACACAAACCACACCAAAAACCACAACCACAAACAACAACACAACACACCCAACCCAAACAAACACACCACACACACAAAAAAACAACACAACAAACCAACACACCACAACAACCACAACAACAACACCCCACAAAACACCACAAACACCACACACACACAACCCCAACACACACAACAACCAACACACCAAAACACACAACAAAACCACAACACACAACAACAAACACACAACCAAACCCACAAAAAACCACCACACCCAAACACCACAACACAACACACAAACACAAAAACACACACAAACAAACACACAACAACAACCACAAACAACCAACACCACCACAACACCCAACCAACAACAACACAACAAACCAAACCAACAAACAACCACACAAACAACCAAACCCACACACAACCAACCCACAACACAAACCACAACAAAAAACCAAAACAACCACCACAAAACAACAAAAAACAACACAAACAACCACCCAACAACCCCCACACAACACACAACACACACCACAAACCAACACAACCACACAAACCAACACACACACAACACAACACAACACACACACAAAAACCAACACAACAAACCAACTCCAAAAAAACCACAACACCAACACACACCAACAAAACCAACCACACCACACACACCAACCAAACACACAAACCACCCCACCAAACCACAACAAACACAAACACCAAACACAACAACACACAACCACCAAAAAACAAATCCAAACAAACACAAACCAAAACACACACAACACAAACCCCCAAACAAACACCACACAAAACCCCCACACAACACACAACAACAACAAACCAAACACCCACCCACCACCACAAAACAACAAAAAACCAAACAAACAACAACACAAACCACCACACAACACCAACCACCACAACACAACACCAAAAAACACACCAACCCAACCAACAAACACAACCACACAAACCACAACACACACACACAACAAAAACACACAACACAAAAAACACAAACAAAACACCACAACACACCACAACACACAACAAACCACAAACCACACAAAACAAAAAACACCAACAACCAAACAACACACAAAAACACACAACAAAAACAAAAACAACAACAACAATCCACACACCAAAAACACACAAACACACCAAACAACACACACAACAAACAACACACCACACCAACACAAAACAACAAAAACACCCACAACAACCACCATCCACACCAAACAACACCAAACCCACACACCCACCACCACAACCAACAACCACACAATCCAAAACACACACACCACCAAACACACACAAACCACACAAAACCAAACACAACAAAAACACCAAAAACAAACAACAACACCACAACACACCACAACCACAAACAAAACACACACACCCAACCCACACAAAACACCACCAAACAAAACAACACACCACAAACACACACAAACACATCACACAAACCACAACAACACCAACAACCAAACAACCCAAACCAACACACACACAACCAAACAACACACAAACCAAACAAACAAACACACACAAAACACACCAAACACCACACCAACACAACAAAAACACAAACCAACCACCAACACCAACACAAAACACCCACAACACAACCAAATCAACAACAAACACACAACAAAAACCACAACCACACAACCAAAACCAAACAAACACACAACACCACACAACACCAAACACAACACACACACAACACACAACCACCACAACAACAACAACACAACCACACACCACACACACACAACAACACAACACACCACCACACAACAAACCACACCCAACACCACAACAAAAAAACAACAAACACACAACAACAACAACCCAACAAACAAACACACAAAAACACAACAAAACACACCACACACAACAACACACCAAACACACAAAACAAACACAAAATCACCAACAAACACACAAAACACACACCACAACAATCCACACAACACAACAACACACAACACAAAACAAATCAAAACACAACCACACAAATCACACAACACACACAAACACACACAAACAACACAAACAATCACACAACACACAAACACAAAAACAACAACCACAACACACACACACCACACAACACACAACACAACACAACAAACACACACAAAACACACAAAACACACACCACACACAAACACACACACAAAACAAACACACACAACACACAAACACAACACACACAACAAAAACAACACACAACACACACATCACACACACACACCAACACAACACAAACACACACAAACAACACACCACATAAAACACAAACAACAACACACACACAAATCACAAACACACAACAACACACACAACAAACACAACACCACACACAACACACACAAACACATCACACACCACACACACACACAACAATCACACACCAAACACACACACAATCACACAAACACAACAACACACAACACAACCAACACACACACAAACACACAAACACACACATCAACACACAACACACACCACACACAACACAACACACACACACAACACACCAAATCACACAAACAATCACACACACACACAAAAACCACAAAACACACACATCAACAACACACACAACACACAACACCAACACACCACACCACACAACACACCACACACACACACACATCACACACACACACAAACACACACACAACACACAACACACACCAAACACACAAAATCAAACAACACACACAACACATCAACAACAACACCAACACAACACACCACACACAACACACACAAACACACACACACACACACACCCACACAACAACACACACAACACACAACCACACACAAACACACACAACACAAACACAACACAACCACAAACACACAACACACAACACAACAACACACACACCAAAACACAACCAACACACACCACAACACACACACACACACATCAACACACACACACACCAACAACACCACAACACACACACCACACCACATCACAACCAAACACACACACACACACACACACCAACACACACACACCACACAACAAACCACACCATCACAAACACACAACACACACAACACAACACACACACAACAAACACACACCCCACAACAACACACACACACAATCACACACACACCACAATCACACACACAACACCACAACACAACACAAAACAACACACACCCAAACCAAAAACACACAACACACACAAACACATCAACACAACACAACACAAACAACACCCAAACAACAAACAAACACACAATCACACACCACCACAAACACACACAACACACACAACACACACACAACACACACAACCACACAACATCACACAACACACACCACACACAACAAACACACACACACAACACAACACACAACCACACCACACCACACAAACACACACACACATCACAACACACACCCAACACCCACACACACACACACCAACACACACACACCACAACACCACACACCAACACAACAACACCACACACAACAACACACACAAACAACACAAACAACACACAAATCAACACACCACAACACAACACCACACACAACACCACACACATCACACACACACACACACAAACACAAACACAAACAACAAACACACAACACAACAAATCAACCCAAAACACACACAAACACACACACACAAACACACACAATCACACCACACATCAAACACACACACACACACACAACCCACACAAACCACACACACACAACACACACAACATCACACACATCACACACACACAACACACAACACAAACACACACACCAATCACACAACCACACACACAACACAAACACACACACAACACACACACACACAACACACAACACACACACACAACAACAAAACACACAACACCACAACACACACACACAACAAATCAACACAACACACAATCACACACACACACACACACAACACACAAACACAACACCAAAACACCATCACAACACAACACACACACACAACACAACCAACATCAACACCACACACACACAACACACCCCACACAACACACACACACAACACAACAACACACACATCACCACACAACACAACACCACAAACACACACAACACACACAATCACCAACAACACACAATCACAACACACAACACAACACACACAACACACACACAAACAATCAACACACACACACACACACACACACAACACAAACAACACCACCACACCACACCCATCACACACACAAACAACACACACAACACACAATCACAACACAACACACACACACACACAACAACACACACAACACACACACACAACAACACCAACACACACACAACACCCACACACACACCAAAACACAACACACACCACACACACCAAACACAAACAACCAACACACACACCACACAATCAACACATCAAACACACACATCACAACAACAACAAAACACACACACACAACAACACACAACCAACAACACACACACAACACACAACACACACCACACACACAACCACACACACACCAAAATCAACCACACACAAACACAAAATCCAACACACAACAACAACAACACACACACACAACAAACACACACAACAACAATCACACAACACACACATCAACACAACCACAACACACAAACCACAACACCACACAAACACACACAACCAACAACACACACAACACAAACACAACACACAAACACCACAAACCACACACACACAACACACAACACACACACCAACCAACACACACACACACACAAACAACAATCACACCACAAACACAACAACACACCACACAACACACACAACCACACACAATCACACAAATCACACCCACACAACACAACACAACAACACACAAACACAACACACACACACACAATCACCACACACACCACACACACAACACACACACACACACACCCAACACACACACACACAACACAAACCAACACCACCACACATCAACAACACAAACACACACACACCCCACACACAAACACCAAACAACAAACACAACCACAACAACAAACACACAACACAACACAACACACACATCACCACAACAAATCACACACACACACAAACACACACACACAACACAACACACACAACAACAACAAACACACCACACACACAACCAACAACACACACACCACCAAACACAACACAAACACCACAACACACACACACAACACACAACAACAACACACACACACACCACCAACACACAACACACATACACACACACAAACACACACAACACACACACACAAACAACACAACAACAACACAACACATCACCACACCACACACACACACAAATCACACACAAACCAATCACACCAAACAACACACACACACAACACACACACAACACACACAACACACACACACATCACACACACACACCACAACACACAACAACACAAACAAACACACACAACCACAACAAATCAACACCACACAACACAACAACACACACACACACACCACACACACACAACACACACACACACAACACAACACACAACACACACAACACACAACACACACAACACACACCACAATCCAACAACACACAAACAAATCACACACACAACACAACACACACACCACACACACCAAACACACACAACAACAACAACACAAAATCACAAACACACACACACACAACCACACACACACACAACACACATCACACAAATCAAATCACACACACACCACCAACAAATCACACACAACCCACCAACACACCACAATCACAACACAATCACACACACACACACACACCACAATCACAACACACAACACAACACACACAACATCACACACACACATCAAACACAACACACAACACACAACAACACACACACAACACCACACCACAACACAAAACACCACAATCCAACACACAAACAACACACAATCACAACACAACAACACACACACACACAAACACACACAACACACAAAATCCAACACAAAACAACACACAACACCAACACCAACACACAACATCACACAACACACACACACACCACAACAACACACACACCACAACACAACATCACACACACACACCACACACATCAACACAACACACACACCAACAACACCAAACAACAACACACCACACAACAATCACCACACAAAAACACACAATCAAACACACACACACACCACAACACATCACACAACACCACACAAACACAACACACAACAAACACACCCAAACACACAACACAACACAACACACAAAAACACACACACACCACACATCACCACACAACACAAAACACAACACACACACACACAACACACAATCACACACATCACACAAAACAACACACACACAAACACAAACACACAACAACACACACAACAAACACACCACCACACACACACCACAACCACATCAACACACACACACACCACAAACAACAACATCACACACACACAACCACATCACACAACACATCATCACAACACCACACACCACCACACACAAACACACATCACACACAAATCACAACACACACACAACACACACAAACACACACACAACACACAACACACACACAACACAACCACAACACACACCACAACACAACCACACACCAACACACACCACAACACAACACACATCACACAAAACACACAACAACACACACACACAAAAACACCAACACCACACACACACAATCAACACACAAACCACATCACACACAACAACAACACACACACACAACACACCACACACAACACACACAACACAACACACAACACACAACAACACACATCACCCAACACAACACACAAACAAACACACAACACACACACAACAACACAACACCACAACACACACACAACACACAACACACAACACACAACATCAACACACAACACAACACACAACACAATCACCACAACACACACACACACAACACACAACACAACACACAATCAACATCCACACAACACAAACCACAAACACAACAACACAACACAACACAACCCACACACAACACAAACCAACACACAAACACAATCAACACACCACACACACAAAACACACACACAACACACATCCACACACACAACACACACAACACAACAACAACACACACACACAACCACACAAAAACACACACACACAACAATCAACACACAATCACACAACACACACACACAATCACACAAAACACCAACACACAACACACACAACACACACAACACACACAAAAACAACACACACACACACAAATCCAACACACACACCCACACACATCAACACAACACAACAACACCACACAACACACACACATCACACACACACACACAACACACACACACAACAAAGCACACACAACAACACAACACACCAACACACACACACACACATCAACAACAACACACACACATCAACACACAATCACACCAACACACCAACACACACACAACACAACATCAAAACAACACACACACACACACAACACACACACACATCACACAATCAACAACAAATCACAAACACACAACCACACAACCAACACACACACACACAACAACACAAATCAAACAATCACAACACAACACACACACACCACACACACACACAACACAACAAAACACACACACACCACACATCACACAATCACAACAACACACACAACAACACAACAATCATCACACACACACAAACCACAACACACACAACACAACACACATCACACACACAACACACACACAACACAACACACAACAAAAACACCCACAACACACAAACAACCAACAACACAACAAAAACAACACACACACACACCACAAACACACACACATCAAACACACCAACAACCACACACACACACAAACACACACACACACACAACACACACATCACACAACAACCACACACACACACACAACACACAAACAACACAAACAACACACACACACACACACACACAACACCAAAGCACACAAACACACCACGACACAACACAACACATACACACACCAACACACACAAACCACCAACACACACAACAACAACACAACACAACAACACACACACACAACACACAAACATCACACAATCACAACACACACACACACAACACACACAACACACAACACAAAACACACACAACACACAACACACAACACACACACAACACACACAACACACACACACACAACACACACAAACACACACACATCACACAACACACAACACACAACAACACCACACACACAAACACACACAAACACACACCACAACAACATCACACACACAACACAACCACACCAACAAACACAAACAACACATCACAACACACAATCAACCACACAACCAAAA
>JAIWJD010000007.1:3862669-3872669 GCA_022818045.1 Neotoxoptera formosana | reverse complement strand
ATCACACATCACAAATCAACACACAAACACACACACAAACAACACAACACAAACAAACACAAACACACCACACAACACACACAACACAACAACACACACACAACACACATCACACACACACCACACACAAAACACACACACAAACACACAATCATCACACACACCAATCACACAACACACAACAACACACACAACACAACACACACACAACACAACACACACCACAACACATCCAAACAACAACACAACACACAACCACACAAACATCACACACACACAACACAATCACACACACAACACACACACACCACACCACACAACACCACACAAACACAACACAACACACAACACACACACACACACAACACACACACAACAACACAATCAAACACAAAAAACACACACACACCACACACACAACACACACACAACACACACAAAACACAACCACACACAACACAACACACACACAACACACAAACACACACCAAACACACACAACACACACAACAAACACACACAACACAACACAACACACAACACAACACACACACACACACATCACACACAACACACACACACACACAACAACACACACACACACACACAACACACCACACACAACAAACACACACCACACAACACACATCACACACACACACACACACACCAACCATCACACACAAACACACACACACACACCAACAAACATCACACAACACACACACCACAAAACACACAACACACACACACAATCAACACAAACAACACACACCAACACAACACAACACAACACACACAACACACACACAACACACATCACACCACACAACACACCACACAACACAACATCACACAACAACACACACACACACAACACCAACACAACACACAAACACCACACCACACACACACACAACACACACACACAACAACACACACACACACAACACACAATCACAACACAACACCACACACAAACACACACCACAACCACACACACAACAACACACACACATCACACAACAAACACAAATCAACACAAACCAACACACACACAACACAACAACACCACATCACCACACAACAACACACAAACACAAAACAACAACACACCAACACAACACCACACAAACACACACACCACACAACCAACAATCACCACATCACAACAACAACACACATCACACACAAATCACAACACACACACAACACACACACACACACAACCACAACAACACACACCACACACACAATCACACACACACACAACAACACACCCACAACACACACAATCACACAACCAACACAACACAAAAACAACACACACACACAAAACACACAACACACACACATCACACACAACACACACACACAACAACACAACACAACACACACACACAACACACCACAACCACAACAACACACAACACACACACACCAACCACACACACACACACACAACACCAACAACACAACACACAAAAAACACACCACACACACATCACACAACCAAACACACACACACACACAAACACACAACAAACACACAACAACAACACAACACACACAAAACAACCAACACACAACAACCACACCACCAAAACACACACACAACACAACAACACACACACAACACACAATCACAATCACAAAACACACAACACACACAACACAACACAACAAACACATCACACACACAATCACACAACACACACACACAACCAACACACAAACCAACCACACATCACACCACAACACACACACACAACAACACACACACACACACAACAACACACACACACACACACAAAACAACACACACACACAACACACAACACACAACCACACATCAACACAAACACAACACACACACACACCAACAAATCACACACCACACACACACACACACACACATCACAAACAACAACACAACACACACACACACAACACAACAACACCACACACACACAACCAACCAACAACCACACACACAAAAAACACACACACACACAAACAACACACACCACACAAAACAACCAAACACACACACAACACATCACAACAAACACAACACACACAACACACACACACACACAACAACACACACAACACAACACACCACACACACACAAATCACCACAATCAACACAACCAAAACACAACACATCCAAAACACAATCACACACACACACACACCACAACAACACAAATCACACACACCACACAACAACCACACACACCACACCACACACACATCACACACAAAAACCACACACACAACAACACACACACACACACAATCACACAACACACACACACAACACAACACACACACACACACACACAACACCAACACACACCAAAACACAACACACACACACACACAACAACACAACACACACAACAAATCAACACACAAACACACAACACACAACAACAAACACACACAACACAACACACACACATCACACCAACACACACACACACAAACAACAAACACAAATCACACAATCACAACACAACAACAACACACACACACACACAAACACCAACACACATCAACAAAACACAACAATCAACACACAACACACAAACCACCACAACAAACAATCACACACAACACACACAACACACAACAACACACACACACACCAACCATCAAACAAAACACACACACACACCACACACACAACACAACACACCAATCACACACACACACACACACACACACACACACACACACACACACACACACACACACACACACACACACACACACACACACACACACACACACACACACACACACACACACACACACACAAACACACACACAAACACACACAAACACACACACACACACACACACACACACAACACCACAACAACACAATCACACAAATCACAACACAACACAACACAAACACATCAAACACCACACACAACAACCAACACAATCACACACACACACAACAACACACAACACAATCACCACACACACACAAACACACACACAACAACAACACACACAACCACACACACACCACACAACACACCACACACACACACACACAAATCACACACCACAACACAACAACACACAATCACACACACACACACACAACACACAAACACACACAACACAACAATCACACACAAACACACACAACACACACACACAACACACACAACACACACACACACACACAACAATCACACACCAATCAACACACACACACAAAATCACAACACACACCACACACAACACCACAACACACACACACACACACACAACACACACACACAACACAACACACAACCACAACACCACACACCACACAAACACACATCACACACACCACAAACCACACACAACACAACACAACACACACAACACACACAACAACACACACAAATCAACACACAACAAACCACAATCACACACAAACACACAATCAACAAACAACAACACACACAAAACAAACAAACAAACCCACACAACAAACACACACACTCAAACACACAACACAACAATCAAAACAACAACACACCACACACAACACACAAAACACACACACCACACACACACAAACACACAACACAACCACAAACACACAACCATCACACACACACCACACACAATCAACACATCACACACACACAACAACACAACAACACACAACAACACACACACACACATCACAACAACACACAATCAACAACACACACACACAACACATCACACAATCAACCAACAAAAACACACAACACACACACACCAACCACACACAACAAACACAACAACACACACAACACACACCATCCACACACAACAAACACACACAATCAACCACACACACAACACACCACATCACACACACACACACACAAACACACACACAAACACACACACACACCAACACCACACAACACACAAACACACACATCACAAAACAACACAACACACACACAATCAACAACAAACACAACCAACACACACACACACAACATCACACACACCACACAAAACACACCAAACAACCACACAACACAACCACAACACAAAAACATCACACCACAACACACACACAATCACACACACACCAACACACACAAACAACACACACAACAAACACACCAAACACCACAACACACACAACATCACAACACACACAACACAACACAAAACAACACACACAACACAACAACACATCACACACACACACACACACAAAACCACACACACCAACAACACAACACAACAACACACACAACACACACAATCAAATCACAAAACAATCAACACACACACAAACAACACACACACAACCACAACACACACAACACACAAACACACACACACACACACAACACACCACACACACACCACACACACAACAACAAACACACACACAATCACCACACACCACAACCAACACACACACACACACAAAAACACACATCACAAACACACACCACACACAACACAACACACCACAACAACACACACACAACCACAACAACACACACACACAAACACACATCAACCACAAAACAAAAACAAAACACACACACACAACACACACACACACACACACAACACAATCACAACACACACAATCAACACAACACAAACAACACCACACACACAAATCAAACCAAAACACAACACACAACACCACACACACACACACCAACAACACACACACACACAAACACCAATCACACAAATCACACACAAATCAACAAAACACCACAACACAAACATCACACAACACACACACACCACCAACACACAAAAACACACACACACAACACACACACAAACACACACACAAACAAACACACACAAATCAACACCAACACACACACATCAACAACACACACAACAACACAACACACCAACCACACACACACACACATCACACAACACACAAACACACACACACACACACACAACACACAATCCAAACACACACAACACAACACACAAACACACACACCACACACACAACACACACACAAACACACAATCAAACACACACACACCAACACATCAACCACACAAACAATCAAACACACACACACACACACAAACACACAAACACCAACACACACACACACACACACAACAACACACACCACCAATCACAACATCAAACACACAACACACACAATCAACACACAACACACACACCACACACACCACACACACACACACACAAACAACACACACAACACACACAACACCACAAACACACACAACACACACAACACAACACACACCAAAAACCACAACACACCACACACAACATCAACACAACAACACACACAACACAACATCACCACACACACAACACACACACAACCAACACCACACCACATCAAACACACACAACACACATCAACACAACACAAAACAAACCACACACAACAACAAAACACACACACAACCACACACACACAACACACAACAAAATCACACACAACACACATCAACACAAACACACACAACACACAAACAACACACACACAACACACACATCAACAACAACACACACACACCACACACACACCACAACACATCAACACAAACCACACATCACACACAACACCACACAACCACACCACAAAACACAACACACACACAATCAACAACACACACACACAAATCACACACACATCACACACAACACACACCAAACACAACACACCAAACACACACCACAACATCACAACACAATCACACCAACAACACACACACACACAACACACACACACAACACACAACACCACACCACAACAACAACAACAACACACACACACACCAACACACCACACCACAAACACACACACAACAACCACACACAACAAACATCACACACACACCACACAACAAGCACACAACAAACCAACACAAACAACACAAACACACAACACACACAACACACATCCAAAAGCACACACACAACACCACAAACAACAACAACACACAACACACACAACACAACACACACACACACACACCACACACAACACACACACCACATCAACACACCACAACACACAACACACACACAACAACACACCACACACACAACACACACACACAACACAACACACAACACACACACAACACACACCACACACACACACAACAAAACCACAAACAAAACACACACCAAACAACCACACACACACCAACACACACACACACAACAACACCAGCACACAACACACAATCACACACACACAAACACACACACACAACACAACACATCACAACAACACAACACACAACAACCAACACACACAACACACACACCACACACATCGACACACAACACACACACACACACACAACAACACACACACACATCAACACCACACAACACACACACACAACACCACACACAACACACACACAACACAAAAACAAACCACAACACACAAACAAACCACACACCAAACACAAAACACACAAAAACAACACACACACACAACCAACCAACAAAAACAACACACCACAAACAACAAAAAACAAACAAACAAACACAAAACACAACACACAACAAAACACAAACACAACAACAAAAAAACCAACAACAACAACAAACACAACACAAAAACACCAAACACAAAAACAAACAAAACCAACACACACAAAACCACACCAAACACAAACACACAAACACACAAACAACACCAATCACACACACAACACACACATCACACACACACACAACACACTAACACACACAACACAACCACACACCAACACACAACACAACACACAACAAACACACACAACAACAACACACAAAATCACAAACCACACACAACACAACACACACACACCAACACACACCACACACACACACAAACAACACACAACACACACAACACACACACAACACACAACATCAACCAACACACAAACACCACACACAACACATCA
Organism: Neotoxoptera formosana; assembly: GCA_022818045.1. NCBI lineage: Eukaryota > Metazoa > Arthropoda > Insecta > Hemiptera > Aphididae > Neotoxoptera > Neotoxoptera formosana. The sequence continues at coordinate 3,865,708 of JAIWJD010000007.1, read as the reverse complement.
CACAACACACACCACAAATCACAACACAAAAACAACACACACACACACAACACACAAACACACCCACAAACAAAACACACAATCACACCACACAAAACAACACCCACACAACACAATCACACAACACACACAACCACACACACAACACATCAAACCACAAACACACAAACACACACACAACACACCAACACAACACAAACATCAACAAACACCACACCACAACACACACACACACAACACACCAACAAACAAACACACACACAACAAACACCACACATACAAATCACACACTACACAACACAACAACCACACACACCCACAACACACAACACCACACACAAACAACAAACACACACACATCACAACAACACCACACACATCACACACAACACAAACAAACAACACACAACACACCAAACACACACATCCACACAATCACAATCACACCACACACACACATCAACAACACACACAACACACACAACACACAACAACACACAATCACACAACACACAACAATCACACACACATCAACCACACACACCAACACCATCACACACACACAACACACACACACACACACACACAACAACACACCAACATCACAACAACACAACAATCACAATCACACACACACAACCACACACACAACAACACACCAACAACACACAATCACACAACAACAACAATCCACAACACACACATCACACACACACAACCAACCAAACACACACAATCTACACACAACAAAACACACACAAACACAACAACACAACACACAACACAACATCACAAACAAACAACCAAACCACAACAACACAACCAACACACACACAAAACAACACAACACACACACAAACACCAACATCCAACACCATACACAATCACACAACACAAACACAACACACACAACAACACACACACAATCACCAAACCACACACCACACACAAACACCAACACAACACACACAAACAACACCACAACACACAACAACACACACATACACAACACACACACACAATCACCACACACCACAACACACACACACCCAACAAACAATCACACACACACCACACACCACACACACAACACACACAACAACAACAACACAACACACACATCACATCAACAAAACACCACACAACACACATCACAACAACAAACACACAAAACACATCACACAACAACAAAACACACACACACCACACACAACAACACACACAACACACAATCACACAACACACATCACACACACACACCACACACACACACACATCACACACACACAACCAACACACACACACACACAACCACAACAACACAACACACACACACACACACCAAACACAACACAACACAAAACCACACAACACACACACAACCAAAAACAACACAACACACCAACATCACACCCAACATCAAAACACACACAACACACACACATCAACAACACAAACACAACAAACACATCAACACCACACACATCACACAACACAACACAACACAACACAAAACCAACACACAACCACACAAACACACCACACAATCAAACAAACAACACACATCAAACACATACAACACACAACAACACACACACACACAACACACAACCACACACACAACACACACACACAACCACATCACACACACACACAACACAACACACACACAACAACAACACACAAACACACACACACAACAACAACACAACACCCCACAACAACACATCAAACAATCACACCATCACACACACACACAACAACACCACCAACACAAAACACACACATCAAAACACAACACACAACACACATCACACACCAAAACCACACCAACACACACAACAACACACATCAACACAACACCACACAAAAACACAACACACAACACACACACAAACAATCACACACACACCACACAAACACACACAACACACACACAACACAAACCACACACCACATCAACACAACACAACACACCAACACACACACACCACACACACAACACACACACACACACACACAAACACAACAACACACAACACAATCAACCCCAACAACCACAACACACACACAAACAACACACACCAAACACACAACAACACACAACAACACACAACACAATCACACAACACATCACAACAACAACAACACACCACAAAATCACCACACAACAAACACACAAACAACACAACACAACACACAAACAACATCAACACACAAACACACACACAAAACACACACACAACAACACACACAACACAAACAACAACACAAACACAAATACACAACAACACCACACCACACACATCACACAACACACACAAACCACAACACACAAAACAACACAAAAACACACATCACACACACACACAACACAACCATCACAACACACAACAACACACAAACAACAACACAAACAAAACAAACACAACACCACACACACAAACAACACACACAACACACACAACACACACACACAACACAACACACACACCACACACACACACCACAATCACAAATCAACACACAACACAAACACACAAACAAACACACACACAAAACACAACACAACACACACACACAACACACACAATCAAACACACACACACACACACACAACACACACAACACAACACACCAAACACACACCAACAACACAATCAAACACACCACAAAACATCACACAACACACAAACACACACCAACACAACAAACACAACATACACACAAACACAAACACAAACCAACACACATCACACACACAACACACACACACAACACACAACACAATCACCACACACACAAACCACACACACACACAAACACAAATCACACACACAACCACAATCACAACAACACAACACACAACACACAACACACAAATCACACAAACACACAACACACACACATCAACACAAACAAAACAACACACACAAACCCACACAACAACCACACCACACAACAAAACACAAACACACAAACAACACAAACAAACCAACACACAAAAACACAACAACACCACAAAAAACACAACACAAC
>JAIWJD010000007.1:3854404-3856904 GCA_022818045.1 Neotoxoptera formosana | reverse complement strand
TGTTTGTTGTTTGTTGTTTTTTTTGTGTGTTTTTTTTTTTTTTTTGTTTTGTTTTGTTTTTTGTTTGTGTTGTTTTTTTTGTTTTGTTGTTTGTTTTGTGTTTTTTTTGTTGTTTTTTGTTTTGTTGTTTTTTTGTTTTTTTTTTTGTTTTTTTTTTTGTTTTTGTTTTTTTGTTTTTGTTTTTTTGTTTGTTTTTTTGTTTGTGTTTGTGTTTGTTTTTTTGTGTTGTTGTTGTTGTGTTGTTTTTTTGTTTGTTTTTGTTTTGTTGTTTTGTTTTTTTGTTGTTTGTTTTTTTTTTTTTGTGTTGTTTGTTGTTTTTGTTTTTTTTTTGTTTTTGTTTTTGGTTGTTTTTTGTTTGTTGTTGTTTGTTTGTGTTGTTTTTTTTTTTTTTTTGTTTTTTTGTTGTTTTTTGGTTGTTTTGTTTTTGTTTTTGTTTTTTTTTTTTGTTTTTTTTTGTTTTTTGGTTTTTGTGTTTGTTGTTTTTTTTTTTTTGTTTTTGTTTTTTGTGTTTGTTTTTTTTGTGTTTGTTTTTTGTTTGTGGTTGTTTTGTTTTTTTTTGTGGGTTTGTTGTTTTTTTTTTGTGTTTTGGTGTTTTTGTGTTTGTTTTTTTTTTTGTTTTTTGTTTTTTTTTGTTTTGTTTTTGTTTGTTTGTGTTGTTGTGTTTTTTTTTTTTGTTGTTTTGTTGTGTTTTTTTTTGTTTTTTTTGTTTTTTGGTTTTTTGTTTTGTTTTGGTTGTTTTTGTTTTTTGTTTTTGTTGTTTTTTTTGTTTGTTTGTGTTGTTTTTTGTGTGTGTTGTTTTTTTGTTTTGTTTTTTTTGTGTGTTTGTTTGTTGTTTTTTTTGTTTTTTTGTTTTGTTTGTTTGTTGGTTTTTGTTGTTTTGTTTGTTTTTTGTTTTTGTTTGTGTTTGGTTTTTGTGTTTTTTTGTGTTTTTTTTTTGTTTTTTTGTTGTTTTTTGTTTTTTGGTTGTTTTTGTGGTTTTGTTTTTTGTTTTGTTTGTGTGTTTTGTTTTTTTGTTTTTTTTTGTTTTGTTGTGTTGTTTTTTTGTGTGTTGTGTTTTGGTTTTGTTTTTTTTGTTTTGTTTGTTTGTTTTTGTTTTTGTTGTTTTGTTTTTTTTTTTGTGTGTTTGTGTTTTTGTTTTTTTTTTTTTTGTTGTTGTTTTGTTTTGTTTTTTTTTTTTTTTGTTTTTTGTTTTGGTGGTTTTTGTTGGTTTTTTTTGTTTTTTTTTGTTTGTTTTTGTGTTTTTTTTTTTTTGTTTGTTTTTTGTTTTGTTTTTTTTGTGTTTTTGTTGTTTTTGTTTGTTGGTTTTGTTTTTGTGTTTTTGTTTTTTGTGTTTTGTTTGGTTTTTTTTGTTGTTGTTGTTTTGTTTTGTGTTTTTTTTGTGTTGTTTTTGTTGTTGTTTGTTGTTTTTGTTTTTTTGTTTTTTTTTTTTTTTGTGTTTTTTTTTTTGTTTTTATTTTTTGTGTTGTTGTTTTTTTTTGTTTTGTTTTGTTGTTTTTTTTTGTTTGTGTTTTTTTGTTGTGTTGTTGTTGTTTTTTTTTGTTTTTTTTTTGTTTTGTTTTTTTTTTTTTTGTTGTTTTTTTTGTGTTTTTGTTTGTTTGTTTTTGTTTTTTTTTTTTGTGTTTGTTTGTTTTTTGTTTGTTTGTTTGTTTTGTTTTGTGTGGTTTTTTTTTTTGTTTTTTTTGGTTTTTTGTTGTTTGTTTTTTGTGTTTGTTTGTTGTTGGTTTTTGTTGTGTTGTTGTTTGTGTGTTTTTTTTTGTTTTTTTTGTTTGTTGTGTTTTTTTTTTTTTTTGTTTTGTTTTGTTTTTTTTTATTGTTTTTTTTTTTTTTGTTTTGTTTGGTTTTGTTTGTTTTTTGTGTTTGTGGTGTTGTTTTGTGTTTGTTTTTGTTGTTGTTTTTGTTTGTTTTTGTTGTGTTTGTTGTTTGTTTTGTTTTTTTTTGTGTTGTTTTTTGTTTTTTTTTGTTTTTTTTGTTTGTTTTTTGTTTTTTTTTGTTTTTGTGTTGTTTTTTGTGTTTTTTGTTGTTTTGTTGTTTTTTTTTTTTTTTTTTTGTTTTTTTTTTTTTTTTTGTTTTGTGTGTTTTGTTTGTTTTTTGTTGTTTTTTTTTTTGTTTTTTGTTTTTGTTTTTTGTTGTTTTTTTGTTTGTTGTTTTTTTTTTGTTTTTGTTGTTTTTTGTGTTTGTTGTTGTTTTTGTTGTTTGGTTTGTTTTTTGTTGTTTGTTGTGTTTTTGTTGTTGTTGGTTTGTTTGTTTGTTTTTTGTTGTTGTTTGTTGTTTTTGTTGTTTTTTTTTTTGTTTTTTGGTTGTTTTTGTTTTTTTGGTGTTTTTGTTGTTGTGTTTTTTTTTTTTTGTTTTTTTTTGGTTTGTTTTTTTTGTTTTTTGTGTTTTTGTGTTGTTTTTTTGTTTTGTTGTTGTTTTGTTTGTTTGTGTTTTTGTTGTTTTGTTGTTTTTTTTGTTTTTGTTGTTTTTGTGTTGTTGTTGTTTTTTGTGTGGTTTGTTGTTTGTG
>JAIWJD010000007.1:3834404-3841904 GCA_022818045.1 Neotoxoptera formosana | reverse complement strand
GTGTTTGATTTTGTGGTTTTATTTGATTTTGTTGTTTTTATTTGTTGTTTTGGATTTTTTGTGATGTGTTTGTTTGTGTGTTGTGTGTTTTTGTGTAGTTGTTTGTGTTTTTTTTTTGTATAGTGTGATGTGTGTGTTGTGTATGATGATAGACTGTTGTGAGTTTATGTGGTTTTTGTTGTGATTTGTTTGATTTGTGTTGTTTTTTGTTTTTGTGTTGTTCGTTTTTGTTTTGGTGTGTGATTAGTTGGTGGTATGTCTGTTAGTTTGTAGTTGTGATAGTTGTGTTAGTTGTGTGGTTTGTGTTGCTTGTTGTGTTGTTTTTGTTTATTTGTGTTGATTGTTTTGATGTGTGTTTTTTTGTTGATTTTTTATTTATTTTGTCGATGTGTTTTATTGTTTTGTGTTGTTGTAGTTTTTTTTTGTGTATTTGATAAGTGTGTTGTTGTTAGTGTGTTGTTGTTTGTTTGTTTTTTTTTGTGGACTTTGTGTTTGGTTGTGTTTGTTTTTTTTTGAGTATTGTGTTTGTTATTGTGTGTGTTTGGTTGGGTTTGCTTTGTGGTTTTGTATTTGTGTTTTGTGATTAGTGTGTTTTTTGTTAGTTTTTTGTGTGTGTTTTTTTTGATTTTGTGTGAGTGGGTTTTGATTATTTGTTGTATGTTTGGTTTGTGTGTTGTTTTGTGTTTTGATTTGTTTGTTGTGTCGTTTTTGTTTTGGGTGTGTGTGTTGTGTTCTTGTTGTTTGTGATGTGTTTGTGGTGTTTTTGTTGATTTGTGTGTTTGTTGGTGTTGTAATGTTTTTTTGTTGTTGTTTAGGGTTGTGTGTGGGTTTGTTTTGTTTGTATTTGTTTTTGTTTTGTTGGTTGTGATGTGTGTTTTTGTGTCTTTTGTAGTGTTTGGTTTTGTGTTGTGTGTTTTTAGTGTGGTAGTTTGATTGTTGTTTTGTTGTTGTGTTTTGTGTGTGTTGTTTGGTTGGTGGTTGTGGTGTGTTTTTGTTGTTGTGTCTTTTTGTATTGTTTTGTGTGTTTGTGGTGTGATTTTGTGTTTGAGTGTTGTGATTTTTTGGTTGTCTGTGTTTGTGTTTATTTGTGTGTGTGTTTGTTTTAGTGAAGTGTGATGGTGTTTGTGTGTAGTGTGTTTTGTTGTTTTGTTGTGCTGTTGTTTTTGTGTTTGTTAGTTTTTTTTGTGTTTTGTTTGTTGTGTTGTTTTTTTGTGGTGTAGTTTGTGTGTTTGTTGTGTGATTGTGGGTGGTGTTTGTGTGTGATGATTGTTAGTGTTGGTTGTTTCTATTTTGTTGTTTGGTTGTTTTATGGTTTTGTTTGTTGAGCTGTTTGTTGTTTTGTGGTTGTTTGTGTGATTTTTTGTGTGTGAGATTGTGTTGTGTTATTTTGATTTGTGTGTTGTGTGTAGTGTAGATTTTTGTGATGTGTGATGTTTGTTCTTGTGTGTTTTTTGTTGTGATGTGGTGTTTGTGTGTGTGAATGTTTGGGTTTTGTTTGTGTGTGTTTTGTGTGATTGTTTTTGTTGTTTGTTTTGAATGTGTTGATTGCTTGTTTTTTGATGTTTTGTGATTTTGTGTTTTTTGTTGTTGTTTGTGGTAGGTGTGTGTGTTGTGTTTTTTTTGTTGTTTTTTTGAGTGTTTTTGAATTTGGTGTGTTGTGTGTGTGTTGTATTGTTGTGATTTTTTAATTGTGTGTGTGTTTTGATGTTGTGTGTTTTGTATTTGTGTTTTTGTGTTTGTTGTTTGATATTTGTTGTGGTTGGTTTTGGTGTAGTTTTGTTTGTTTTGTGTTGTGTTTGTTTGTTTGTTTTTTTTTTTGTGTGTTGATGTTGTGTTGTTGTTGTTGTGCTATTTTGTTTGTGATTGTGTATTTGTGTTTGGTTTGATGTGTTGTTGTGTGTTGATGTGTGTTGTTTGATTGTTTTGTGTTGTGTATGATTGGTTTTGTGATTTTTGTTTTGTTTCTTGTGTTGCTTTTTTTGATTTGATGAATGTTTGTGTGTTTGTTTTTGTTTTGATTTTTTTGTGTTGATTTTGTAGTTGTGTGTGTTTGTGTTGTTTGTGTGATTTGTGTGTGTGTGTTGAATTTGTTGTTGTGATGTATTTTGTGTTATGTGTTTTGTAGTGGTTTGTTTTTTTGTGTGTGTGTTGATGTTGTTTGTGCTGTGATTGTTTGTGTTGATTTGATGTGTGGTGTGATTGTGTGTGTTTTTGTTTCTTTTTGTATGATTGTGTTTAGTTTTTTGTGTTTTGTGTGTATTTGTGTGTTTTTTGATGTTTGTGTGTTGTGTTGTGTGTGTTTGTTGTGTGATTTTGTGTTCGATAAAATTTTGTGTTGTTGTTGTGTCTAGTTTGGGGTGTGATGGATTTTGTGTAGTATATAGTGAGTTGATGCGTTAGTTGATGTGATTCATAGATGATTGTGTAAGTGTGATCCATTGTGTTTGTAGTGTTTCTTTGGAATGTGTTGGTGTGTCGATATTTGTGGGTGGGGTTAGTTTTGATTGTTTTTTTTTTTGAAGTAGTGTTGTGATGTTGATGTGTTCGTTGTTTTTTTGTGTGATTTATTGTAGTTGTTGTGTGTTGTTAGTTAAGTTTAAGCACTATAATAATCGATGTTTGAGAGTGTGTATGTGATTTTGTGTGTTTGTGTGTCTAGTGATTTTGTGTTTTGATGGTTGCTTGTGTGTTTATTGTGGCGTTTTTGGGTGTTTGTTGTGTCGTTTAGTGGTATGATGCATTGGTGGTGTGTATGTTTTGTGTGGATGTTGTTATATTTCGATGTGTTGATTTTTGTGTGTTTTGTGGTGTGTATGTGTTGATTGTGATTTTGATTGTGTTGTTGTTTTGTGTTGTATGTGTTATTTGTGATTTTGGTGTGCTGTTGGTTATAGTTTGTTGTAGGGTAGTGTTGTGTTGGTTTGTTATGTGTGATGTTGTCTGTAGTGATTGTGACTGTGTATTGTCTTGTCTTGTTTTGTTAGAGTGTGTGTCTTGTTGTGTGTGTTGATTGTTTGTTTTGGTGATTGTGTTTGGGGTTGTCAGGTTGTTTGTGGTGTGTGTTAGTTTGTGATGTGTTGATTTAGTGTGCTGATGTGTGTGTGTGTGTGTGTGATGTTGATTTGTTGATTGTTGAGTGTGTGTGATTGTGAATTGTTTGTGTGTTGGTGTTGGTGTGTATTTTTTTGTGTGGGTTTGTGTGATTTGGTTTGATTTTGTGTTAGTGGTGTGATTTTGTTTGGACTTGTTGTGTGTTTTGTTGTTTTGGGTGTTTGTTTGTGTTGTGTGATATGTGTGTTGTGTGTTTTGTTGGTTGTTTGTTTGTCTATTGTGATAAGATGTGTATTGTGTGTTTTGTTGTTTTGTTTGTATGTTGTGATCGTGTTTTGTGGTGTTTTGATTGTGAGCGTGTGTGATTGTGATGTGTGAATGTGTGTGTGGTTCTTGTGATGTTAGGGTGTGATTGTAGTTGTATGTGTGTTTTGTTGATGGTGATGTGTTGGCTGTTGTTGTGTGTGATGTGGGTGTTTGGATGGGTGTGGGTTGGTTTGTGGTATTGGTTGAGTGTTGTTGTTTCTGATTTGTGATGGGTGTTGTTGTGTGTCTATGGTGTTGGTGTGTTGGTGGGTTAGGTTTTGTTTGTTTGATTTTGTTTTTTGATTGTGTGTTGTTTGGTGGGGGGTGGGTTGTGTTGTGTGGTTGTGGTGTGTGCATTGTTTGGTGTGTGAGTTGTGTGTGTGTGGTGGTTTGGGGTTGTTCTTTTTTTGTTTTGTTTGGGATTATAGTGTTGATGGGTGTTTGGGGGGGGGTGGGTGTATTGTTGGTGTGGGGGTGTTTGGGGGGGGGTGTGGGGGGGGTTTGTTGTGATGGGTGTTGGTGTGGGGGGTTTGGGTGGGTGGGTTGGGGGGGGGTGGTGGTGTTGTGGTGGGGGTGATGTTGGGGTGTGTTGGTTTTGTGTGGGGGGGGGTGGTGTTGGTGGGTGTTGTGATGTGTTGTGGTGATGGTTTTTTGGTGTGTGGAGGGTATTGGTGTTTTGTTTGGGGGGTTGTTGTTGTGTGGTGTGTATGGGTTGTGTTGCTGGGGGGTGGGTTTGGGTGTTGTGGGGTGTGTTGTGGTGTGGGTTATGTGTTGGTGGTGGTGTGTGGTGTTTTGTTTGTGGGGGTGGTTGGTGTTGGGTTCTCTGTGTGGGGTGTGTGTGGTTGGTTTGGTGGGGGTTGTGGGTTTGGTGTGTTGTGGGGGGGTTTGGGGGGGTTGGGGTGGTTGTGGGTGGGGTGGGGTGTGGGGTGTTGTGTGGTGTTTGGTTGTGGGTGTGGGGTTGTGTTGGTGGTTGTGGTTGGTGTGGGGTGTTTGTGGTGTGGGGTGGTGTGGGTGGGTTGTTTGTTGGGGGGTGTGGGGGGGGTGGGGTTTGTTGGGGGTGTTGGGGTGGGGTGGTGTGGGTGGTGGTGTTGGGTGTGGGTGTGGTTGTGTGTGGGTTGAGGGTGGTTGGGGTGGTGTGGGTTGGTGTGTGTTGTGGGGGTAGGGGAGGTTGGATGGGGTGTGGGGTGGGTTGTTTTGTGGGTGTTTCGTTGGTGGTGTTGTGTGTTTTGTGTGTGGTGTGTGTGTGGTGGTGGGTGGGATGGTGGGGGGTTGGGGTGGGGGTGGGGGGGGTGGGTTTGTTGTTGAGTTGGGGGGTGGGTGTTGTTGGTGTGGTGTTGGTGTTGGGTGGGGGTGTGTGTGTGTGTGGTGGTGTGGGGGGTTGGGGTGTGTTGGTGTTTGTGTGTGGGTTGTGGGGGGGTGTGTTGTGTGTGGGGGATGGTGGTGGGTGTGGGGTGTTGGGTTTTGTGTGTGGTGTGTGGGTTGTGGTTGTTGGTGTGGGTTGGTTGTGTTGTGTTTTGTGGGGGTGTGTGTGGTGGTGTGTTGGGGTGTGAGTTGTGTTTGTGTTGTTGTGTGGTGGGTGTGTTTTGGTGTGTGTGTTGTTGTGGTGGTGTTGGTGGGTTTGTGGGTTTTGGTGTTGGGGGGGGTGGGGGTTGGGGGGGGGGTGAGTGATGGTTTTTTTTGGGTGGGGTGGGTTGGTGTGGGTGTGGGTGGTGTGGGGGGGTGGGTGTGGGTTGGGGGTGGTGTTTGGTGGGGGTTGTGGTGGGGGGGTGGGTGGTGGGTGGGGGGGTTGTGTGGGGTGTGTGGGTGGGTTTGGGGGTTGTGGGTGGTGGGTGGTGTGGGGTGTGTGGGGGGGTGTTGTTGTGTTTGTGTGGTGTTGGGGGGGGGGGGTGGTTGGTGGGGTGGGGGGTGTGGGTTGGGTGTTTGGGGTTGGTGGGTGTGGTGTGGGGTGGGGGGGTTGTGGGTGGGTGGTGGGGGGGTTGTGGGGGTGGTGGGGGGGGGTGGGGGGGGGTGGGGGGGGGGGGGGTGGGGTGTGTGGTTGTTGGGGGGGTGGGTGTGGTTTGTGGGTTGGTGTGGGGGTTGGTGTGGTGGGGGGGTGGGTGGGTTGTTGGGTGGGGGTGTGGGGGGGGTGTTGTGTGGGGGGGTTTGGGGGGGGGTTTGGGGGTGTGGGTGTGTGGGGGTGTGGGGTTGTGGGGTGGGGGGTGGGGGGTGGGGTGTGTGGGTGGGTGGTGGGTGGGGTGTGGTGTGGGGGGGGGTGTGTTGGGGGGTTGGGTGTGGGGGGTTGGGTGGTGGGTGTGTGGGGGTGTGGGGTGTGGGGGTGGTGGTGGGGGGGGGGGGGGGTGGGGGGGGGGTGGGGGGGGGGTGTGGTGTGTTGTGTGGGGGGTGGTGGGGGGTGGGGTGGGGTGAGGGGGTGGTGTGGGGGGGGGGGTGGTGGGGGGGTGGGTGTGGTGGGGGGGGGAGGGGGGGTGGGTGTGGGGGTGTGGGGGGGTGGGGGGGGGTGGGGGGGGGGTGGGATGGGGGTGGTGGGGGGTGGGGGGGGGTGGTGGTGGGGGGGGGGGGGGGGGGGGGGGGTGGGGGGGGGGGGGGGGGGGGGGGGGTGGGGGGGGGGGGGGGGGGGTGGTGGGGGGTGTTGGGTGGGGGGGGGGTGGTGGGTGTGGGTGGGGGGGGGGGTGAGGGGGGGTGTGGGGGGGGGGGGGTGGGGGGGGTGGGTGGGTTGGGTGGTGTTGGGGGTGGGTGGGGGGGGGGGGGGTGGGGGGGTGGGGGGGGGGTGGGGGTGGGGGTGGGTAGGGGTGGGGGGGGGGTGTGGGGTGTGGGGGGGGGTGGGGGGGGTGGGGTGGGGGGTGGGTGGGGGGTGGGGGGGGGGGGTGGGGGGGGGGGTGGGTGGGGTTGGGGGGGGTTGGGGGGGGGTGTGTGGGGGGGGGGGGGTGGTGGGGGGGGTGGGGTGGGGTGGTGGGGGGTGGTGGGGTGGGGGGGGGGTGGGGGGGGGGGTGGGTGGTGGGGGGGGGGGGGGGGGGGGGGGGGGGGGTGGGTGGTTGTGTGGGGTGGGGGGGGGGTGGGGGGGGGTGGGGGTGGGGGGGAGGGGGGGGGTGTGGGGTGTGGGGGGGGGGGGGTGGGGTGGGTGGGGGGGGGGGTGGGGGGGGGGTTGGGGGTGGGTTGGGGTGGTGGGGGGGGGGGGGGGGGGGGGGTGGGGTGGTTTGTTGGGGGGGGTGGGGGGGGGGGTGGGGGGGGGGGGGGTGGGGGTGGGTGGGTGGGGGGTGGGGGGGGGTGTGGGTGGGGGTGGGGGGGGGGGGGGGGGCGGGGGTGGGGGGTGGGGGGGGGTGGGGGTGGGGGGGGGGGTTTTGTGGTGGGGGGTTGGGGGGGGGGGGGGGGGGGGTTGGTGGGGGTGTTGGGTTGTGTGGGGGGGAGTGGGGGTTGGGGGGGGGGTGTGTGTTGTTTGTTGGGTGGTGTAGGTTTGGGGGGGTTTTTATTGTTTTTTTTTTTTTTTTTTTGTTTTTTGGGGGTTTTTTTGGGGGGGGGGGGGGTGGGGGGGGGGGGGGGGGGGGGGTGGGGGTTGTGGGTGGGGGGTTTTTTGGGGGGGGTGTGAGGGAAGTGTGGGGGGGATTGGGGGGTTTTTTTGGGTTTTTTGGGGGGTTTATTTGGGGGGGGGGGGATTTTGGGGGGGGGGGGGGGGGGGGGGTTGATTGTTTGTGTTTTGTGGTTGTTTGTTTTTGTTTTGTTTGGGGGGGGGGGGGGGATTTTTGGGGGGGGGGGTGGGGGGGGGGTGGTTATTGGGGGGTTTTTGGGATTTGGGGGTGGGGGGGGTTTTGGGGGTTTATATGGGTTTTTTGTTTTTTGGGGGGGGTTTTGGGGTGGGGGTTTTGGTTTGTTTTTTTTATTGAATTTTGTGTGTTGTTTTTGGGGGGGGTGGTTTTTTTTTGATTTTTTTTGGGGGGGGGTGGGGGGGGGAGGTGTTTTTGGGGGGGGGAAAATTGTTGTGGTTTTGGGTTTTGGTTTTGTGGATTTTTGTGTTTGTTGTTTTGTTGAATTTGTTTTTGTGTGTGTTTGTTGTTTTTTGTGTGTTGTTGTTTTTTTGTTGGGGTTTAATTTGTTTGGGTTGATTTTTGGTTTGTTTTGTTTGTGTTTGAAATTTTGTTTTTGGTGAGTTTT
>JAIWJD010000007.1:3775522-3822017 GCA_022818045.1 Neotoxoptera formosana | reverse complement strand
GTGGTTTTGTGGGATGTTTTTGGATTTTGTTTTGTTTTGTGTTGTGTGTGGTTTGTTTGGTGTGGGTGTTTGTTTGTTTTTGTTGATTTTGGTTGTTTTGGCTGAGTGGTTTGGTTTTTTTTGTGGTTTTGTGTGGGTTTGTGATGGGTGTTGTGGTCTGTTGGTTGGGGTTTGGATTTTGGTGGTCGATGAATTTGTGTGATGTTGTTTGGTTGTTTTGTGGGTGTTTTTGGTTGTGGTGTGTGTTTTTGTTGTTGTTTTTTTTTGTTGTGATGATTTTGTTGTGATTTGATTTTGTGCGATTTTTTGGTTGTAGTATGTGTGTTGAGTCGTGAGGTTTTGGTTGTTAAATGTGTTGGTGATTTTTTGTTAGATTGTGGTTTGTGGATTTTGTTGGTTTTTGTTGTGATATTGTGTTGATGTTTTTTGTTCTTTTGCTGGTTGTGATGTTTTGTGATGTGTGTTTTGTTTGGTGTTTTTGATGTTTTTGTTGTTTGTAAATTGTGTGATTTTGATGTTTTGATTTTTGTTTTTGTGTTTGTTGTTTTGTGTTTGTGTTGTTTTGTGTTTTTTTTTTGTTGTTTGTGTGATTGTTTTTTTGATTTTGTTTTTTGTGTGTGATATGTGTGTTGTGTTTGTTTGTTGTGTGTTGTTGTTGTTTTTTGTGATTTGTTTTGGTTATTTTGTGTTTCATTTTTGTTTTTATTTGTTTGTTGTTTTTTTTGTGTTTTGATGTTGTGTGTTGTGTGATTTTTTTGTATTGTGTTTTGTGCTTGTGTTTTTTTGTTGTTTTTTGTGTGTTTGTGTTGTTGTGGATGTTGTTGTGTTTTTGTTGTTTTTTGTTTGTTGTGTGTGCTGTTGTGTGTTGTGTTTGTTGTTTTTGAATGTTGTGTTGTTAGTGTGTGTTTTTGTGTGTTATTTGTTGTTTTTGTTGTTGATTTGATTTGTGTTTTGTTTCGGTTTTGTTGTTTGTTTTTTTTGTTGTGTGATTTTGTGTTTTTTGTTGTTGTTTGTTTGATTGTGTTTTTGTATGATTTTTTTGTGTTTTTTTTGATTGTGTTTTGATGTTTTATGTGTTGTGATTCGTTTTGTGTTGTTTTTGGTGATTGTTTTTTTTGTGTGATGTGTTTTTGATTTTGATTGTGATTTGTTGTGTTTTTGTTGTTTGGTTGTTTGTGTGTGTTGATGTGTGATTTTTGATTTGTTTGTGTTGTTTGATTGTTTGTTTGATTGTTTTGTGATTTTGGGCGGATTTGTGCTCTGTTTTTGTGATTTGTTGTTGTTTTTGGAGATGTGTTGTGATTGTTTGTTTTGATTGTTGTTTGGTGATTGTTGTTGGTTTGGATGGTTTTTGGTTTTGATGTGATTGAGAGCTGTGTTGTGATTTGTGTTGTGTTGTTTTTGTGTTTCTTTGTGTGTTTGTGTTTTGATTGTGGAATGTTTTGGTTGTTGTTTTTTTTTTGTATTGTGTGATTATTTGAGGAATATATGTGTGTTGTGTGTGTGTTGATTTCTGGTTTGATTTGCTTGGTAGAGATGGGTTTTGTATGTTTTTTGAATTGACGTGGTTTTGTGTTTTATTGATATGTTTGATGTATTGCTTGATTGGTTGATTGTTTTTTTTTGTTGTTTTTTTTTATGTGCTTTTTTGTGTGATTAGTTTATCTTTATTTTTGATTGGAGAGCGTTGTGTGTTTGAATGTGTTTGTGATTTGATTTTGATTTCGTGGTGGATGTTAGTATTGCTGTTTTGGTGTTTCTTTTTTTTTGATGTGGTGATGGTTGTGTTGTTGGGGATTGTTTTGTTGGTGCTGTCTATTCGTTTTTTTTTGTGTGTTTGATTTGTTTTTTGTATGTTTTTTTGATAGTGTTGATTTGTTGGATTTTGTCTCTGTGTCGTTGGTTGAATTGTGATTGTTGACTGTGTGTTAGATTTTTTTTGATTGAAGGATTGTGTTGTTTTGTTGAATTGGATATTGGATTTGTGTGTGGTTGATAGGGATTTTTGATTGGTTGCTATATTCGTGATTGTGATTTTTTCTTGAACTTTTAGTGGTGTTTGGATTGAGTGATGATGGATATGTGTGGTTGATTCTGCTTTTTTGTGAATTTTGTTTTTGATTGAATGTGATTTTGATTGTTTTGTTTGTTTTTTTATTGATCCGTGATTTTAGTGTGGGTGGTCGTTTGTTATGAATGATGGTTATTTTTTTGTGTTGGTTGTTTGATTTGTTTGTGAATTTTTGGCTATTTTGTTCTTTTGTTTGGTTTTTTGTTTTAGATTTGAATGTATGTTTGAATGTTTTGCTTGTTTTGTTGGTGATTTTGATGAATATGATTGTTGTGTTGATTTGTTTTGTGTTATTTTTTTTGTTTTTTTGAATTGCTTTGAGTTTTGTGTTTGGTTGGGTTTTAGAATTATATTGTTTTCGTGTGATGTAGTTTTTTTTGGTCTTTTTTTTCGTTGTTGTGGATTTGTTGTAGTTATCTATGATTTGGGTTCTTGATTTTTGAATGGGATGACTGGATTGTTTCGGTTGAGGTTAGGTGAGTTTTTGATTATTTTTCTTTGTGTTTTTGTTTTGTTTGTTGGGTGATTTTTTTTGGCTTTTGATGTGCGACTTTGTCTTGAGTGTGTGGATTTGTGTAGTGATATTAGTTGATGTGATTGGTTGGTGGTGATTTTGATTCTGTGTTTGTTGTTTTTGATGTCTTTGAGTGTTTTAGTTGAGGGTTTTTGAGATTTTTTGATTTTTGTTTGATGAGTGATTGGATGTTGATTTGATTTGGTGGTTTTTGATTTGATGATGGTTTGTTTTTTGGTGGATTTGTTTTAGTGTTTGATTTGTGATGTTATGGATTATTTTCGAATTGGTGATTTTGGGTTTGCTTGATGGATTTGGATGTTTTTGTATATTGTGTGGTTTGATGGTTGTTGATGTGATCCTTTTGATTCTTTTTTTTGTAGAGTTGTAGTGTTTTTGATGGTCTTGTGATGTGTTTTGTTGGGTTGAATTGATTTGGGGGGGGTGTTTGATGTTTTGTGTTTGTTGATGATGTGATGTTTTGTATTTATTTTTAATTTTTTTTGTGATAGATGTTTTGTTTTTTGGTTCGATGTGTTGATTTTGATTGATTGATGGGTTTGATCTTTTTGATTGGATGTTGTGCTGCTTGAGTGTTTTATGTGTTGTGATATTTTGGTTATTTTGATTGGGATTGTTGTTTTTCGTTCGATTTTCTGATGTTGTTGGATTTGGGTTATGTTTTGGATGTGTAGTTGTTGTTTTGTGTTGAGTGGTTTTTTGATATTGGGGTGTGTTGATTGTTGGACATTATGTTTTCTTTGATATTTGTGGTGATGGTGTTTTTTTCTTGTGCTTGTGATGATTTGATTATTGGTTTTGATTTTGATGGATGTGGTGGTTGTTGTGTTTGTTTGTTTTTTTGTTTTTATTTTGTTATTGTTTTGATGATTCTTGTTGTTGGTTTTGTGTTGTGGTGATTTGCTGTTATTTTGTATTTGTATTGTGATGTTTGGTTTGATGTGTGTTGTGTGTTTGTGGTTCGTTTTTGTTCGATGTGATTTGATTGTTGTTTGGTTGTTAGATGTTTAGTTCTTGGTGGTCTTGTGCTTGTGTTTTTTTTGTGGTGTGTAGGAAGTGGTGGTCTTTTTTGGGGGTGGGTGGCTTTTGTGACTTTGAGTGTGAATTGATGTTTGTATTTTTTTTTTTCGTATTGGGTGATTTGCTGATGGTTGGTTTGAATGTTTTGTTTTGGTGGTTAGTGTTTTTGTTTTGACTTTTTTGTCATGATATTGAGGGTTGGAATGTGTGGCTGTTTGATGGTGTGGGTTGATGAGTGTGTTTGTTTAGTGCTGGGATTTATTTGTTAGTTCTGTGGTTGTTGGTTATGAGATGGTATTGTTTTTATTTCGTGCATTATTTCTTGATGTCTCTTTGTGTTTTTTTCTGTGTTCTGTAAGGGGATTTTTGTGTTTTGTTTGATTTGGTTTTTGTGTGTTGATGTGATATTTTTGGTTATTGCTTCTGTCTGATGTTGGGTGATGTGGTGATTTTGATTTTTTGTTTAGTTTTGTTAGTTGATTGTATATGTTGATTTGATGTTTGATTTTTTTGATGATCTTGTCTGGGTTTTTGAATTTGGTTTTTTTGTTGTTGACTTGTTGGAATTTTTGTTAGATTGATGTTTGAATTGTAGTGTGTTGTAGTGTTTTGTTTTGATTGAATAGTTGTTTGGTATGTTTTTGTTGATGTTTTGTTGTGTTGGGATGTGGGGATTTGTTGTGACTCGTGAAATGAGAATAGTATGATATTGTTTGATATTTGTGTTGATTGACCGTTTTGTGGGTGTTTGTTGTTTGTTTGATTTTGTGTTGGATTTCGTGTTAGTGTTGGTGGGATGTGTATTATGATTATGATGTCGAATTTTGTTTTGTTGTTTTTTTTGGTGTTTTTTTGTTTTTTCTGGATTGTGGTTTGATTTGTTTTGTTGAGTGTTGCGTTGATGTGTTGTTTTTTCGAATTTGGAATTCTTTTAGAATTTTTTGTGGTTGGATTTGTGTATGTTGATCCCTAGATCTTTGTTTTTTGTGCGGGATGAGTGCATTGAGATCGGTTGAGTGTTTGATTGATTTTGATGTTTGTGTTGGTTGGAATTTTGCTTGTGATGATGGTTTGTTGTTTCTTTGGTAATTTCTGAATGGGATGTTTGTTGGTTGTTTGGTCTGGTGTGGTTTGTTTTGGTATGATTAGTTGTGATTATTAGTTTTGTGGTCATTAGTTTTTTGTTTTTTGGTGTTGTTGATTTGATGTGATGTTGAATTTGAATTGATATGATGCTTTTTTTTTTGTTTTTTTGTGTGATGTTTTGTGATTTTTTTTTTGGGGTTGTGGGCGTTTTTGTTGTGTTTTGTATGTTTTGTGTTTCTTTGTGATTCGTTGTTTTTGATTTTGTGAGATTGCGTGATGATGATGTTTTGTTTGTTTTGTGTTAGTGTGGATTGTGATGTCTTGGTGATTGCTTTGTTTTTGTTGGTGATATTGAATTGAGTTGGGTTCTGTTTTTTGTGGTTTAGTTTGATTAGGCTTTTTGTTTTGTTGTGATTTTGGATTGCCATTGTTTGGATGTTTTTTTTTTTTTGTTGAATCTGTTGATTTTGATGTTTCCTTTTTTTTGTGATTGTGGTGTTTGTGGCAATTTTGGATTTCTGTCGATTTTGATTTTTGTTTTTTTGAGTGGTTTTTTTTCTTTTTTTTGGATTTGATAATTGTTGATTTTGTTAGATTTGATTTGGATTTTTTGATTGATTTTGTTGGATGTGATTTGTTCCTTTTTCGTACTCGATTTGTTTTGATCTTTTTTTTTTGATTTTGTTGTATTGTGTTTAGAAGTTTGATTGATTTTGTGTGATGTGTGTTTCTGAATTTTTTTTTTTGGTTGTTTATGTGTGATTTTTGTGATGTTTTTATTTAGTGATTGTTTTGTGTTTGTTGTTTTTTGATGGGATTGTTTATTTGTGTATTGTGTGTTGGTTGATTTGGGTTTGCTGATGTGATCTTGGAATGTATTTTATCGTTTGTTGTTGTGGTTTTGGTGAATTTGGTGTGTTTTGTTTTTGTGATGTTGTTGTTGGTTTGGTTTTGTTCTGTTTTGTGGATGTGGTGGTTTTTTGTCTTTTGATTTTGGATGATTTGTGGTGATGGTTGTTTTTGTGGTGATTATTTGTTTGTTGGAATTTGGAACTTGTGTGTAGTGGGATTAGTTTGATTGATTGTGGCTTTTGGTCTCTTGGTGTGTTTAGTGTTGTGCTTTAGATGTTTGAATTTTGTTGTGGTTTTTGTGATTGGTTTGATTCATGGATCTTGGTAGTTGGGGTTTGTTTGATTGTATTGTTTTGTGTGATGTGTTGGTTTTGAGGTGATTGTTTGGTGTTCTTTTTGTTGTGATAGGACTGGTGGGATGTTTATTGATTGTGTTTTTTGGATTGTGGGTGGGTTGGTTGTCTTGTGGTTGTGATTGTATGTTCTTGTTTTGGTTTTCTGTGATTATTTGTGGGTGTGTTAGGTGATGTGGACTTCTGAGGGGTTTTTTGGTAGTTGAGGTATCGTTATTGTTGCATGTTTGCTATGTGTGTGTGGCTTGGTTTTTTGTTGGTTTTGGATGGATTTTTGTGTAGATGAATTTATTGATTGGGGTTGTGGTCGTGTGTTGTGTGTGGGTTCTTTTGTTGATGATGTGGTGTGTCTTGATGGTTTATTGTTTTTAGATGTTGATTGGTTTGGTTTTTTGTGTGAAATTGATGTTGTTGTGGGATTTCTGTTGTATTTTGCTGTGTGTGGTGATGTTGTTTATTTGGGAGTTTTTGGTTTGATTTGCTGTGTTGTTGTTTTGTTTTGGTTGTTGTGTTGGTTTGTTTTTCTTATGTTTTGTGTTGTTTTTTGAATTGTGATGTTTGAATTTGTTGTTTGGTTTTGTGATTGAATGATTTTTGTTTTTTTTGTTTGTTGTGTTGTATTTTTTTTCGTTGTTTTTGTGTTGGATGATGTTTGTGAATTTGGATGGTTTGATTTTTGATTCCGTGGTTCCGTGTGATTTGATTCGTTATCTAGTTGATTTTTTTGGATTTTGGATAGTGTTTTGGTTTTGTGTGATTGTTTGTTGTTGATGTATGATGTGTGATGTTTTTGTGAGGTTTTTTTGTTTTCGATGTGTTTTTTGTGTAGTTTTGTTTTGTTGTGAGTATGAATGTTGTTTTGTTCTGTCGATGATAAGTTTTTGATTTTATGTTTTTATGATATGATGTTTGAGTTTTTTTTTCGTGGATTCGTTGTTTTGTCGTGTGTGTTTTCTTTCTGATTTGATTTGTGTGTGTTTGAGATTGATGATTGCTGATTTGTGTTTGATTTGGTCGATTTTCGTGTGAATTGTTTTTTTCTTTTGGTTTTTTTCTCTGTTTTGTGGATGATGTTGTGATGTGTTGTTTTTGGATGGATGGTTTGCTGTTGTAAGATTGGTGAGTCGTGTTTGTTTGTTTTTTTTTTGTGTTTGATTTATGTTGATTGATCTTTGATTTGTGGTGTTGGTTTTGTGATGATTTTGGATTGATTGATGATTAGGAATGGATTTGTTGATATCGGATTTTTTTAATGACCTTGAATGTGATGGTGATGATTCATTTGTTTCAGCGTGGATGATGCGTGAATTCGTTTTATTGATGATGTTTTTTGTGTATGATGATGTTTTGATGGTTTGTGTTGCTATTTTTGTGATATAGATGTTTGATTGTTGGATGAATTTTTTGTTTTTTTTTTGTGATTTGGTGAGATGGTTTTTGTTTAGTATGTATTTGATTGCACTTTTGTCTTTTTTGTTGATTTTGGTTGTGATTTTTTGATTTGTGGTTTGATTGTGACTTGTGGTCGATTTGAATTGTT
The DNA here is from genome assembly GCA_022818045.1 of Neotoxoptera formosana. Lineage (NCBI taxonomy): Eukaryota > Metazoa > Arthropoda > Insecta > Hemiptera > Aphididae > Neotoxoptera > Neotoxoptera formosana. The sequence continues at coordinate 3,814,560 of JAIWJD010000007.1, read as the reverse complement.
GTGTGTTGTTGAATTGTTTGTGTGAATGATGTAAGGGTTGTTTTTTTGTAGTTTTTGCTGAGAGGTGGTGTTTTGTTTGATTTTTTGATCTGAGTGATTAATTTTGTTTGTTTGATTGTTGTTTTGATTTTGTTTGATGTTTGTTGATTTTTGGTGATGTTGTTTCTGTTGGTGTTTTCTGAGTGATGATGTGGATGTTTTTTGCTGGTTATGATGGATTTTGTGTGATGGATGGGATTGGGGTTTTTTTTGTTTTTCTATTTTGTTGTGGGTCTGTTTTTTGATGATTGTTGTGATGACTGTGTTGTATTGATGATTTTGGTGGGTTTGGTGATCTTTTGAAATTGTGTGGCTTATCTTTCTATTTTTTGGATGGGGTTTCTTTGATGTGTGAGTGTTGTGGTGTTTTGATTTTGATTGAATTGTTTATTATTAGATTGTATTGTTGTGGGTGGTGGGTTGTTGTGATAGATTGTTTTTTCTTGGAGGTTCGGATGGTCTGATGTGAGTTGTTTATGATGATTTGATGTGTGGTGTTGATGAGTTGACGTTGAGAATGTGATATTGTTTTTGTCTGTGTATTGATCGTGATGGGTGGATTGGTTTTTGGATTGTTTTTTTTTGATGTTGTGGTTGATTTGTTTTTTTTTTTTGTTATGTGGTGTGTTGTTGTGATTTTCTATTATTGGGTGATTTTGTTTTGGATTGTGAATTTTGTGTGTGTGTTAGTTTTGAAAGATGTTGTATAGAGTTTTTGATTTTATTTTGAATAGTGATGTGATGTTAGTTGTTTTGTGGGGGGGGGTTTGGATATTTGGATCTTTGATTTCTGTTCTGTAGTTGTCTGTATGTCGATTAAGCTGTTGATGAGTTCTCGGGTGTTGGTTTTGCTGTTTTGTGACTGATGTGTGTATTTGTGTTTGGATGATTGTTGATGTGTGAATTAGGATTTGGAGATGATGTTGTTGTTTGATATTTTTTTTGTGAATTTGATTGTGTGTGGTGTGTTGAAGTTGATCTTTTTCTTGGTTTGGGACTTTGATTGTGATTGATTTTTTGATATGATGGAATTGTGGCTTTTGTTCTTGTGATGTTGTTTTGTATTCAGTGTGATTGGGATTGTTGATTGATTTGATTTGAACTTGTTTATTTTGTTGTGTGGGGATTTTCTGAAGGTGGTGATGGATGTTGTTGTTGATTGAGGGAGGGGTTGATTTTTGTGTGTTTGTATTTTTTGTTGCTTTGGGAACTTGTTGTTTTTTTTGTTTGGTTTTGATTTTTTCGTTATGGTGATTTTTGAATTTTGGTTGTGTTTGGATGTTTGTTTGTTGGTTTGTATTGTGATGTGTGTGTGGATGTGAATGCTGTGTGATTGTGTGATTTTTTTTTGTTTTGTTTTTTGGTGGATCGAATTGTGATTGTAGTTTTGTATTGTTTTTTTTTTATGATGTGGTTTGATGGTATCATTGATGTGAATGTTGTGATTCTTGATTGTGGATTTGGTTTGATGAATGATGATATTTGATCTTGTTGTTTTCGGATTTGTTGATGATTGGTTTTTGTTGTGTGGTGGGTTTTTTTGATTTTGAATTTGGATTGATGATTGTTTTTGATTAGTTTTTTATTTATTGTTTTTGATGTTGGTTTTTTGTTTTGACTTCTTTGTTTGATTGTGTTTGACCTTGTTTGATTTGTGAATTTGGATGTTGTTTGGGGGGGGATTGATTTTTGTTGAGTTGTGTGGTGTTGTTGGTTTTGATTTGATTTGATTTGTTTGATTTGTTATGATGTTGATTGAGTTATTGTGGTGTGTGTAATTGTGTTATGTTGATCGTGTTGTATTTTGATTGACTTTGTTTGTTTGCGTTGTGGTTGATTTTGGTTTTTTATTTGAAGTAGATTATTGTTTAGATGGGATGTTTTGTGAAGTTGTGTGTTGTTTGTTTTTGCGAATGTCTTTGCTGGTGATGAGATTGTTGTGATTGGTTTTTTATTTTATTTAGGGTGATATATTTGTTTTTTTTGTTTAGATTTTCTGTTTTGGATGACTCGCAATGATTTGGTGTATTTGGTGTTGTGTTTGTTTATTTTTGTTTTGTTGTGATTGTGTTTTGTTGGTTGAGTATGTGCTGTTCAATTTTTGTATTTTTGGTTATTGTTGATGTGTTGATGAATTGATATGATTTTTTGGGAATTTTATGATTTTGTTGATTTTTTGCTGGTTCTTGTCTGTGTGTGGATTTTGGTTTGTTTGATTTTTTGGATGGTTTAGTGATTGATTTTGTGTTTTTTGTGTTTTTTTTGAAGTTGTGTTGGATTGTTGTTGAACTTTATCTTTGGTTGGTTGATTTCTTGTTGTGAATTTTTGATGGACTTTGTTTTGTGTGTTGGATCGAATGGTTTTTTTGTTGTTTTTGTTGTGTTGTTTTGGGGAATTTTGGATGTTTGTGCTGGTGTGGATTTTGGTAGGTCGTTTTTGGATTTTTTGGTTTGATTGTTTTTTGTTTTTGATTTGGTGTGTGATGTTTAGTTTTAGATGGATTTTTTTGTTCTATTGTTTTTAATAGTGTGATCTGTTGGTATTTGTTTGTATGTGTCGGTTTTTTCTTGAGATTGTGTGATGTTTGTGGTTGGTTGGTGAATGTGATGTTTTTGTACTCTCGAATGGATGTGTTGTGCGAAATGGATGTTGTGTGTTTTGTGTGTTCTATGATGTGATTATTTGTGTGAATTTTGTTGTGGTGTGATGATTTTTGTTCTGTTTGATGTTGTTTGAATTTACGATTGGGATTTTGTGTTTTGCTTTAGAATGATTTTGTGTTTTTTGTCTTTTGTTGGTTGTTAAGTGTTTTGTTTTGGTTTGTTTTTTTGTTTTGTGTTTTGTTTGTGTATGATGAATTTTGCATTTGGATGATGTTGATTGCTTTGTGTGGTTGTGTTTGTTGTCATTGGATATTTTGATGGTTTTTGTTGGATGGTTTTGGTGTTTGGATGATTTTGGGTTTTGTGTGTTGCGTGATTGTTTGTTTTGTTTTGTTTGTTTTTGATTTGGTCGTTGTGGGTTTTTTGGTTTTATGTTTTATTTTTGAAATCTTGTGATTTTTGTGATGTTGGTGTGGTGTTGGGATGATGGATGTTGAATGGTGTTTTGTTTTGTTTCGTGATTGAATTGGTTGAATTTGTCTGAGATTGTTTTTTCTTTTTGTTTTGATTTTCTGTTTGTGGTGTTTTTGATGTTGATTTGGGGGGGGCGGGGGGAGTTCGGGTTGATGTGATTGTGTTGACTAGATTTTTTTTTTAAGGTGGAGTTTTGTGTGGACGTTGTTTGTGTTTTGATGGGATGTGTTTGATTGTTGTAGGTGTGATTTATGTGTAGTTGTGATTTTTGTTGTGTTTTTTGATTTGATGTTTTTTTTTTTGTTGTTGTATGTTGATTTTTTGTTTCGCGTGTGTTTTGTTTTGATGTTCGAAAGGTTTGTTTTATGTTGTTGATCTGTTGTTTTTGTGTGTTGATGGATGATGATCTGACTTGTGATGTCGTGTGTGACTGATGATTGTGTCGATTGATGTTGTTTGATTGATGTGTTGGGGTTGTGATATGAATTCGAGATGATGTGTGTGGACATTGTGAATTGATGTGATGTGGAAGATCGATGAATTGATGTTGGATTGATGTCTATTTTTTTGGCTGATCGATGATTGTTGTGATGAATGATGTGTTTGTTTGATTGATGATTTGTGGATTTGTGTTGTTGATGCTGAATCGAATTGAGTGTGATGTGTGATGTAGATGTGTGAATTATGAAATGAGTGATGATGTGGTGATATGTTGTTTTGTTGTGGAGTGTGATGTGTGAATTGATGTGTGTTTGTGTTCGTGATGATTTGTGATTGATGTTTTGACTTGTGTGAAATTTGTTTTGATGTGATTGTGTGATGTGTGATGTGCGCGATGTGTGTTGTGATGTTGATTGTTGATGATGTGATGTGTTTTGTTGTGTGTTGTGTTTGATTTTGGTGATGTGTTGTGGATGTGATTTGATTGATGTGAATGATTTGAATGTGATGTGATTGTGTGTGTTGTTGATTTTGTGGATGTTTGTTGTTGTGTAGATTGTGTTGTGTGTATGTTTGTGTGATATGATTGTGATGAGATGTTGAATTTGTGATTGTGTTTTGTGTGTTTGTGTGATTGTGTGATGATGATTGTTTTGTGCTTGCTTTGTGTTGTGTTGTGATGATGTGATTGTGTTGTTGTGTTGATGATGTTGTGTGTTTTTGTGAATGTTGATTGTGTTGATTTGAGTGTGTTGTGATTAGTTTGTTGGGTGTTGAATTTGTGTGTGTGATGATGTGATGTGATTGTGTGTTGGTTTTTGATTGATTTGTGTGTGTGATTGTGTGATGTGCTGGTGTGATGATTGTGTGTTTTGTGTGTTTTGTTGATGATTTGTGTGTGATGATGTGATTTTGTTTGTTGATGTGATGTGTGGATTGTGTGATTGTGTGATGTTGATGTTGATGATGTTGGTGATTTTGTGGTTGATGTGATGTGAATTTGTGATGTATGATGACTTGTTTTGTGTGATGTGTGATTTGTGTGAAATGATGTTGATTGATGATTTTGTTGTTGTGTTGTTGATGATGATGATTGTGATTTGATGATTTGTTGTGGGTTTGTGATGTGATGTGTGATGGTGATGATGTGTTGTGATGATTGTGTGTTGTGATGTTTGATTGTGAATATGTTGGTGTGTTTGATGATTTTGTTGTGTTAATGTTGTTGTTGTGATTGTTGTTTTGAATGTTTTGTGTTGTGTGTTTTTATGTGTGATGATGTGTTGATTTGATGTTGATTGTATTGTGATTTGTGTGATGTGATGTTGTTTTGATGTGGTGTGATGTTTGTTGTGTTTTTTTGATGTGATGATGTGTGTGTTGATGATTGATGTTGAATTTGTGATGATGATGATTGTGGTTTGTTGATGTTGATGTGATTTGTGATGTGTGTGATGTGATTTTTGTGGATGTGAATTGTGTTGATGTGTGTGTGATTGATGGGCTTGATTGTGTTTTTGATGGTTTTGTTGATTGTGTTTGATTGTGTTTTTTGAATTTTGATGACTTGTTGTTTGTGATGTGTTGTGATTGGTGATTTGATTTGTTGTGTGTGTGTGTTGTGTTGATGTTGTGTTTCTGTGATGATGATGATGTTGATGATTGTATTTTGTGATGTGTTGTGTGTTGTGGATGATGTGTTGTGTTTGATTGTGTGATGATGTTGAGATGTTGTTGATGATGTGTGCTGTTGTGTGATGATTGATGTTGATGTGGATGTTGTTTGTGTTGATTGTTTGTGTTGTTGATTGGAAATGATGAATTGTTTTTGTGATTGTGTTGTTTGTGTGATGATTGATTGTTTGTTGATGTGTGTTGATTGTGGATGTGTTGTGTTGTGTATGTGTTGATGATGGTGATTGTGAATTGTTGATTATTTGTTTTGATGTTGTGGATGATGTTGTGTTGTGTGTGTTGATTTGTGATTTTTTGATGTGTTGATGTTTTGTTGATGTGGTGCTGGTTGTGATGTGTGATGTTGTGTGTGTGATGATGATGATTTGTTTATGATGTGATTTGTGTGTTGATGATGTTGTGTTTGTGTTTGATGATGTGTTTGTTTGTGATTGATGATGTGATGGTGATGATTTTGATGTGTGTTGATGATGTTGTTGTCTTTGTTTTGTGATTGTTGATGTTTGTGTGTTGTGTTGTGTTGTGTTGTGATTTGATGTTGATTTGATGATGATTTTGATGTGATGATGGTTATTTGATGTTTGATGATTGTGTTGTGTTTTTGTGATGTTGATTGATGTTGTGACTGTTGGTGTGATGTTTGTTGATGTGTTTTTGATTTGATGTGTTGATTGTAGTTGTTGTGTGTTGATGTGTGTTGTTTGGATGTGTGTGTTGATTGATGTGTGTGATGTTTGATGGTTGGATGTGTGATGTGATTTTTGATGTTTTGTTAATGATGATTGTGTTTTGTGTGATGTGAATTTGGGTTGTTGATGTGTTGTGGTGTGTTGTGTTGTGATTGATTTGTGATTGATTTTGTTGATGTTGTGTGTGTGTGTGATTTTGTGATTTGTGATGTGTAGTGATGTGTTGATGTGTTGTTTGGATTGTATTGATGTGATGATTTGATTGTGATGTTGATTTGTGTTCGTTTTTGTGTGGTGATGTGTCTTGTGATGTTTGTTGTTTGTTTTTTTGTTGTGATGTGTGTTTGTTGATTGTTTTTGTGTTGGTGTTGTTGTGTGTTTTGTGTGTTGATGTTGGTGATTGGATTGTTGTGATGATGTGTGTGCTTGTGATGTTGTGTTGTGATTTGATGTGTGTGTTGTTTTGATGGTTGATTTTGTGTTGTTTTGTTGTTGTGTTGTGTTATTTGTGTGTGTGTTTGATTGTGTGATGTGTGTTGTGATGATGTGTTTGTTGTTGTGTTGTTTGATGTTTTGTGTGTGAGTGGGATGTTGTTGTGTTGTGATTGTTGTGTGATGATGTTGTGTGTTTGTTGATTTGATGTGTGTTGATGTTGTGTTTGATGATGTGTTGTTTGATTTGTGTTGTGTTGATGTTGATGATTGTGTGTGATGATGTTTGTGTTGATGTTTGATTTTGTGATGATGATGTTGTGTGTTGTGATTGTGTGTGTTGTGTGTTGTGATGTTTTGTTTGATGGTGTGTTTTGTGATTGATGTGTGAATGATGTTGTTGTTGATGTGTTGTTGTGATGTGTTGATGTGTGTGTTTGACTGATTTGTGAATGTGTTGTGTTGATGTGTGTGTGTTTGTGTGTTGTGTGTGTTGATGATGTGATGATTATGTTTTGTGTGATTGATTGTTGTGAATGTGTGTGATGTTGTTGTGTGATTGTGATTGTGTGTTGATTTTTGTTTTTGTGTGCATGTGATTGATTTGTGTGTGTTGTGTGTTGGTTGTGTGATTGTGTTGGTTTGATGTGATGATTTGTGTTTTTTGTGTTGATGTTTGAATTTTGTTGTGTTGTTGATTGATGTTGTGTGTGTTGTGTGTGATGTGATGTGTTTGTGTGATTGATTGTGATGATGTTTGATGTGTGGATTGGTGTTGTGTGATTGTGTTTGATGTTGATTGTGTGTGTGAGTGTGATTGTGATGTGTGTTGATTGTGTGTGAATGAATGTGTTTGTGTTTTTGTGATGATGGTGATGTGTGTGTTTGATGATTTGATTTGATGATGTGTGATGTTGTGATTTGTTGTGTGATGTGTTGTGTTTGATGATTGATGTGGTGATTGTTTTTGTTGTGTTGTTGATGTGATGTGATTGTGTGTTGATGTGTTGTTGATGTGTGATGTTGTTGATGTGATGTTGATGTGATTGATTTGTTGTGTTATGATTTGAGTGTGATTGATTTGTGTGATGTGTGATTTTGATGAAATGGATTTGTTGTGATTTGATGTTGATTTGTGGTTGTGTTGATTGTTTGATTGTGTTGATTTGTGTGTGATGTGTTTGATTTGTGGAATTTTTGATGATGATGTTGTGTGTGGTGTGATGTGATGTTTATTGTGGTGTGATTGTGTGTGATGTGTTGATTGATGTGTGTTGTGTGTGAATGGTGATGTTTGATTGTTTGTGATGTTGATGTGATGTGATTGATGATTTGATTGATGTTTTGTTTTTGTGTTGAATTTGTGTGTGTTTGTGTTTTGATGTGATTGGTTGTGTTGATGATGTGTTGTGTGATTTGTGTTGTGTGTGTGTGTGTTTTTGTGTTGATTGTGTGTTTTGTGATTGTGATTGTTGGTGTGAATTGTGATGATTTTTGATGTTGATGATTTTGTGTGTGATTGTTTGATGTGTTTGATGATTGTTGATGATGTTTGTTTTTTGTGATGTGATTGTGATGTTGATTGATTGTGTTGATGATTGATGTGTGTTGATGTTGTTGTGTTGAATTGATTGTGGTGTGTTTTGTGTTTGTGATGTTGTGATGATTGTGTTGTTGATGTGTTGTGTTTGATGTTGTTGATGATTTTGTGTTGTTTGTGATGTGATGTGTTGATTTGATGTGATGTTTGATGATTTGATGTTGTGTGTTGATTGTGTTTGGATTGTTTGTGATTGTTTGATTGTGTTGATGTGATTGTGTTTGATGATTTTTGTTGTGTTGATGTTGTGTGTGTGTTGTGTTTTTTGATGATGATGTTGTGATTGATGTGTGTGTTTTGTGATTTTGTGTGGATTTGTGATGTTTTGTTTTGATTGTGATTGATTGTTGATGTTTGTTGATTGATGATTGTTGTTTGTGTGTTGTGGATTGGTGATTGTTTGATTGATGAAATTTGTGTGTGTTGATGTGATTGTGTGTGATGTGTGTTGGTGTGTTGTGTTTGATGTGTTTGTGATTGTGATTGATGTTGTAGTGTGTTGATTGATGATGATTTGTGTGTTTTGTGATGTTGTGTGTTTGTTGCTTTGTGGTGATTGTGTTGATGATTGTTGTGTTGTGTTTGTGTTGTGATGATGATTGTGTGTGTTGATTTTGTGTGATTGTTTTTTGGTGATGATGTTGTTGTGTGTGATTGTTGATTTTGATGTGTGAATTGATGATGTTGTGTGATGTGTTTGTTTGTTGATGTGTTTGATTTGTTGTTTGATGTGTGTGTTGATTGTGTTGATTGTGTTTTGATGGAATTGTTTGTGTGTTTGACTGTTGGATTGTGTGTTGATTGTGATTGTGTTGTTGTTTTGTGTTTTTGTTGATTGTGTGATTGTGTTGTGTGATGTGTGTGATGATTTGTGTGTGTTTGTTGATTGTGATTTGGTTGTTGTGTTGATTGTTGTGATGTTTGTGTGTGTGATTGAATGATTTTGATTGTGTGTGTGATTGTGTGATTGTGAGTTGTGATGAGATGTTTGGAATGATGATGATGATGATGTGTTTGTTTGATGTGTGTTTGTTGTGATTTTGTTTGATGATGATGTGATGTTGAGTGTGTTGTGATTGATTGTGTTTGTGATTGTGTGTTGTGTGTGATTGATTGTTGTGGTGTGATGTGGTTTTGTGTTTGAGTGTGTTGTTGTGTGTAGATTTTGTGTGATTTGATGTTGTGTTGTGTTGTGTGTTGTGATGTGTGTTTTGATTGTGATGTGATTGTGTGTTGTGATTTGTTTGATGATGTTGTGTTGTGATGATTTGATGTGGTGAGTGATGTGTGTTTGTTGTTGATGTGTGATGATTTTTGTTTGTTGATTGATTTTGTGATGTTGTGATGATGATTGTGTTTGTGATTTTGTGTGGATGTTGTTGTGAATGTTTTTGTGTGATGTTGATGTTTGTGTGTGTTTGTGTGTTGATGATTGTGTGTGATGTGTTGCTTTGTTGTTGTGTGTTGGTGTTGTGATGTGATGATTGTGTTGTTTGTTGTTGGTTGTGATGTGTGATTTGTGTGTGTGATTTGTGTGATGTTGTGATGTGAATTTGGTGATGTGATTGTTGTGGTTGATGTGAATGTGTTGTGATGATGTTGTTGATTTGTGCTTTGATGTGTGTTGTGATGTGTGATTTGTTTGTTGTTTGATGATGTGTGTGATGTGTGTTGAATGTTGATGTGTTTGTTTGATGATTGATGATTTGTTGTGTGATGTGATTGGTTGTGATTTGATGGATTTGATGTGTTGTTGTGTGATGTTTTGTGTCTTGATGATGTGATGGTGATGTGATGTTGTTTTGTGATTGTGTGTTTGATGTTGTGATGTCTGTGTGATGATTGTGATGTGATTTTTGATGTGATGTGTGTTTTGTGATGAAGATGATGGTGTTTGATTGTTTTGATGTTTGATTGTTTGTGATTTGTGTGTGTTGTGTTGTGTGATGTGTTGATGTTGTGTGTGATGAAGTGTGATGTGACTTGGTGAGTTTGTGATGTTGATGGTGGGATGTTGTGTTTGTGGTTTTGTGTTTGTGGTTTTGTGATGTGTTGTGTTGATGATTTTGTGGTGTGTGTGATGTGAATGTGATTGATGGATTGTGATGATGTTGATTGTGATGATGTTGTGTGTTGATGGTTTGTTGGATTGTTGTTTGATGATGTTGGTGTGTTGTGTTGATTGTTGTGATTGATGTGTGATGATGTGATGATTGTTTGTTGTGTGTGTTGTTGTGTTTGATGTTGTTTGTGGTGATGGTGTTTTTGATGATTGATTTGTGTTTGTGATGTTGTGTTGATTTGATGTGTGTGATTTTGTGATTGTTTGTGTGTGATGTGATGTTGATTGTGTGATTGATTGTGTGTTGATGTTTGGTGTGTGATGATGATGATGTGTGTTGTTGTTGTTTTGTGTGTGATGTTGTGTGGTGATTGTGTGAGATGTGTTGTTTGTGTAGTGATTGTTGTGTGATGTTGTTTGTGATTGTGTGTGATGATTGGTTGTGCTGATGTTTGTTGAATGTGATTGTTGTTGAATGATGTGATTTTTTTTGTTTGTTGTGATTGTGTGTGTTGTTGAATATGTGTTTGTGTTTGTTTTGTTTTTGTGTGTGTGTTGTAGTTTTGTTGTGTTGTTTTGTTGTGTTGTGTTTTGGATGTGATGTGGTGTTGTTTTGTTGTTTTTTGATGTTTGATTTGTTTGTGTGTTTTGTGTGTTTTGTTTGTGATTTGTTTTTGTTGTGGTTGTATGTGTTTTTTGTTTGATGTGTGATTTTTTGTTTGTGATTTTGTTGTTGATGTGTTTTTTGTTTGTGTTTGTTTTTGTGATTGTTTTGTTGTTTTGGTTTTGGTGTTGTGTGTTTGTTGTTTGATTTTTGATGATTTGGTTTTGTTTTTGTGAATTTGTTGTTTGTTTTTTTGATTTGTTGATTTTGTTGATTTTTTTGATTTTGTTGTTTGTGATGTGTTTTTTTTTTGATTTTTTTTTTTTTTTTTTGGTTTGTGTTGTGTTTTTTTGTTTGTTTTTTGTTTTTTTTGTTTTTGGTTTGTTTGTGTGTTGTGTGTTTTGATGTTTTTTTGTTGTTTGTGTTTGTTTTTGTGTTTTTTTGTGTTTGTGTTTTTTGATTTGTTTGTTGTTTTGTTGATTTTTTTTTTTGTGTTTTGTTTTGATGTTTTTGTGTTATTGTGTTTTTGTTGTTTGTTGGGTTTTTTTGTGTTTGATTTGTTATTTTGTTTGTTTTTTTGTGTTTGATGGATGTTTGTGTTGTTGTGATTGGTTTTTGTTTGTTTTTTGTATAGTCTGATTTTGTGTGATGTGTTGGTTTTGTTTTTTGTGTGATGTTGTGTTTGTTTTGTTTGTGTGTTTTGTGTGTTGTTGATTTTTGTTTGATTTGATTTGTTTTGTTTTTGTGGTTGTGATTTTTTGTGTTGTTTTGTTTGTGATTTGTTTGTGATTTTTTTTTGTTGTTTTTGTGTGATGTTTGATGTTGTTTGTTTTTGTTGTTTTTGTTGTGTTGTTTTTTGTTTTTTTGTTTTTTTTTGTTGTTGTGTTTTGATGTGTTTTTGATTTTTGTGATTGTTTTTTGTGGTGTTGTTTGATTGTTTTGTGTTTTGATTTTGTTGGTTTGATGGATTGTTTGTTGATGTGATTTTTTTTGTTTTTGTTGCGTGTTGTTTGTGTTTTGTTGTGTGTTTTTTGTGTTGTTTTTTGTTGTTTGTTTGTGATTGTTTTTTTGTTTTGTTTTGTTTTGTGTTTGTTTTGTTGTTTTTTGATTTTGTGTGTTAATTTTTGTTTTTTGTTTGTTGTTTTGTTTGATTGTTGTTGTGTTTTTTGTTTTTTGTTTGATGTTGATGTTTTTTGTGTTGTTGTGTTTTGATTTTGTGTTGTTGTGTTTTTTTGTGATTGATGTTTTTGTTGTGATTGTTGTTTTTTTTTGTTTTTGATGTTTTTTTGTTTGTGTTTTGTTGTTTTGTTTGTGATTTTGGATTTTTTTTGTTTTTTTTTGTTGTTTTGATTGTTTTTGTGATGGATGTGTTGTGTTTTTTTGTGTTGTGTTTTTTTGAGTGTTTGATTTGTTTTGTTTTTTGATTTTAGTGTTTGGTGATGAGTTTTGTTGTTGTGTTTTTTTTGTTTTTTTGATTTTTTGTTTTTTGTGGTTTTTTTTTGTTGTGTGTGTTGATGTGTTGTTTTTTTGATGTGTTTTGTTTTTGTTTTTGTTTTGGATTGTTTTTGTTGTTTTTTTTGTGTGTGGTTTTTGTGTTGTTTGATGTTTTTTATTTTTGTGATGTTTTTGTGATTGTTTTTGAGTGGTGATTTTGTGTTTTTGTGTTTTTTTTGTTGTGTTTTTGGTTTGTTGATTTGTTGTGATGATTTTGTTTTTTTTTTGTTTTGTGGGTTTATTTTTTGTGTGATTGTTTGTTGTTTTTGTGTTTTTGTTGTTGTGTGTTTTGATTTTTTTTTTTTTGTGTTGTTTTTTTTTGTTTGTTGTGTGTTTGTTTTTTTTTTGTTTGTTTGTGATTTTGATGTTTTTTTGTGTTTTGTTTTTGTTTTTGTTTTGTGTTTGTTTGTTTGATTTTGTTGTTTTTGTTGTTGTTTGATTGTTGTTGTGATGTTTTTGTTTTGTTTTTGTTGTTTGTTTTTGTTTTTTGTGTTTGTTGTTTTGATGTTTTTTTGTTGTTTGATTTGTGTGTTTGTGTGTGTGATGTTTTGATTGTGTGTGTTGTTTTTTTGGTTTTGTGTTTTGTTGTGTTTTGTTTGTTGTGTTTTTTGTGTGATTTGGTTTTTTTGTTGATTTTTTGTTTTGTGTGTGATTGTTTTTTTTTGTGATGTTTTTTGTTTTTTGATGTTTTTGGTGATGTTTTGTGTGATGATTGTTGATTGTGTTTGTGTTTTTTGTGTTGTGGGGATTGTTTTTTGTTGTTTTGTTGTTTTGTGTTTGTGATTGGTGTTTTTTTTTTGATGGTTTTGGTTTTGTTTTTTGTTGTTTGATTTTTGTGTGTTGTTTTGTGATGATTTTTTTGTTTGTGTTTTTTTTTGTTTTTGTGTTTGTTTTTTTTTGTTTGTGTGATTTTTGTTGTTGTTTTGTTGATTTTGATTTGTGTTTTTGTGTTTTTGTTTGTTTTTGTTTTTGATGTGTGTGAATGTTTTTGTGTTTGTGTGATTTTTTGTTTGTGTGTTGATTGTTTGGTTTTGTTTTGTTTTGTGATTGTTTGATTGTGATTGTTTTTTGTGATTTGTGTGTGTTTTGTGTTTTGTTTTGCTTTGTTGTGTGTTTGTTTTTTTTTTTGTGTTGTTGTGTTTTTTGATTTGTGTGTTGTTTTTTTTTGATGTTTTTTGTTTGATGTTTTTTGTTGTGTTGTTTTTTTGATTTTGTTGTGTTTGTTTGTTGTTTGTTGTTTTGGTTTGTGTTTTGTTTGTTTGTTTTTTTGATGTTTTGTTTTTTTTGTGTTGGTTTTTGATTTTGTTGTGTGTTTTTGATTGTTTTGTTGTTTGTGATTTTGTTGTTTGATTTTTGTTTTGTTTGTTTGTGTTGTGTTGTTGATTTGTTTTTTTTGTGTTGTGTTTTGATGTGTTTTTTTTGTTTTTGTGTGTGTGTTTGGATTTTGTGTTTTTGTTTGTTGATGTTGTGTTGTGTTTTGTGTGATTTTTGTTTTTTGTTTTGTTTTTTTTTTTTGTTGATTGGTTTTGTTTGTTGGAATTTGTTGTTTTTTTTTTTTTTGTTTGTTTGTGTTGTGTTGTTTGTGTGATTTTTTGTTGTTTGTGTTGATTTTTTTTGTTTTTTGATGTGTTTTGGTTTTTGTGTTTGAGTTTTGTTGTGTTTTGTTGTTTGTTGATGTTGTGTTTTTGTGTTTTTGTGTTTTTTTGGTTGTTGTTTGATTTTGTTGGTTTTTTGTTTTTTTTTTGTGTTGTTGATGTTGTTTGTTGTGATTGTGATTGTTTGTGTGTTTTGGTTGTTTTTTGTTTGTGAATTTGTTTTTGTTTTTGTTTTGTTTTGTGAATTGTTGTTTTTTGTTTTTTTTTTGTTGTTGTGTTGTGTTGTGGTGTTTTTGTTTTTTTGTTTGTTGTTTTTTGTGATGTTTGTTGTGTTTTTTGTTGATTTGTTTGTTTTTGTTTTTTTGTTTGATTTTTGGTTGTTTTTTTGTTGTTTTGATTGTGTTTGTTGTTTGATTTGTTTTTGATGTTGTGTGTTTTTTTGATTTTGTTTGGTTGTGTTTTTTTGTGGTTTGTGTTTTGTGATTTGTTTGTGTTTGTGTGTTGTGATTTTTGTTGTGTGTTGTTTTTGTTTGTTTGTTGTGATGTTGTTTGTTTTGTGTTGTTGTTTTTTTGTTGTGTTTTTTTGGTGATTTGTTTTGATTGTGTTTTTTGATTTTTTTGTTTTTGTGTGGATTTTTGTGATTTTTTTTTGATTGGGTGTGTGTTATTGTGATTTGTTGTGGTTTGTTGGTTTTTTGTTTTGATGATTGTTTTGTTGTTGATTTGTTGTGTGTTGTTTTTTGATGTTGATTTTTGTTTGTGTTGTGTTTTTTGTGTTGTGTTTTTGATTTTTGTTGTGTGTGATTTTGTGTTGTTGTGTGTGTTGATGTGTTTTGTTGTTGTTTGTTTTGTTGTGTTGTTTTTGATTTGTGTGTTTGGTTTGATTTGTTGTGTGGTGAATTGTTGTTTTGTTTGTTGATTTTGGTTTGTGTGTTTTTGTTTTTGTGTGTTTTGTGTGTGGTGTTGTTGTTTTGATTTGTTTTTGTTGTGATTTTTGATTTTGTGATTTTTTTTTTTTTTGTTGTTTTTTGTGATGTTGTGATTGTTTTTTTGTTGTTGATTTGTTTTTTGTGTTTTGATTGATGTTTGTGGTTGTGTGTTTGTTGTGTTTTGTGTGTGTGTGTGTTGTTTTTTGTGTTTTTTGTTTGTGTTTGTTTTGTTTTTTTTGTTTGTTGTGTTTGTTTGTTTTTTTATTGTTTTGTTTGTGTTTTGTTGTTTGATTGTTTGTTTGTGTGATTTGTTTGTTTTGGTTGGATTTTTTGGTTTTTGTTTTTTTTGATTTTTGTGTTTGTGTGTGATTTTTTTTTGTTGTTGTTTTGTTTTGGTTTTTGGTGTGATTTGTTTGATTGTTTTTTTGGTTTGATTTTTTTGATTTTGTTTTGTTTTTTGTGTGTTTTTTTGTTTGTGTGTTGTTGTGTTTGTATTGTGTTTGTGTGGATTTTGTGTTTTTTGTTTTTGGTTGTTTTGTGTTTGTTTGTTGTTGTGTGTGTTTTTTTGTTGTGTGATTTTGGATTTTTGTTTTTTTTTTTTTGTGATTTGTGGTTGTTTTGATTGTTTTGATTGTGTGTTTTTGTTTTGTGATTTTTTTTTGTTGTTTTTTGTTTTTTGTTGTGTTTTTGTTGATGTGTTTTTGTGTGTGTGTTTTGTTTGTTTTTGTGTTTTTGTTTGTGGTGTGTTTGTTGTGTTTTTGGTTTTTTGTTTGTTTGTTTGTGTTTTTTTGTGTGTTTTGTGTGTGTTGTGTTTTGTTGTTTGTTTTTTTTTTGTGTTTGTTTGTTGTGTGATGTTTGTTTTGTGTTTTTTTGTTGTTTGTGTGGATTGTGTTTTGTTTGTTTGTGTTGTTTTTTTTTTTGTTTTGATTTTTTGGTTTTTTGATTTTTGGTTTTGTTTGTGTGTTGATGTGGTGTTTTTTTGTTTTTTTGTGTTTTTTTTTTTGTGTTTTTTGATTTTTGTTTTTGTGTTTGTTTGTTTGTTTTTGTGTTGTGGTTTTTTTTTTGTGTTTTGTTGTTTTGATTTTGATTTGTTGTTGTGTGTTGATTGTTTGTTTTGTTTTTTGTGATTGTTGTTTGTTCTTGTTGTTGTGTTTTGATGTTGTTTTTGTTTTGTTGTTTTTTTTGTTTTTGTTTTGTGATTGTTGTGTGTTTGTTTTGTTGGTGATTTGTGTTTTATTTGTTTGTTTTGTTTTTGTTTGTTTTGTTTTGTGTTGTGTTTGTTGTGTGTTTTTGTGTTGATTGTGATTTTGTTTTTTTTTTTTTGATGTGTTTTTTGTTTTTGTTGTTTTTTGTTTTGGTTTGTTGTGTTGTGTTTGTGGTGTGTGTTTTTGTTGTGGTTTTTTTGATTTTTTGTGTGTTGTTTGGTGGTTTTGTTTGATTTTTGATTGTGTTGTTGGTTTTGTTGTTGTGTTTGGTGTTTTGGGTTTTGTGTGTTGTTGTGATGTTGTTGTGGGTTGTTGTATTTTTTTGGTTTTTTGTGTGTGTTGTTGTGTTTTTTTTGGTTTTGTGTTGTGATTTGTTTTGTGTGTTTTTGTTGTGTTTGTGTTTGTTTTGGTTTGTTGTTTGTTTTGGTTTTGTGTTTTTGTTTGTGTTTGTTTGTGTTGGTGTTTGTTTTTTTGTTTGTTGTGATTGTTTGTTTGTTGTTTTTGTTGTTTTTTGTGTTTGTTGTTTTTTGTGTGTTTTTGTTTGATGTTTGATTGTTGTGTTTGTTGTGTTGTTTTTGTGTGTTTTTTTTGGTTGTGTGTTGTTTTTTATGGTGTTGTTTTTGTTTTTGTTTTCTTTTGTTGTTTTGTTTTTTTTTGTTTTGTTTGTTTTTGATTTGTTTGTTTTTTGATTTTGTTTGTTTTGTTGGTTTTGTTGTTGTTTTGTGTTTTTTTTTTGTTGTGATTTGTGTTTGTTTTTGTTTGTTGTTGTGTTTTGTTGTTTTTTTTTGTGAATTTTTTTTGTTGTGTTGTTTTTTTTTTTTTGTTTGTGATTTTTTTGTGTGTTTGTTTGTGTGTTTTTTGTGTTTGATGTTGGTGTTGTTGTGTGATGTTGTTGTGTTGTTTTTTTTGTGTTGGTTGTTGTTTTGTGTTTTTGTTTTTTGTTTTTTGTGGTTTTGTGTTGTGTTGATGTGTTGTTTGTTGTGTTTGTTTTTGGTTTGTTTTTGTTTTTTTTTGGTTGTGTGGTTTTTTGATTTTTTTGTTTTGTTTGTGTGTGTGTGTTTTTGATTTTTTTGTTTGTATTGTGTTTTGTGTTTTTGGTGTTTTTTTTGATTTGTTTTGTGGTTTGTTTTGTGTGTTTTTTTGGATGTGTTGTGATTTGTTTTTGTGATTTGTTGGTGTTTGTGTTGTGTGGTTTTTGAGTTTTG
This sequence comes from Neotoxoptera formosana, assembly GCA_022818045.1. NCBI lineage: Eukaryota > Metazoa > Arthropoda > Insecta > Hemiptera > Aphididae > Neotoxoptera > Neotoxoptera formosana. The sequence continues at coordinate 3,797,492 of JAIWJD010000007.1, read as the reverse complement.
TTGTTGTTTTGAGATGTGTTTTTTTGTTTGTGTGATTGTTTGATTTTTGTTGTGTTTTGTTTGTTGTGATTTGTTTTTTTGTTTTGTTTTTTTGGTGTTGTGTTTTTTTTTGTTTGTGTTTTTGATTGTTGTTTGTGTTGTTTTTGTTTGTTGTGTATTTTTTTTGTTGATTTTTTGTTGTGTTTTTGTTGTTTTTTGTTTGTTGTGGTGTTTTTTTTTGATGGTTTGTTGTTTTGTTTGTGTTGGATTTTTGTGGTGTTGTGGTTGTTTTTGTGTTTTTGTGTGTGTGTTGTTGTTGTTTGTTTGTGTGTGTTGTTGTGTGGATGATTGTTTGTTTTGTTTTTTGTTTTGTTTTGTTTTTTTGTGTTTTTTGTTGTTTTGTTGTTTTTTTTTGTTTGTTTGATTTGTTTTGTTTTTTTTTTGTTTGTTTGTTTGTTGTTTGGTGTTTGTTGTTTTGATTGTGTGGTTTTGTTTTTGTTTGTTTGTTTGTTTTTTTGTTTGGTGTGTTTGGTGTGTTGTTTTTGTTTTTGTTTTTTTGGTTTGTGTTGTTTTGTTGTTGTGTGTTTTTTGTTGTATGTTGTTGTGATTGTTTTGTGTGTTTTTTTTGTTTGTGTGTGTTTGTTTTTGTTTTGTGTTTTTTTTTTTGTTTTTTTGTTGATTTTGATGTGTTTTTTGGTTTTTGTTGTGTTTGTGTTTTTTGTGATTTGTGTTTTTTTTGTTTTTTGATGTTGTTGTTTGTTTTTTGTTTGTTTTTTGATGTGTGATTTGTGTTTGTTTTTTTTGATTGTTTTTTTTTTTTTTGTTTGTGTTTGTTTGTTTGTTTGTGTTGTTGTTGTTGTGTTTTGTTTGTTGGTTTTGTGATTTGTTGTGATTTTGTTTTTTTTGTTGTGTTTTTTGTGTTTGTTTTTTTCTTGTTGGTTGTTTTTTGTTTTTTTGTGTTGTTTTGTTGGGTTTGTTTTTTTATTGTGTTTTTTTGTTTTTTGTTGATTGTTTGATGTTTGTTGTTTTTTTTTTTGATTTTTTGATGTTGTTTTTTTGTTTTTGGTTTTGTGTTGGTTTTTTGTGTTTTGTTTTTGTTTGATTGTTTGTTTTTGATTTGTTTGTGGTTTTTGTGTGTTGTGTGTTTGTTGATTTTGTTTTTTGTGTTTTTTTGTTTGTGTTTGTTTTTGATGTTTTTGTTTTTTTGTGTTTTGTGTTGTTGTTTTTGTTTTTTTGTGTTGTTTGTTGTTTGTTTTGTGTGTTTGTTGTTTTTTGTTTTTGTGTTTTTTTGTTTTTTTGTTTTGTGTGTTTTTTTTGTTTTGTTGTTGTGATGTTTTTTGTTGTTTGTGTGTGTTGTTGTTTGTGTGTTTTGTTGGTTGTGATTGTGGTTTTGTTGTGTTTGGTTTTTTGTGTGTTGATGTTTTGTGTTTGTGTGTTTTTTTGTTGTGTTTGTTTTTGTTGTTTTGTTTGGTTTTGTTTTTTGGTTGTGTTTTTTTGTTGTTTGTGATTGTGTTGGTTGTTGTGTTTTTTGTTTGTTTTTGTTTGTTTGTGATTTGTTTGTTTTTTGTTTTTGGTTGATTTTTTTTTTGATTGTTTTGGTTTTTGTTTTTTTTTGTGATTGGTTGTGTTTTGTTTGTTTGATTTTTGTTGTTGGTTTTTTGTTGTTTGTTTTGTGTGTTGGTTTTGTTTGGTTTGTTGTTGTTGTTTTGTTTTTGTTGTGGTGTTGTTGTTTGTGTTTTGTTTTGGTTTGTTGTTGTTGTTGTTTGTGTTTGTGTTTTGTTTTTGTTTTTTTTTTTTTTTGTTGGTTGTGTGTTTTTGATTTTTGTTTTTTGTTTTTTTTGTGTGTTGATGTTGTTTTTTGGTTTGTGTTGATGTGTTGTTTTTTGTGTTTTTGAGTGTGTGGTTGGTTTGTTTTGTTTTGTTTTTGTGATTTTTTGTTTTGTTTTTTTTGTGTTTGTTGATTGTTTTGTTTGTGTGTTTTTTTGTTGTTGTTGTTTGTGTTTGTTTGGTGTTTTTGTTTGTTTGTTGTTTGTTTTGTTTTTTTTGTTTTTGTGTTTTTTGTTGTGATTTTGTTTTGTTTGTTTGTTGTTGTGTTTGATTGGTTGTTGTTTGTGTTTTTTTTTTGTTGTTGTGGTGTTTGATGTTGATTGTTTGTGTGTTTTTTGGTGTTTGTGTGATGTTGTTTGTGTTTTGTTGTTTTTTTGTGATTGTTTTTTTTGATTGTTTGTTGTTGTTTTTTTGTTGTTTGTGGTTGTGGTGTTTGTGTGTTTTTGTTTGTTTTTTGTTGATGTTTTTTTGTATGTGTTTTTTTTTTTTTGTTGTTTGTGTGATTGTTTTTTGTTTGTGTTTATGGTTGTGTGTTGTGATTTTGTTTTTTTTTTTTGTGTGTTGTTGTGTTGATTTTGTTGTTTTTGTTGTTGTGTTGATTTTTGTTTTGGTTTTGTTTTGTTTTTGTTTGATTTTTTTTGATGTGTTTGTTGTGTGTTTTTTTTTGTTTTGTTGTGTGTGTTTGGTGTTGTGAGTGTTTTGTTTTGATTGTTTTTTTGTTGTTTTTGTGTGTTTTGTTGTTTTTGTTTTGTTGTTTGTTGTTTGTTTTGTGTTGTGTGTGTTGTTTTTGTTTTTTTTTTTTGTGTTGTTTGTTTTGATTTTTGGTTGTGTTTGTGTTGTTTTTTGATTTGTTGTTGTTTTTGTGTTTTTTTGTTTTTGTTGTTTTGTTTTTTGTTTTGTTGGTTGTTTGTTGTTTTTGTGTGTGTTTTTGATTGTGTTTGATTGTTGTTTGTGTTGTTTTTGGTTTGGTTTGGTTTTGTGATTTTTTTTTTTGATTGTTTGTGTTTGTTTTGTGTGTGTTGATTGATTTGTTTTTTGATTTGTTTTGTTTTGTGTTTTTGTGTTTTTTGTGGTTGTGTTTTTTTGTTTGTTTTTTTGTGTTGTTGTTTGTTGTTTGTTTTTTTGGTTTTGTTTTTGATTTGTGTGTTTTTTTGATTTGTGTTTTTTGTTGTGTTTTGTGTGTTGTGTGTTTGTTGTTGTTGTTTTTGTGTGATTGTTGTTTTGTTTTTGATTTTTGTGGTGTTTTGTTGATTTTTTGTTGATTTTGTGTGGTTTGTGTTTTTTGTTTTTTGTTTTTGGTGTTTTTGTGTTTTTTGATTTGTTGTTTTGTGTTTTGTTTTTTTTGTGTTTTTTTTGTGTGTTGTGTGTTTTTTGTTTTGTTTGTTGTTGTTTTTTTGTTTTGATTTGTTTTGTTTTTGTGTTGTTTTGATGGTTTGTTGATGTTTTTTTGTTTTTTTTTGTTTTGTTTTGTGTGTTTTTTTTTTGATTTATGTTTTGTGTGTTTGTTGTTGTGTGGTTTTGTTGTTTTTTGTTTTGTTTTTTTTGATTTTGTTTTGTGTTTGATTTGATTTGTTTTTTTTTGTTGTGTTTTTTGTGATGTGTTTGGATGATTGTGTTGATGTTGATTTGTGTGTTGATTTGTTGTTTTGTTGTTGTTTGTTTTTTGATTTTTGTGTTTTTTTGTTTTGTTGTTTTGGTTGTTGTTGTTTTTTTTGTGTGTTTTTGATTTATTTGTTGTTTGTTGTTTGTTTTTTGTGGTTTTTGTGTTTTGTTTTGTGATGTTTTGTTGTATTTTTTTTGATTTTTGTGTTGTGTTTGTTGTGTGTGTTGATTTGTTGTTTTTTGTTGTGGTTTTTTGTTTTGTTGTGTTTTGTGTTTTGATTTTTTTTTTGTTTTTTTTTGTTTGTTTTGTTTTGTTTGTTTTTTTTATTTGTTTGTGTGGGTTGATTTTATGTGTTTTGTTTTGTGTGTTGTTGTTGTGTTGTTTGATTTTTGTGTGGTTTTGTTTTGAGTGTTTTGTTGGTTATTTGTTGGTTTTTGTTTTGTGTGATTTTTTGTGTTTTTTTGGGGTTTTGTTGTTTGTGTTTTTTGTTTGTTTTGTTTGTTGATGTTTTGTGTGTTGTTTTGTGTTTGTGTGTTGTTTTGTTGTGTGTTTTTTAATTTGTTTGTTTGTTGTTGTTGTTTGTGTGTGTGTTGATGTGTTGTTTTGTTTTTTTGTTGTTGTTTGTGTTTTGTTTGTTTTGTTTGTTTGTTGTGTTTTTGATGTTGTTTTGGTTGGATGTTTGTGTGTTTGTGTTGGTTGTTGTTTTGTTGTGTGTTTTTTGTTGTTTGGTTGTTTTTGTGTTTGTTTTTGTTGTTGTGATGTTTTGGTGTGGTGTTGTTTGATGTGTGTTTTGTTTGTTTTTGTTTTGTTTTTTTGGTTTGTTGTGTTTTTTGTTTTTTGTTTGTTTGATTGTGATTTGGTTTGTTTTTTGTTGTTGTTTTGTTTTTTTGTGTTTGTGTTGTTTTTGATTGTTGTTTTTTGTTGATTTGTTGTTGTGTTTGATGGTTTGTTGTTTGTGTGTTGTGTTTTTTTTTGTTGTGTTTTTTTTTTTGTGTGTTTGGTTGTTGTGTTTTTTTGTGATTTTTTGTGTGGTGTTTTGTTTTTTGTTTTGTGTTTTGTTGTGTTTGATTTGTTGTTTTTGTTGTTTGATGTTTGGTTGTTTTGTTGTTTGTGTGTGTTTTTGATTGTTGGTTGTGTTTTGTTGTTGTTTTGTTTTTGTTTTTTTGTGTTTTGTTGTTTTGTGTTTGATTGTTGGGGTTGTTGTTTTGATTTTGTTTGTTGATTTGTTGTTTTGTTGTTTTTGTGTGTTGTTTGATTTGGTTTTTGTGTTGTTTGTGATTTGTGTTTTTGTTTTTGTTGTTTTTGTTGTTTTGTTGTTTGTGTGTGTTTGTTTTGTTTGGTTTTGTTGTGTTTTTTTGTTGATGTTGTGTGGTGATTTTTTTTGTTGTGATTGGTGTTGTGATTTGGTGTTGTGTTTTGTTGTTGTTTGTGTTGTGTTGATTGTGTGTGTGTTTGTTATTTTTTTGTTTTTTTGTGTGTTTTGTGTTTTTTTTGTGTTGTGTTTGATTGTTGGTTGTTGTGTGTTTTGTTGTTGTTTTTTGTTTGTTGATTTGTTTGTTTGTGTGTTGTTGTTTTGATTGATTTGGTTTTGTGTTTTTTTTGTTTGTTTTTTTTTGTTTTTGTTGTTTTGATTGTTTGTTTTTTTGTTGGTTTTGTTTTGTTTGTTGGTGGTGTTGTGATGTTTTTTGTTTTTTGTTGTTGTTTTTTTTTTGTTTTTTTTTGTTTTGTTTTTTTGTTTGGATGTTTTGATTGTTGTTTGTTTTGTTTTTGTGTTTTTTGTGTTTTTGATTGTTGTTGGTGTTGTGGATTTTGTTATGTTTTGTTTTGTTTTTGTGTTGTGTGTTTTGGTGATTTTTTTGTGTTTTTTTGTTGATTTTGTTGTTGTTTTTTTTTTTTGGTTTTTGTTGATTTTGTTTGATGTGTTTTGTTGTGTGATGTTTTTGTTTTGTTGTTTTTTGTGTTGTTTTTTGTGTGTTTTTGTGTGTGTTTGTTGGTTGTGTTTTTGTGTTTTGTGATTTGTTTTTTGTTGTTTTTGTTGTGTTGTGTTTGTGTTTTTGATTTGTGTGTGTTGATTTGTGTGTTTTTTTGTGTTGGTGTTTTGATTTTTGTGGTTTTTGTTTGTGTTTTGTGTTTTGTGGTGATTTTTTGTTGATTTTGTGGATGTTGTTTTTGTTGTTTGTTTTGTTTTTTTGGTGTGTGTTTTGTGTTTTTTTTGTTTGTTTTGGTGTGTTTTTTTTTGATTTTTTTTGATGTTTGTGTTTTTGTTTGATTTGATTTTTTGTTTTTTTTTGTTGTGTTTGTTTTGTTTTTTGTGATTGTGTGTTTTGATTTTGTTGTGTTTGTTGTTGTTTGTTTTTTTGTGGTTGTGTGTTTTTGTGTTTTTTTTTTATTTTGTTGATGTGTTTGTTGTTTGTGTTTTTTTGTGTTGATTTGTGTTTTGTTTTTGTTGTGTTTTTTTTGTGTTGTTGTTTTGTTGTGTTTGTTTTGTTGTGTTGTTGTGGTTGTGTTTTTTTTGTGTTTTTTGTGGTTGTTTTGGTTTGTGTGTTTGTGTTTGATTGTTTTGTGTGTTTTGATTTTTGTGTGTTTTGTGTGATTTTGTTGTGTTGTGGTTTTTGTGTGTGTTGTTGTTGTTTTTTTTTTGTGTGTGTTGATTGTTTTTTTGGGTTGTGTGTTGTTGTTTTTGGGTGTGTTGTTTGTGTTTTTGTGTTGTTTTTTTGTGTGGATTGTTGTGTTTGTGTTTGTTTTGTGTGTTTGTTTGTTGATTGATTTTTTGTTGTTTTTTTGTTTTTTTTTGTTGATTGTTGTGTTTTGGTTGTGTTGTGTTTTTGTTTTGAATTTTGTTTTTATTGTTTTGTGTTTTGTGTTTTTGTTGTTTGTTTTTGTTGTTTTTTGGTTTGATTTTTTTGTTTGTTGTGTTTTTGTTGGTTGGTGTTTGTTTTTTGTGTTATTTTGTGTTGTTGATTTTGTTTTTGTTGTGTGTTTGTTTTTTGTTGTTTTGTGTTGTTTTTTTTGTGATGTGTGTTGTTTGTGTTGATTGTTGTGTGTTGTTTTTGATGTTTGTGTGTTGATTTGTGATTTTGTTGTTTGTTGTTTTGGTGTGTTGTTTTTGTTGTTTTGTTTTTTTTTTGTTTGTGTTTTTGATGTTGTGTGTTGTTTGTTTTTGTTGTGTTTGTTTTTTTGGTTTTGTTTTTGTGTGTTTGTGTTTGTGATGTTTGTGTTTTGGTATGTGTTTGTTTGGTGTTTGTTTTTTGTTTTTTTTGTTGTGTTTTGGTTGTTTTTGTTTTTTTGTTTTTGTTTTGGATTGTGTTTTGTTGTTTTGATTTTTGTTGATTTGTTGTGTGTAGTGTTTTTGTTTGTTGATTGTTGATTTTTTGTTTGTGTTGTGTTTGTTTGTTTTTTGTGTTTTGATTTGGTGTTGTGTTTGATTTTTGTTTGATGTTGATTTGTTTTTTGTTTTGTGTTTGTGTTTTTTTGTGATTTTTTGTTTTGTTTTGTGATGTGTTGTTGATGTTTTGTTGTTGGTTTTTTTTGTTGTTTTTGTGTTTGTGTTGTTTTGTGTGTTTTTTTGTTGTGAATTGTTGATATTTGTGTTTGGTTGTTTTGTTTGGTTTTTTGTTTGTTGTGATTGATGTGTGTTTGATTTTGTTTTGTGTTGTTGTTTGTTTGTTTGTTTTTTTTTGTGGTTTGTTTGTTGTGTGTTTTGTGATGTTGTTTTTTGTGTTGTTGATGTGTGTTTTGTGTTTTGATGTGTGGGATTGTGATTTTTGTTTTTTTTGTTGAATTGTGTTGTGTGTTGTTTGTTTTTTTTTGTTTTTTTGTTTGTGATTGTGTGATTGTTGTTTTTTGTTTTGTTGTTTTTGTGTTGTTTTTTTTTGGTGTTGTTTTTTGTTTGTGTGATTTGTTGTGTTTTGTTTTTTGTTGTGTGTTGTGATTGTTGTTTTGTTTTTTGTGTTGTGTGTAGTGATTTTTGTGTTTTGGTTTTGTTTTATTGTTTGTTTGTTTTGTTGTGTGATGTGTGTGGTGATTTGTTGTTGTGTGTTGTTGTGTTTTTGTTTGTTTTTTTTGTGTGTGGTTTTTGTTTGTTTTTGTTTTGTTGATTTTGTGTTTTGATGGTGTGTGTTGTTTGTTTGTTGTGTTTGTTTGTGTTTTTGTTTTTTTTGTTGTTGTGTTGTTGTGTTTTGTGATTGTTGTGTTTGTGTGTTGTGGTTTTGTTTTTTTGATGTTGTTGTTGTGATTTGTTTGTGTGTGTTTGGTTTTTGTTTTTTGTGTTGTTTGTTGTGTTTGTTTTGATTTTTTTTGTTTGTGTTTGTTTGTGTTTGTTTTGTGTTTGTTTGTTGTGATTTTTGTTTGTTTGGTTGTGTTTTGTTTGTTTTGATGTTGTGTGGATGTGTTGATTTTTTTTTTTTTTTGTTTTGGTTTTTTGTTGTTTTTGTTGTTTGTTGTTGTTTTTTTTGTGTTTGTGTGTTTTTTTGTTTTGTTTGTTGATTTTTTGATGTTGTTTGGTTTGTTGTGTTTGTTGTTTTGTGGTGTTTTTGTGTTGTTTTTTTTGTTGTTGGTGATTTGTTTGTGTTGTGTGTTTTGTTTTGTGTTTTTGTTTTGTGTTTTGTTTTGTGTGTTTTTTTTGTTGATGTTTTTGTGTGTTTTTGATTTTGATGTGTTTTTTGTTTGTGTGTTTGGTGTTTTTGTGATGTTTGTTTTGTTGTTTGTTTGTGTTTTTGATTTTGTGGTGTGTTGTTGTTTGTTTGTGTTTTTTTTGTGGATGTGATGTTGGTTGTGTGTGTGTTTTTTTGTTGGTGTGATTTGTTTGATTTTTTGTTGTTTGTTGTGTGTGTGTTTTGTTTTTTGTTTTTGTTGTTTGATGTTTTGTTTTTTTGGTGTTTTTGTGTGTTGTTGTTGTGTTTGTTTTGATGGTGTTTTTGTGTTGAGTTGTTTTGGTGGTTGGTTTTGTTTTGATGTTTGTTGTGTTGTTTGTGGTGTTTTGTTTTGATTTTTTGTTGTTTTGTGTGTTTTGTGTTGATGTGTTTGTTGTTTTGTTGTGTTTTTTTGGGTGTTTTTTGTGTTGTTTTTTTTGTTGATGTTTTGTTGTTGTTTTTTTGTTTTTGATTGTGTGTTTTGTTGTTGTTGTGATGTTGTGTTTGTTTGTTGTTTGTTGTGTGTGTGTTTTTTTGTGATTGTGTGTTAATGTGTTGTTGTTTTGTTTTGATGATTGTTTTTTTGGTGTGTTTTGTGTTTTTTGTGTGGTGTTGTGTTGTATTGTGTTTTGTGGTTTTGTGTTTGTTTTGATTGTTTGTGTGTGTTTTGATTGGTGTTTTGTGTTGTTTTGTTTGTTTTTGTGATTTTGTTGTGTTTGTTGATTTGTTTTTTTTGGTTGTTTTTTTTGTTTTGATTTTTTGTGTTTTGTTGTTGGTGTGTGGTGTGTTTGTTGTGTTTGTGTTTTTTGTTTTGTTTTTGTTTTGTGTTTGTGTTTTTTGTTTTTTTGTTTGTTGGTTGGTGATTGTGTTTTGTGTTTTTTTTTGTTGTTTGTGTTTTTGGTGTTGATGTGGTTTTTTTTTGTTTTTTTTTGTTGTTTTTGGTTTGTTGTGTTTTTGTTGATTGTTTGTGTTGGTTTTTTTGTTTTGTGTTTGTTGTTTTGGTTTTTTTGTGGTTGTTGGTTTTGTTGATGTTTGTGTTGTGGATGAGTTGTGGTTTAGTGTTTGTTGTGTTTGTTTTGTGATTTTGTTTTTTGTGTTGTTTTGTGGTTTTGGGTTGGTTTGTTGTTTTTGTGTTTTGTGTTTTGTTTTTTTGTGTTGTGTTTTTTTTGTTGGGTTTGTGTTGTTGTTTGTTTTTGTTGTTTTTGGTTTGTTGTTTGTTGTTGGATTGTTGTGTTTGTGTTTGTTTTGTTTGGTTTGTTGTGTTGTGTGATTTGTGTTGTTGTGTTTTTTGTATGTTTTTGTGTTTGTGTGATTGTTTTTTTGATGTGTGTTTTTTGTTTTTGTGTTTTGTTGTGGTGTTTTTTGATTGTATTGTTTTTTGTTTTTTGTGTTTTTTTTTGTTGTGATTGTTTTGTTTTTGGTGATTGTGTTTTTGTGTTTTTTTTTTGATTTTGGTTTTGTTTTTGTTTTGTGTTTTGTTTTTTTTGTGATTTGTTTTGTTTGTGTGTTGTTGTGTGTTGTGTTGTTTTTTTTTGTTGTGTTTGTTGTGTTTGTGTGTTGTTTTTGTTTGTTTTGTTTTTTGTTGTGTGTTTGATTTGGTTTTTTGAATTTTTTATTGTGTTTTTTGTTTTGTGTTGTGATGTTGTGTTTTGTGTTTTTTGTGTTTTTGTTTTTGTGTGTTTTTTGTGTTGTGTGGTTTTTGTTTTGTTTGTGTTGGTGTTGTTTTGTGTGTTGTTTGTGTTTGTTTTTTGTTTTGTTTGTGTGTTTTGTTTTGTTTTGTTGTTGTTGATTGTTTTTTTTTTTTGTTTTTGTGATTTGTGATTGTGTGATTTTGTTTTTGTTTTTTTGGTTTTTGTTGTTGTGTGTTTTTTTTGTTTGTTGTTTTTGATTTTTTTTTTGTTTTTTTTTGTTTGTTGTTTTGGTTGTTTTTGTGTTTGTTTGTTTGTGTGTTTGTTGTTTTTGTTGTTTTTTGTTGTTTTTTTGTTGTGGTGTGTTGTTTTGTTGTGTTTTTTGTTGTGTTTTTTGTTTGTTTTTTTTGTGGTGTTGTTGTTTTTGTTTGTTTTGTTGTTTTTTGTTTTGTTGATTTGTTGTTTTTTTGTTGTGTTGGTGTGGGTTTGATTGTTTGTTTTTTTGTTTGAATTGTTGTTTTTTTGTTTTTGTTTGTGATTGTTTGTTTGGGTTTGTGTTTGTTTTTTTGATTGTTGTTTTGTTTGTTGTTTGTGTGGTGTAGTTTTTGATTTTTTGGATTGTTTGTGTTTTTTTTGTTTGATTTTTTTTTTTTTTGATGATTGTTTTTTTGGTGTTGGTGTTTTGGTTGATTTTTGGTGTTTTGGTTTTGATTTTTGTTTGTGTGTTTTTTGATTGTGTTTTTGGTGTTTGTTTTGTTTGTGTGATGTTGTTGTGATTTTTGTTTGTGTTTTTTGTTTTGTGGTTGTGTTGTGTTGTTTGTTTGTGGTTGTGTGGGTTGTTTTTTTGTTGGTGTTGTATTGTTTTGTGGTGTTTTTTTGTGTTGTGATTTTTTGATGGTTTTTTTTTGTTTGTTGTTTTTTTTGTGTTTTGTTTTGTTGTGTGTTGGTTTTTTGTTTTGTGTGTTTGTGTTTGTTTTTTGTGTTTTTTTTTGTTTGGTTGTTGTTGTTTTTGTTGTTTGAATTTTTTGTGTGGTTGTTGTTGTGATTTTTGTGTGTTTGTTGTGTTTTTGTTTTGTGTTGATTGTTTTTTTTGTGTGTTGTTTGTGTTGTTTGTTGTTGTGTTTTTTTGTTGTGTGTTTTGTGATTTGTGTTTTTGGTTGTTTGTTGTTGTTGTTTGTTGTGTTTTGTGTTTTTTGATTTGTTTTTTGGTGATTGTTTTTGGTTGTTGTTTGTGTGTTTTGTTTGTTTTTTTTTTTTTTTGTGTTTGTGTTTTTTTTTTTGGTGTGTTTTTGTTGTTTGTTGATTTTGTTTTTTGTTTTATTGTGTGGTTGTTTGTTTTGTTTTTTTTTGTTGTTTTTGTGTTGTTTGTTTTGGTTGTGTTTGATTGTTTTTTTTTTGTGTTGTGTGTTTTTTTGTGTGTTGTTTGTGTTTTTTGTGTGTTTTGTTGTGTGTTTGATGTGTGTTTTTTTGTTTTTTGTTTTTTTGTTTTTGTTGTGATTTTGTTTTTTGTGTTTTGTTGTTTTGATTGTTGGTTTTTTGTGTTGGTTGTGTTGTTTTTTTTGTGTTTTTTGTGTGTTTTTGTTTTTGATTGTGTTTGTTTTTGTGATTGTTGTTTTGGTTTTGTGTGTTTTGTTTGTGGGTTGTTTTGATGTTTTGTTTTGTTTGTGTTGTGTGTTTTGATTGTTGTGTTTTTTTTTGTTTGTGTATTTTTGTTGTTTTGGTGTTGTGGTGTTTTTTGTTGTGTTTTGTTGGATTTGTTATTTTGTTGTTTGTTTTGTGTTTTTGTGTTTGTTGATTTGTTGTGTGTTGTGTTGTTTTTGTGTTGTTTTTTGTTTGTTTTTGTTTGTGTTTGTGTGTGTTTGTTTGGTTTTTTTGGTTTTTTGTTGTTTTTTGTGTTGTTGTTTTGTTTGTTTTTGTTTGTTGGTGTTTTTGTGTGTGTTTGTGTTTTTTGTTTGATTTTTTTGTTTTTGTGTTTGTTGTTGTTGGTGATGTTTGTTGTTGTTTTGTGTGTGTGTTTTTGGATTGTGTTGTTGGTTTTGTTTTTTTGTGATTTTTTGTTTTTTGTTGTTGGTTGATGTGTTGTTGTTTTGGTTTGTTTTTTGTTGTTTTTGATGTTGTGGTGTGTTTGTTTGGTTGTTTGTTTTGTTGTGTGTTTTTGTTGGTTGTGTGTTTGTTGTTGTTTTGATTTTTTGTTTTGTTTTTTTTGTTTTGTTTGTTGTGTGGTTGTTGTTGATTGTGTTTTTGTTTGATTTTGGATTGTGGTTGTTTGTTTGTTTGTTTTTTTGATTTTGTTTTGGTGTTTTGTGTGTTTGTTGTTTGTGTTTTTTTTTTGGTTTGTTGTGATTTTTGTGTTTTTGATTTTTGTGTTGTTTGTGTTTTTTTTTGTGTGTGTGTGTGTTTTTTTTTTTTTTGTGTGTGTTGTTTGTGTGTTGTTTGTTTTTTTTTTGTTGGTTTGATTGTGTTGATTTTGTTGTTTTGTTTGTTGTTGGTGGATTTGTTTGTGTTTTTTTTTGGTTTGGTTTTGTTTTTTTTTTTTTTTGTTTTGTTGTGTTTTTTTTGTTTGTTTTGTTTGTTTTTTTTGTTGTTGGTTTTGTTTGTTTGTTTGTTTGTTTTTTGTTTGTGTGTTTGTGTTTTTTTGTTTTGTGTTTTGTGTTTTTTGTTTGTGTTTTGTTTTGTGATTTGTGTGTTGTTTGATGGTGTTGTTTTTTTTGTTTTTTTGTTGTGTTTTGGTTTTGTTTTTTGGTTTGTGTGTTTTGTGATTTGTGTTTTTGTTTTTTGTTTTGTTGTTTGATTGTTTGTTGTTTGTTGTGTTTGTTTTTGATTGTGTGGGTTTGTTGTTTTGTTTTTTTGATTTTTGTTTTGTTTGTTTTGTGTGTTTGGTTTTGATTTGTGTTTTTTTTTGTTTTTTTTGGTTGTTTTGTTGTGTTGTTTTTGTGTGGTTTTTGTGTTTTGTTTGTTGTTTTTTTGTGTTTGTGTGTATTTTTTGGTGTGTTGTGTTTGTTTTGTTTTTTGTGTTGTTGTGTTTGTTTTTTTTTTTTGTTGTGTTGTTGGTTTTGGTGTTTGGTGTTTTTTGTTTTGTGTTTGATTGTTTGGTTTGTGTTTGTTGGTTGTTTTGTTTTGGTTTTTTGTGTTTGTTGTTGTGTGTTGGTGTTGTTTTTTTGTTGTGTTGTTGTTGTTTGTGTTTTTGTTGTTTTTATTTGTTTTGATTTTTTTTTTTGTGTGTTTGTGTTTTTGTGTGTGTGTTTGATTTTTTGTTTTTGTGTTTTTTGTGTTGTTGTGTTGTTTTTTTGTGTGTGTGTTTGGTTTGTTTTTTTGTTGTTGGGTGGTTGTTTTGTTGTGTTGTTGATTTTTGTTTTTTTTTTTTGATTTGTTGTGATTTGTGTTGTGTTTTTGTTTTTGTGTGTTGTGTGTTTTGTGTTTGATTTTTTTGTTTTTGTGTTTTTTTTGATTGTTTGTTTTGTGTTTTTGTTTGTGTTGTGTTTGTGTTTGGATTTTTTGTGATTTTTTGTTTTTGTGTGTTGTTGTTTGGGTGTTGTGTTTGTTGTGTTGGTTGTTTGATTTGTTTGTGTGTTTTGTTGTTGTGTGTGTTTTGTGTTGTTTTTGGTTTGATTGTGTGATGTGTTTTTTTTTGTGATTTTTGGTTTTTTTTTTGTTGTTTGTTTTGTGTTTTTTTTTTGGTGTTGTTGGTTGATTTGTGTTTTTTTTGTGTTTTTTTGTTTTTTGGTTTTTTTTGTTTGTTGTGTTTTTGTGGTTGGTTTTTTGTGTTGTTTTGTTTGTTTTGTTTTGTTGTTGATTTGATTGGTGTGTTTGTGTTTTGATTGGTTGTTTGTTTGTGGTGATTTGTTTGTTTTTTTTTGTGTTTTTGTGTTTTTGGTGTGTTTTTTTTGTTTTTTTTGTTGTGTTTTTGTTTTTGGATTTTGTGGTTTTTGTGATTTTTGTTTTTTTGTTTTATTTTTTTTTTTTGTGTTTGTGTTTGATGATTTTTGTTTTGTTTGTTTGTGATGTTGTTTTTTTTGTTTGTTGTGGGTTTGATTGGTTTTTGTGTGTGTTTTTGTTTTTTTGTGTTTTTTGTGTTTGGTTGTTGTGTTTTGGTTGATTGTGTTTGTGTTTGTTTTGGTTTTGTTTTGTTTGTTTGTTTGTGTTTTTGTTTGGTTTTGGTTGGTTTTTGTGTTGATTTTTTGTGGTTTGTGATTTTGTTGTTTTTGTATGTTTTTTGTTTTTTGTTGTGTTGTTTTGATTTTTTGTGTTTGTTGTTTTTGTGTTTTTTGTGTTTTTGTGTTTGTGTTTGTTTGTTTGTGGTTTTGTTGATGTTTTTTGTTTTTTGTGATTTGTGTTTTTGTTGTGTGTGATTTGTGTTTTTTTGTTTGTGTTGTTTGTTTGTGTGGTGTTGTTTTTGTTGATTTGTTTGTGTGTTTTGTTGTGATGTGTGTTGTTTGTTGTGTGTTTGTTTGTTGTTTGTTGGTTTTTGTTTGTGTGTTTGTGTTTTTTTGTTTGTGTTTGTGATGTTTTTTGTTTTTTGTGTGATTGTGTTTGTTTGTTTTTTGTTTTTTTGTTTTTGTTTTTGTGTTGTTGTTTGTTTTTTTTTTGTTGTGTTTTTTTTTTTGATTTGTTGTTTGTGTTGTTGTTTGTTTTTGTGATTTGTTTGTTGTTTTTTGGATTTTGTTTTTTTGTTTTGTGTTGGTGTTTTTGTTTGTGTGTGATTGTGATTTTTTTTTGTTTGATTTTTGTGTTTTTGTTTTTGTGGTGTTTTGTTTGTGTTTGTGTTTTTTGTGTGTTTTGGTTGTTTGTGTGTGTTTTGTTTTTTGTTTTTGTTTGTTTGTTGTTGTTTTGTTGTGTTTGTGTTGTTGATTGGTGTTGTGTTTTGTTTGTTGAGTTTGTGTTTTTGGTTGGATTGTTGTTGTTTTTGTTTGTGTGTTTGTGTGTTGTGTGTTGTTGTTTTTGTGTGTTTGTGTTTTTGATTTTTTGTTTTTTTTTTTTTTTTTTTTTTTGTTTTTTGTTTTGTGTGTTGTTTTTTTTGTTGTGGTTGTATTTTTTTGGTTTTGTGTTTTTGTTTGTTGGTGTTTTTGTGTGTTTTGTTTGTTTTATTTGATTTTTTGTGTGTTGATTGTTGTTGTTTGTGATTTTTTTGATTTGTTTTGTGATTTTTTTTGTTTGTTGTTTTTTTGGTTTTTTTTTGTGGATGTTGTTTGTTTATGTTTTTTGTTGGTGTTGTTTTTGGTTTGTGTTTTTGTTTTTGTTGTGTTTTTTTTTGTTTGTTTTGTTTTGTGTTGTTGATTGTTTTTTTTGTTTTGTTTGTTTGTGTTTTTGTGTGTTGTTTGTTTTTTGTTGGTTTGTGTGTTTGTTGTTGTTGTGTGTTTTTTGTTGATGTTTGTGTGTTTGTTTTTGTTTTTTTTTTGTGTGGTTGTTTTGTTTTGTGTGTGTGTGTTTTTTTGTTGATGTGTTGGTGATTTGTTGTTTTTTGATTTTTATTTGTGTTGTGTTGTTGAATGTTTTGTGTGTTGTGATTGATTGTTGTTTTTTTTGTTTGGTTGTGTTTTTGTTTTGATTTTTGATTTGTTTTTGTTTTGTGTTTGATTTGTGTGTGTTTTTTTGTGTGTGTTTTTTGTTTGTTTTTGTTTTTGTTGTGTGTTGGTTGTGTTTTTGTTTTGTTGTGTTTTGTTTTGATTTGTTGTTTGTGTTGGTTTTTTTGTTTGTTGTGTTTTTGTTTTTGGGTTGATGTGTTTTTGTGATTTTTGTTTTTTTGTTTTGTTTTTTGTTGATTGTTTGTGTTGATTTGTTTGATTTGAATGTTTTGTTGTTTTGGTTTGTTTTTGTGTGTGTTGTGTTTGGTTTTTTGTGTTTTTTTTTTTTGTTTTTTGTTTTTGTGTTTGTTGTTTTGTTGTTTTTGTGTTTTTTGTTTTTGTTTTTGATTTTTTTGTTTTTTGTTGTTTGTGTTTTGTGGTTTGTGTTGTTTGTGTGTGTTTTGGTTGGTTTTTGTTTTTTTTGTTTGTGTGTTGTTTTTTTTGTGTGTTTTTTGTTGTTGTTTGTTGTTTGTTGTGTTTTGTGATGTGTGTGTTTTTGGTGTTGTTGTTTGTTTGTTTGTTGTGATTTTTTTTGTGATGATTGTTTTTTTGTGATGTTTGTTGTGTTTGTTGTTTGTTTTGTTTTGATTGTGTTTTGTGTTTTGTTTGTGTGTTTGTGTTTTTTGTTGTTTTTTGTTTTTTTTTGTTTTTTTTTTGGTTGTTGTTTTTGTTTTGATTTGTGTTTTTTGGGTTGGTTTTTGTTATTGTGTTTTGTTTGTTTTGTTTTTGTTTGGTTTATTGGTGTTTGTGTTTTGTTGTTGTTTGATGGATGTTGTTTGTGTGTTTTTGTTTGTGTTTTTTTGATTTTGTTTTTGTTGTGTTGTTGTTTGTTTGATTTGTTTGTGTTTTTTTTGTTTTGTTGTTTTGATTGTTGTTGGTTTTGTTTTTTTTTTGGATTTTTTTGATTGTTTTGTTTTTTGATTTTTGTTTTGTTGTTTTGGTTTTTGTGTTTGTTTGTATTTTTTGTTGTTGTTTGTGTGTTTTGTTTTGGTTTTTGTGTTGTGTTTTTTTTTGTTGTTTGTTTTTCTTTTTTTTGGTTTTTGTGTTGATTTGTTGTGTTTTTGTTGTTTGTGTTGTGTTGTTTTTTGTTTGTGTGTTTTTGTTTTTTTTTGTGTTGTTTGTTTTGTTTGTTGTTGTTTTTGTTTTTTGTTGATTGATGTTTTTGTGTGGTTGTGATTTTTGTGTTTTTGTTTTTGTGTTTGATTTTTGTGTTTTGGTTTGTTTGGTTGTTTTTGTTTTGTTGTTTTGTTGTGGTTTTTTTGGTGGATTTTGTTGTGTGTGTTTTGTTTGTTTTTTTGTGTTTTTGTGTGTTTTGTGTGTTTGTTTTGATGTTTTTTTTTGTTTTTGTTTTGTTTGTTTTTTTTTGTTGATTGTTTGTTTTTGTTTGGTTGTGATTTTTGTTGTGTTTTGGTTTTTTTTGTGTTTGTGTGTTTTGTTGTGTGTTTGTTTTTGTTTTTGTTTGTTTTTGTTTTTTTGTTGATTTTTGTTTTTTGTGATGATTTTTTGTTTGTGTTGGGTTTGTTTTTTGTGGTGATGTTTGTGTGTTTTTTTTTTGATTGATGTTGTGTGTTTTTTGTTTTTGTTTTTGTTGTTGTTTTTTTTTGTGTTGTTTTTTTTTGTTTTTGTGGTTTTGTGATGTTTTGATGTGTTGTGTTGTTTTGTTGATTTTTTGTTTGTTTTGTGTGTTTTTTTGTTGTTTTTTTTTGTTTGTGTGATTGTGTTTTTGTTTTTTTTGTGTTGTTTTGTGGTTGTTTGTGTTTGTGTGATTGTTTTTTTTTTGTTTTTGGATGTGTTTGTTTTTTTGTGTTTGTTGTTTTGTTAGTGTTGATGTTTGTGTGTTGTTTTTTTTTTGTTTTGTTGTTGTGTTGATTTTTTTTGTTGTGTTTTTGGTTATTGTGTGTTGTTTTGTTTTTTTTGTTTGTGTTTGTTTGATTTTGTTTGTTTTGTTTGTTTTTTGATTTTTGGTTTGTTTTTGTGGTTTTGTGTTGTTTGTGTTTTTTTGATGTGTTTGTTTTGTTGTTGTTGTGTGATTTGTTTGATTGTTTGTGATTTTTTTTTGTTTTGTTGTTGTGTGTTTTTTGTTTGTGTTTGATGTGTTTGTTGTTTTTTTTTTTGTGGTTTTGTGGTGTTTGTTTTGTTTTTGTTTGTGTTGTTTTTGTTTGTTTTTGTTGATGTGTTGTTTTTTTTGTTGATGTTTGTTTTGTGATTGTGTGTTTTGTGTTTGATGTATGTTTTTTTGTGTTAGTTGTTGTTTTTTTTGTTGATTGTTTGTTGTTTTTTGGTGTTTTGTTTTTTGTTTTTTTGGTTTGTTTTTGTTATTTGTTTGATGTTGTTGTTTGTTTGTGTTTTTTTTTTTGTTTTTGTTGTTGTGTTGTTTTGGTTTTTTTTTTTTTGGTGATTTGTTGTGTTGGTGTGTTTGTTTTTTTGTTTTTGTTTGTGTTGTTTGTGTGGTGTTGTTTTGTGTTTTGTTTTGTGTGATTTTGTTTGGTGTTTTGTTTTGATGTTTTGTTTTTTGTGTATTGTGTTGATGTGTTGGTGTTTTTTTTGTGTGTTGTTTGTTGTGTTTGTGTTTTTTGGTTTGTGTTGTGATTTTTGTTTTTGTTGTTGTGTGTTGTTTGTTGTGATTTGTTTTTGTTTTGTGTTTTGTTGTGTTTTTGTTGTGTATGTTTGTGTTTTTGGTGTGTTGTTGTTTTTGTGATTTTTTGTTTTGTTTGTGGTTTTTGTTTTGTTTTGTGTGGTTTGTTGTGTGTTTTTTGGTGTTTGTTTGTTGTGTTTGTATTTTGTTTTTTTTGTTGTTTTTGTTTTTGTGATTTGTTGTGTTTTGTGTTGTTGTGATTTGTTTTTTGTTTGATTTGTTTTTGTGTTTTTGTTTGTTTTGTATTTGTTTTTTTGGTTTTGTGATTTGTGTTTTGTGTGTTTTGTGGTTTGTTTTGTTTGGATTTTGTTGTTGTTTTGTTTGTGTTTTTGGTGATTTATTGTTTTTTGATGTGTTGTTTTGTTTGATTGTTTGTTGTTTTTGGTTTGTTTTTTTGTGTGTGTTGTTTTGTTGTTTGGTGTTTGTTTTGTTGTTGTTTGTTGATTTGTGTTTTTTGTTTGTTGATGGTTGTTGATTTGTTGATTTTGTTTTTGTTTTTTGTTGTGGTTTGTTGATTGTTTGTTTTTTTGTTTGATTGTTTGTGTTTTTGTTGTGATTTTTTGGTTTTGTGTGTTTGTTTTGTGTGTTTGTTGTGTGTTGATTTTTTTTTTTGTGTTTTTTGTTTGTTGTTTTGTTGTGGTTTTTTGTTGTTGTTTGTTTGTTTGTTTTTGTTTTTGTTTTGTGTGTGTTGTGTGTGGTTTGATTTTTGTTGTTGTTGTTGTGTTTTGTGAGTGTTGTTTTGTGTGTGTTGTTGTTGTTTGTGTGTTGTGTTTGTGATTTGTGATTTTGTGTTTGTGTTGTTTTGGTTGTTTTTTGTTGTGGTTTTGTTTTTTGTTTTTGTGATTTGATGTGATTTTTTTTGTGTGTGTGTGTTTGTGTTGTTTTTGATTGTTGGGATTTGTTGTTTTTTTTTGTTGATTTGTTGTTTTTTTTTTTTTTTTTTTTGTTTGTTGTGGTTTTTTTTTTTATTTGTTGTGTTTTTTGTTGATTGATGTTTGTTTGGTTGTGTTTTTGTTGTGTGTGTGTGTGTGTTTTTTGTATTTTGTGATGTTGTTTGTTTTTTTGTGTTTTGTTTTTGGGTTGGTGTTGTGATTGTTTTGTTGTTGTTTTTGTGTTGATTTTGTTTTTGTGTTTGTTGTTTTGATTTTTGTTTTTTGTGTGTGTTTGGTTTTTGTGTGATTTGTTGTTTTTTTTTGTTTTTTGTGTTTTTTGGTTGTGTTTTTTTGTTTGTGTGATTTTTGTGTTTGTTGTTGTTGTGTTTTTTTTGTTGTTTGTGAATTTGTTGATTTGTGTGTTGATTTTTTTTTGTTTTTTTTGTTGTGTTGGATGTTTTTTGTGTGTGTTTGTGTTTTTGTTTGGTTTTGTGTGATTGTGATTTGTTTTTGTTGTTTTTTGTTGTTTGTGTGTTTTGTTTTTGTTTTGATTTTGTGATGTTTTTGGTTGTGTTTGTGTTGTTTGTGTTTTGTTTGATTGTGTTGTTTGTGTGATTTTGTGTTTTGTTTGTGTTGTTTGTTTTGTTGTGTGGATTTTTGTTGTGTTTTTTTGAGTGGTTTGTGTTGGTTTTGTTGTTGTTGTTTGTTTTGTGTTTGTGTGTTGGTTGGTGGATTGTTTTTGTTTTTTTGTTGTTGTTGGTGTGTTTTTGATTTGTTGATTTTGTTTGTGTTTTTGTGATTTTTTTTGTATTGTTGTGTTTTGTTTGTGTTTTTTGTTGTTTTGTTTTGTGTTGGTGTGTGTTGTGATTGATGATGTGTTGTTGTTTTTGTTTTTTTGATGTTTGGTTGTTTTTTTTTTTTTTGTGTTTGTGATGATTTGTTGTTTTTGTGTTTTGTTTTTGATTGGATGTGTTTTTTTTGTTTGTGGTTTTTGTTTTTTTGTTTTGTTTTGTTTGTGTGATGTTTTGTGTTGATTTGTTTGTGTTTTTTTTTTTGTTTGTTGTGATTTGATTTTTTTGTGTTTTTTGTGATATTTTGGTGTTGATTTTTGGATTTGGGTATTGTTTTGATTGTTTTGATTGTGGTTGTTTTTGATTTTTTTTTTGTTTGTGATGTGTTTTGATTTGTTTTTTTTGTGATGTGTTTTGTTTGTGTTGTTTTTTTTTTGATTTGTGTTTGGTTGTTGGATTGTTTTTGTTTGGTGTTGTGTTTGTGTTTGTTTGGTGTTGTTTTTTTTGTGTGTTTTTGTGTTTTTTTGTGTGTTTGTTGTTTGTTGATGGTTGTTGTTTTTTGTTTTGTTTGTTGTTTTGTGTTTTTGTTGTTGTTGATTTTTTTTTGTTGTGTTTTGTTTTGTGGTTGGTTTTGTTTTTTGTTTGTTGATTGATGTTTTTGTTGTTTGTTTTGTTTTTTTTTGTGTTGTTTTTTTTTTTTTGTGATGGTGTTGTTTGATGGTTTGTGTTTGTTTTTGTTTGGTTCTTTTTTTGATTGTTTGTTATTGTTTGTTTTGTTTTTGTGTGTTGATTTGGTTGTTTTGTTGTTTGTTTTTTGTTTTGTTTGTGTTGTTTTTTTGTTGTGTTGTTTTGTTGTTGATGATTGTTTTTTTGTGTTTGATTGTTTTTGATTTGGTTTTTTGTGTGGTTTGTTTTTTTTTTTTGTTGTGGTTTTTTGTGTTTTGTTGGATGTTTGATGATGTTTTTGTGGGGTTTGATGGGTTGTGTGTTGATTTTGTTTTGTGTTTTTGGTTGATTGTTGTTTTTTGTTGTTTTGTTTGTTTGATTGATGTGTTGATGTTTTTGTTTTTGTGTTGTTTTTTGTGATTTTGGTTTTGTGATTGATTTTGTTTTTTTTGTTTGTTGTTTTTGTTGATTTTGTTTTTTTGTTGGTGATTGTTGTTGTGTTGTTTTTGTTTTTTGTTTGTTTGTTTTTGTTGATGTTTTTTTTTTTGTGTTGTGTTTGTGTTGTTTTTTTTTGTGTTTTTGATTGTGATGTGTGTTTGTGTTTGTTATTTTGTTGTTTTGTGTGTTTTGTTTTTGATTTTTTTTGTTAGTGGTTTGTGTTTGTTTTTGTTTGTTTTGTTTATTGTTGTGATTTTTTGTTGATTTTTTGTTGTTGGATTTAGTGTTGTTTTTGTTTGATTTTGTTTTGTTGTGTGTTTGTGATTGTTGGTTTTGTTTTTGTTGTGTTTTTGTGTTGTGTTGATTGATTTTTTGTGATGTGTTGATGTGTGTTCTTTTTGTTTGTGTTTTGGTGATTTTGTTTGTTTTGTTTATGTTGGATTTGTGTGTTTTGTGTGTTTGTCTTTGTTTTTTTGTTGTTTTGTTGTTGTTTTTTGATTGTGTTGTTTTGTTTTGTTATGTTTGTTTGTTGTTTTGTTGTTTTGTGTGTTGTTATTGTGATTGTTTTTGTTGTGGTTGTTTGTGATTTTTGAGGTTGTGATTTTGTTTTTTGTTTTGTTTTTTGTTGTTTGTTTGTTTGTGTGTTTTTTTTGTGTGTGATTTTTTTTTTGTTTTGTTGTGTTTGTGTTGTGTGTTGTTGTTGATGTTGTGTTTTGATTTTTTGTTTGAGATTGTGTGTTGTTGTGTTGTGTGTTTTTTTTTTGTTGTTTGTTGTGTGTTTTGATTTGTGATTGTTTTGTTGTTTTTGTTTTGATTTTTGTGTTTGTGATTTTTTGTTTTGTGTTGATTTTGTTTTTGTTGTGTTTGTGTTGATGTGATTTGTTGTGTGTGTTTGATTTTTGTTTGTTGTTGTTTTGTGTTTGTTGTTGTGTTTGTTTTTTGTTTTTTTGATGTTTTATTGTTGTTTGTTTGTGTTGATTTGATGTTTTGTTTGTTTTGTGGTGTTGTTTTGTTTGATTTGTTTGTTGTGTTTTTTGTGATTTTTTGTTTTGATTTGTTTTGTTGTTGTTTTGTGTGTTTGTTGTTTTGTTGTTTGTTTGTTGTGATGTTGTTTTGTTGTTTGTTTTTTTTTTTGATTGATGTTTTTTGTTTGATGTGTTTTTGTTTGTTTTGTTGATTTGTTTGTTGGTGTTGTGGATTGTTTGTTTTGTTGATTTTTGTGTGTTGTGATTTTGTTGTTGTTTGTGTGTGATGTTTTTTTTTTGATTTTTTTGTGATTTGTTTGTTTGTTGTTTGATGTTTGTTTGTGTTTGTGTTTTGTTTGTTTGTTTTGATGTTT
>JAIWJD010000007.1:3735127-3775422 GCA_022818045.1 Neotoxoptera formosana | reverse complement strand
TGGGGTTTTGGGGTTTTTTTTTTGATTTTTTTTGTTGTTTTGTTGTGTTGTTTTTTTTTTGTTTGTGTTTTGTGTTTGTGTGTTTTGTTGTTTTGTGTTTTGTTTTGATTTTGTGTTTTTTTTTTGTGGGTTTTGTGGGTTTTTTTTTGTGTTTTTGATTTTTTTGTGTGTTGTTGTGTTTTGTTTTTTTTTTTTTTGTTGGTGTTTTGTGGTTGGTTTTTGAGTGTTTTGTTTTTTGTTTTTGTGTTTGATTTTTGTGTTGATTTTTTTGATTTGTTGTTTTTTTTGTGTTTGGTTGTTTGATTTTTTTTGTGTGTTTTTGTGTGTTTTTTGTTTTTTTTTGTGATGGTTTTTGTTTGTTTTTTTTTTGGTTTGTTTTGTGTGTTGTTTTTTTTTTTTGTTTTTTGTTGTTTGTGTGTTTGTGTTGTGTTTTTGTGAATGGTGTTGTTTGTTGTGTGTGTTTTTGTTTTGTGTGTTGATTTGTGTTTTGTGATTTGTGTGTTTTTGTTTTTGGTTTTGTTTTGTTTGTTTTGTTGTTTGTGGTTTTGTTGTTTTGTTTTTTTTGTGTGTTTGTTTGTTTGTGTTTTGTTGTGTTGTTTTGTTTGGTGATTGTGATTGTTGGTTTTTTTTTGTTGTGTTTGTGTTTTTGTTGTGTTTTGTTGTTGTGTTGTTTGTTGTTGTTGGTTTTTGTGTGGTTTTTTTGGTTTGATGTGATTTTGTTGTGTTGATTTTTTTTGTTTGTTGTTTTTTGTGTTTGGTTTGGTTTTTTTGTTTTGGTTGGTGTTTTTTGATTTTGTTTTTGTGTTGTTTGTTTTTGGTTGATTTGTTTTTGTTTTGTTGTTTGTTTTTTGTGTTTTTGTTTTGTTGTTTTTTTGTGTGTTTGTTTTTGATTGTGTTTGTGTTGTTTTGTGATTTTGTGTTGTTGTGTTGTTGTTTGATTTGTTGATGTTGGTTGTGTGTTGTTTTTTGATTTGTGTTTTTTTTTTGTGGATTTTTGTGTTTTTTTTTGTGTTTGTTGGTTTGTTGTGTTTTTTTGTTTTTGTTTTGTTGTGTGTTTTTTGATTTGTGTTTGTTTGTGTGATTGTTTTTGTGTTTTTGTTTGGGTTTTTGTGTTTTGTTGTGGTTTTTTTGATTTGTGGTGTTTTGGTTTTTGTGTGTTTGTTTTGTGTGTTTGGTTTTTTTGTTTTTTGTTGTTGTTGTTTGTTTTTTGTTGTTTTGTTGTTTGTGTTTTGGTGTTTTTGTGTTGTTTGGTTTTTGGTTGTGTTTTGTTGTTTGTGTTGTGTTTTTTTTTTTGTTGTGTGTTTGGTTTGTTGTTTTTGTGTTTGTTTTGATTTTTTTGTTTTTGGTGTGTTTGTTTTTTTGATGTGTTTTTGTTGATTTTTTTGTTGTGGTGATTTGTGTTGTGTGTGTTGTTGTGTGTTGTGTTTGTTGATTTTTTTGTGGTTGTGTTTGTTTTTGATGATTTGTGTTGTTGTTTGTTTTTTTTTGGTTTTGTTGTTGATTTTTGTGTTTTTTTTGTGTGTTGTTGTGTTGTGTTTTTGATGTGATTGTGTTGTGTTGTTGTTTGTGTTGTTTTTTTGATTTTTGTTTGATTTGTTTGTTTTGTGTTGTGTTGATGATTTTGTGTTGTGTGGTGTGTGTTTGTTTTTGTTTGTTGTTGTTTGTTGTGGTTTGATGTTTTTTTGTGTGATTGTGATTGTTGTGAGTGATTGTTTTTTTTTGATGTTGTTGTTTGTTGTGTTGGTTTTTTTTTGTGTTTTGTTTGTTTTTGTTTGGTTTTGTGATTTTTGTGTTTGTGTGTTGTTGTTGTTGTTTTTTGTGTGATTGTGTGTGTTTGATGTTTTGTTTGTTGATTTTGTGTGTTGATGTGTGTGTTTGTTTTTTTTTTTGTGGTTTTGTTTTGTTTTGATGTGTTGTGTGTTGTGTTTTGTTTATTGTTGTTGTGTGTTGTGTGGTGGTGTTTTTTGTGTGTTTTGTTGATGTGTGTTTGTTGTTGATGATTTTGTTGTGTTGTTGTTTTTTTTGTTGTTTTGTGTGTGTTGTGTGTGTGTTGTTGGTGTTGTTTTTTGTTTGTTTTTGTGTTTTTGATTGTGTTTTTTTTGTTTGTGTGATTTGTGTTTTGTGTGATGTGTTGTTGTGTTTTTGATGTGATTGTTTGTTTTTGTGTGATTTTTGTGTGTTTGTTTTTTTTTGATTGTGTTGTGTTGTGTGTGTGTGTTTTTGTTTGTTTTTGTTTTGTTGATGTGTTTTGTGTTTGATTGGTGTGTTTTGTGATTTGTTTGTTTTGTGATTGTGATGTTTGTTTTGTGTGTTTGATTTTGTTGTGTTGTGTTTTGTTTTTTTGTGATTTGTTGTGTTTTTTTGTGTTGTTTTGATTGTTGTTTGGTTGTGTTTTGTGTTTTGTGTTGTGATGATTTTGTTGTTTGTTGTGTTTTTGTTGATTTTTGTTTGATGTGATGTGTTTGGTTGTTTGTTTTTTTGATGATGTGTGTTTGTGTGATGTGTTGTGATTTGTTTTGGTGTGTGTGATTTTTGTTGTTTGTGTGTGTGTTGTTGTTTTGTTTGATGGTGTTGTGTTGTTTGTGTGTTTGTGATGATTGTTGATTTGATGTTTTGTGATTTTTTGTGTTGTTGGTTTTGTTGTGTGTGGTTGTGATTGTGATTTTGTTGTTGTTTTTTTTGTTTTTTTGATGTTTTTTTTGATTGTGTGGTTGTGTGATTGTTGTTGATTGTGTGTGTGTGTTTGTGATGTGTTGATTTTTTTGTGTTGTTGTTTGTTTGATTTGATTTGTTTTGTTGATGTTTTTTTTGTTTGTGTTGTGTTGTGATTGTGATGTTTGTGTGATGTGTTTGATTGTGTTGTGTGTTGTGTGTGTTGTTTGTGTGTTGTGTTTTGTGATTTGGTTTGTGGTGTTTTGTTTTGTGATTTGTGTGTTGTGTGGTTGTTGTTTGATTTGTTTTGTTTGTGGTGTGGTGTTTTTTGTTGATTTTGTTTGTTGTGTTTTGGTTTGTGTTGTTTTGTTTGTTTTGTGTTTGTTTGTGTGTGTGTGTGTTTTGTTTTTGTTTGTGTTGTTGTGTGTGTTTTGATTGATTTTGTGTTTTGTTGTTTGATGTGGTGTTTGTGTGTGATGTGGTTTTTTTGTTGTGTGTTGTGTTGTTTGTGGTTTTGTTTTGTGTGTTTGTGGTGTTGTTTTGTTTGTGATTGTGTTTGTGTTGTTGTGATGTTGATGTGTTTGTGTTTGTTGTGTGTTGATTTTTTTGTTTGTGTTGTTTTGTTTGTGTGTGTTTTGTTTTTTTTGGTGTGTGATTGTGTTTGTTGTTTGTTGATTGATGTTTTTTGTGATGTTTTTGTTGTGTGATGTTTGATTGTTGTTGTTGTGTGTTTGTTGATTGTTGTGTTGTGTTTGTTTGATTGTGTGTGTGTTGTTTGTGTTTTGGTTTGTGTTTGTTTTGGTTTTGTGATGTGTGTTGATTTTGTTGTTGTGTTGATTTGTGATTTGTTGTGTGTTGATGGTTTGTGTTGGTGTGTTTGATTTGTTTTTTTTGTTGTGTGTTTGATGTTGTTTGTTTTTGTGTTGTTTTGTTTGTGTTTGTGTTTTGTTGTTTTTTGATTTGGTTGTTGTTTGTTGTGTTTTTGTGTTTGTTTTGTTTGTTGGATTTGTGTTGTGTTGTGTTTGTGTGTTGTTTTTTTTTTTTTGTGTTTTGTGTGTGATTTTGTGTGTTTGATGTTGTGTGTGGTTTTGTTGTTTGTGATTGTGTGTGTTTGTTTTGTTTGATGTGTGTGTTTGTTTGTTTGTGTGTGTTGTGTTTGTTGTGTTTTTTGTTTTGTGTTTTGTGGTGTTGATTTTTTTTTTGTGTTGTGTTTTTTGGTTGTGATTGTGTTGTTTTTGTGGTTGTTGTTGATGTGTTTTTGTTTTTGTTTTGTGTGTTTTTGTTGTTTGTTTTGTGTTTTGTTTTGTGTTTTGTTGTTTTGATGTTTTGTGGTTGTGTTGTGATGTGTTTGTTTTGTGTGTTGTTGTTTTTTGTGTTGTTTTGTGGTGTTTTTTTGTGTTTTGTGTTTGATTTGTTGGTGTTGTTTTGTTTTGATTTTGTTTGTTGATTTTGTGTGTTGTGTTTTGTTGTTTTTTTTTTGATTTTTGATGTTGATTGTTGTGATGTTTTTTTGTTTTTTGTTTGTTGTTGTTTTGTGTTGTTGTGTGTGTTTTGTTGTTTTGTGTTGTTGTGTTGTGTGTTGTTTTTTTGTTGATTTTGATGTGTTGTTGTGTTTGGTTTTTGATGTGGTTGTTTGTGTGTGTTGTGTTTGTTTTTTGTGATTTTGTGTGTTTTGTTTGTGTTTGTTGTGTTTTGTTGTTTGGTTGTGATGTTGGTGGTGATTTTTTGTTTGTTTGTGTTGTGATTGTTTTTTGATGTTGTTTTTTGTGGTTGTGTTTGTTGTGTGTTTTGTTGTTTTGTGTGTTGATTGTGTGTGTGTTTGATGATTGTTGTTTTTTGTGTGTTTTGGTTGTTTTTTGTGTTTGTTGTTTTGTGTTTGTTTGTGTGTTTTGATGTTGTGTTGTTTTTGTGTTGGTGTGTGTTTGTTGATTTTGTGATGTGTTTGTGTGATTTTGTGTGGTGTGTGTTGTGATGGTTGTTTGTGTGTTTGTTTTGTGGTTTGATGTTTGTTTGTTTTGTGTTGTTTTTTTGTTTGTTTGTTGTTTTTGTTGTTTGTGTTGTTGTTGTGTTTGTTTTGTTTTTTTGTTGTGTTGTTGATTGTGATGTTTTTGTGTGTTGTGTTTGTGATGATGTTTTGTTTGTTTTGTGTGTGTTTGGTTTGTTTGTTGTGTTTGATGTGATTTGATGTGTTTTTGTTTGTTTTGTTGTTGTGTTTTGATTTTGGTTTTTGTTGTTGTGTGATGTTGTGTGTTTTTGTTGTTGTGTGTGTTGATTTGTTTTGTTGATGTGATTTTTGTGTGTTGTTTGTTGGTGATTGTTTTTGTGTTGTTGTTGTGGTTGTGTGTGTGTTTTTGTTGTTTTGATTGTTGTGTTGTTGGTGTTGTTTTGTTTGTTTTTTGTGTGTTGTGTGTGAATGTTGTTTTGTGTTGTGTTTTGTTGTGTGTGTGTTTTTTTGTTGTTTTTGTTGTGTGTTTGGTTGTGTTGTGATGATGTGGTTTGTTTGTTTTTGTGTGGTGTTTGGTGTTTTTGATTTTTTGTTTGTGATGTGTTTGTGATTTGTTGTTTTTGTTTTTTGTGTTGATTTTTGTTGTTTTGTTTGTTTTTTTTGTGTGTTTGTTTGTTTGTTGATGTGGTTTGTGTGTTTGTTGTGTGTGTTTTTTTGATTTTGTGTTGTTTTTTGTGTTGGTTGTTGTTTTGTTTGTGTTTGTGTTTTGTTTGTGTGTTGTTGTGTGTGTTTGTGTTGATTGGTGTTTGTGATGTTGTTGTGTTGTGTTTGTGTTTTGTTTTTGTTGTGTGTTTGTGTTTTGTTGTTTGATTTTTGTGTTGTTGTTGTTGTGTTTTGTGTGTGGATTGTTTTTGTTGGATTGTGGTTTTGTTTTGTTGTTGTGTGGTTGTTGTTTGTGTTTGTTTTGTGTGTGATTTGTTGTTGTTTGTTTGTTGTGTTTGTTTTTTGTGGTTGATGTTTGATTGGTTTTTTTTTTGTTGTTTGGTGTTGATTTTTTGTGTGTGATGATTGGTGTGTTTTGGTTTTTGGTTTGTTTGTTGTTTTGTGATTGTGTTTTGTTGTTGTTGGTTTGTGTTGTGTTGATGTTTGTGTGTTTTTGTGTGGTGTGTTTTGTTTGTGTTGTTGTTTTGTTGATGTGAGTTGTGTTTTTGTTTTGTTTTTTTTTGTTGTGTGATGTTTGGTGTGTGATTTGGTGATGTTTGTGTGATGATTTTTGTGTTGTTTTGTGTGTTGTTGTGTTGTTGTGTTTTTTGTTGATTTGTGGTTGTGTGTTTTTTGATTGTTGTTTTTTGTGTTTGATGTTGTGTTGATTTTTTTGATTTTGTGTGTTTTGTTGATTTGTGTTGTTTTGTGATGTTTTTTGTTTGTGTTTGTTTGTTTTTGGTGTTTGTGATTTGTTGTTGTTTGATGTGTTTGTTGTTTGTTTTGTTTTTTGTGTGTTGTTGTGTTTTGATGTTGATTTGTGATGTTTGTTGTGTGTGTTTTTGGATGTGTTGTTGTGTTTTTGTTGTGATTGATTGTTGTTTGTTGTTTGTTTTGTTTTTTTGTGTTTGTGTTGTTTGGTTTGTTTGATGTGTTGTTTTGTGTTTTGTGTTTGGGTGTTGTGTTTGTTGATGTTTGTTGTTTGTTGTTGATGATTTGATGTGTTGTGTGTTGTTGTGTTTTTTTTTTGTTTTTGTGTTTTGATGTGTGTGTGTGATTTTGATTGTGATGTGTTTTTGTGATTGTGTGGTGTTGGTGTTTTTTTTGTTGTTGTGATGTGTGTTGTGTGTGTGTGTTGTGTTGTGTGTGGATGTGTGTTGTGTTTTGTTGATGTGTTGTGTTGTGTGTTTTGTGTTGTGTTTGTGATTTGTTGTTGTTTTTTTTTTTGTGTTTGTTTGTTGATTGTTGTGTGTTTGTTTGTGTGTGGTGTTTTGTTTGTGTGGTTGTTTTGATTTTGGTGTTTGTTGATTTTTTTGTTTGATTTTGTTTTTTTTGTGTGTTTGTTTTTGTTGTTGTTGATGTGTGTTTGTTTGTGTTTTGTTGTGTGTGTTG
This sequence comes from Neotoxoptera formosana, assembly GCA_022818045.1. Classification (NCBI taxonomy): domain Eukaryota; kingdom Metazoa; phylum Arthropoda; class Insecta; order Hemiptera; family Aphididae; genus Neotoxoptera; species Neotoxoptera formosana. The sequence goes on along the minus strand of JAIWJD010000007.1, from coordinate 3,768,731 downwards.
TGATGGTTTGTTGTGATTTGTTTTTTTGTTGTGTGTTGATGATTTTGTGTGTGTGTTTTTTTTTTTGTTGTTTTTGTTGTGTGTGTGTTTTGTTGTGTGTGTGTTTGATGTTGGTTGTTTGTTTGTTTTTTTTTTGTGATTTTGTGATGTGTTTTGTGTGTTGGTGTTTGTTGTGATGTTGTTTGTGTTGTTTTTTTTTGATGTTTTGTTGTGTTGTTTGTTGTTTTGTTTGTGTTTGTTTTGTTTTGTTTGATGTTGTGTTGATTTTTGTTGGTGATTGTTGTTGATTTTTGTTGTGGTGTGTTTGATGTGTTGTTGTGTTTTGTGTTTTTTTTTGTTTGTGTTTTGATTTTTTTGTGTTGATGTTGTTTTGTTGTTTGATTTTTGTTGTTTTTGTGTTTGTTTGTTTGTGATGTTGATGGTTTTTGTTGTTGTGTGTGTTGTGTTTGTTTTGTTTTTGTGATTTGTTGTGTTGGTTTTGTTTGTTGTTTTGATTGTTGTGTTGATGTTGTTTTGGTTTTGTGTTGGTGGTGTGTGTTTGTTGTGTTTTTTTTTTTGTTTGTTGTTTGTGATGTTTGGTGTTGTTTTTTTGATTTGATTTTTTTGTGTGATTGGTGTTTTGTTTTGATTGTTGTTTGTTGTGTGTGATGTTGATGTGTTGTGTTGTTGTGATGTTGATTTTTTTGATGTTTTTTTTTTTGATTGATTTGTGTGTTTGTGTGTTTGTTGGATTGTGTGTTTTGGTGTTTGTGTTTGTGTTGTTTGTTTTGATTGGTTTTGTTTGTGTTTGTTTTGTTGATTGTTTTGATTTTTGTTTGTGTTTTTTTTTTGTGATTGTGTTTGATGATTGATTTGTTTTTGTTTTGTGGTTTTTTTGTGTTGATGATTTTTTTTTTTTTTGTTTTTTTTTGTTTTGATTTTGTTGTTTTGTGTGTTTTTTTTGTTGTTTTTGTGATGTTGTGTTTGATGTTGTTTGGTGTGTTTTTTTGTGATTTGATTTTTTGATGTGTTGTGTGTTTGTTTTGTGTTGTGTTTTTTGGTTTTGGTTGTGTTTTTGTGTTGTTTTGTGTTGTTGTGATTTTTTTTTGTTGATTTGTTGTTTGTTGTGTTTTTGTTTTGTGATTGTTTTTGTTTGTGTGATTTGTGTTTTGTGTGTGTTTTTTGTTGTTTTGTTGTTTTTTTGTGATTTTTGTGTTTTGTTGTGTTTTGTTTTTGTGTTGTGTTGTTGTGTTTTGTTTTGTTTTTGTTGGTGTGTTGATGTTGATGTGTTTTTGATGTTTGTGATTTGTTGTTTTGTTTGTTTTTGTTGTGTGTGTGTGTTGTTTTGTTTTTGTTTTTTTGTTGTTGTGTTGTGTGTTTGTGTTTTTGTGTTGGTTGTGTGATGTTGTGTGTTTGTGTTGGTTTTGTGTGTTTTTGTTTTGGTTTTTTTGATTTTGTGTGTGGTGTTGTTGGTTGTTTTTGTTGTTGTTGATTTTGTGATTTGTGGTGTGTTGATTTTGTGTTTGATGTTTGTGATGTTGTGTTGTGTTTGTTTTGTGTTTGGTGTTTTTTTGTGGTGTGTGATGATTTGTGTTGTGTTGTTGTTGTGGTGTTTTTTTTGTTTTGTGTTTTTGTTTGATTTTGTGGTTTGTTGATTTTTTGTGTTTTGATTTTTTGTGTTGTTGTTGTGGTTTTGTTTGTTGATGTTTTTTTGTTTGTTGTTGTGATTTTTTGTTTTTGTTGTGTTGTTTGTGTTTTTTTGTTTTGTGTTTTTGTTTGTTTTGTTGTGTTTGATTTTGTGATTGTTGATGTTTTTGTGTGATTTTTTTTTTGTTGTTTTGATTTTTTTTTGTTGGTTGTTGTGTGTTGTTGTGTTGTTGATTTTGTTGGTTTTGTTTGATGTTGATTGTGGGTTGTGTGATTGTTTGTTGTTGTTGTTGATTGATGTTTGTGTTGTGTTTTTTTTGTGATTGTTTTGTTTTTTTTGTTTTTTTTGATTGTGTTGTTGTGTTGATTTTGTGTTGTGTGGTGTGTGTTTGTGTTTGTGTTTTGTTGTTGTGGTTTGTGGTGATTTTTTTTTGTGTTTTGTTGTTTTGTGTTGTGTTGTGTGTTGTGGTTTGTTTTGTTGATTTGTTGTGTGATGTTGTGTTGTGTTTGTTTGTTTGTTTGATTTTGTGTTTTTGTGGTGTGTTTTTGATGTGTTTGTGTTTTTTGTTGTGATGTTTGATGTTTTGTTTGTTGTTGATGTGATGTTGTTTGATTTTTTTTTGATTGTGTGATTGTGATGTTGTTGTTTGTGTTTTTTGTTGTTGTTTGTTGTTTTGTGTTGTTGTGTGTTTTTGTGATTGTTGTTTGATGTTTGTGTTTTTTTTTTTTTTTGTGTTTGTGTTTTGTGTTTTGTGATTTGTTTGTTGATTTTTTGTGTGTGATTTTGTTTTTTGTGTTTGATGTGTTTTTGTGTTGTTTGTTGTTTTGTTTGTGTGTGGTTTTTTGGTTTTTTGTTTTTGTTTGTGTTGTTGATGTGTTGTTTGTTGTGTTGTGTGGTTGTGTGATTTTGTTGTGTGTTTTTGTTTTTTGTGTTGTGTGATGTGTGTTGGTTTGTGTTGTTTTTTTTGTGTTTTGTGGTTGTTGTTTGTTGTGATGATTGTGTGTGTGTTTGTTTTGTGATTGTTGTGATTGTGTTTGTTTTGGTGATTTGATGTGTTTGTTGTGTGTTTTTTTTGTTTTTTGATGATTTTTGTGTGTGTTTTGTGTTTGTGTGTGTTTTGTTGTGTTTTTTGTGTTTGTTGTGATGTTTGTGTGGTTGTTTTGTGTTGTGTGTTGTTGTTTGTGATGTGTTTGAGTTTGTTTTGTTTTTTTTGTTGTTTGTTTGTGTTGTTGTTGTTTTGTTTGTGATGTTTTGTTTGTTTTGTTTGTTTTGTTGTTGTGTGTTTTTGTGTTTTTTGTTGTTTTGTTTTTTGTGTTGTGTTTGTGATTGTTTGTGTTGTGTGTTTGTTGTGATTGTGTGATGTTTGATGTGTGTTGTTTGTTGTTGTGATGTTTGTGTGATTTTTTTGTGTTTGTTTTGTTGATGTGTGTTTTTTTGTTTTTTGTTTGTTTTTGTTTGTTGTGTTGTGTGTTGGTTTTTTGTTGTTGTTTTTGTTTGATGTGTTTGTTTGTGTTTGATGTGTGTGATGTGTTTGTTGTTTTTGTGTTTGTTTGTGTTTTTTTTGATTTGTTTTTTTTGTTGTTGTTTTGATGTTTTTTTGGTTTGATGATGTTTTGGTGTTGTTGGTGATGTGTGTTTGTTTTTGATTTGTGTGTTTTGATTGTTGTGTTTTGTTTGTGTTTTTGATGTGTTGTTGTGTTTTGTGTTTTTGTTGTTGTTTGTGTTTTTTGTTTGTTTGTGTTTTGTTTTGATGTTGTGTTTTTGATTTGTGTGTGTTGTTTGTGTTGTTTGTGTGATGTTGTGATTTTGTTTTGTGTTTGTTTTGGTGTTGTTTGTTTTTGTTGGTTTGTGGTGTGTTGATGTGTGGTTTTTTTGTTTTGTGATGTTGTGTTGTGTTTTTTGATGTGTGTTGTTGTGTGTGTTGATGTGTTTTTGGTTTTTGATTTTTGTTGTTTGATTTTGTGTTTTTGTTTGTGATTTTGTGTGATGTTGATGTGGTTTGTTTTTGTTTTGTGTTTTTGTGTTGTGGTTGATTGTGTTTGTTGTTTTTGGTGATGATGTGTTTTTGTTTGTGTTGTTTGTTTGTTGTTGTGTGTGGTGTTGGTTGTGTTTGATTGTGTTTTTGTTGTGTGTGTGTTGTTTGATTGTGTTGTGATTGTTGTGTTTTTTGTTGTTGTGGTGGTGTTGTTTTGTGTTGTTTTTGTTTTTTGTTTGTGTGTTGTGTGTGTGTGTTGTTTTTGTTGTGTGTGTTTTTTTGGTGATGTTTTGTTTGGTGTGTGGTTTGTTTTGTGGTTTTTTGTTGTGTTGATGTTGATTTGTGTGATGTTGTGATGTTTTTGTTGTTGTGTTTTTTGTTTGATGTTTTTTGTGTGTGATGTTTGTGATTGATGTGTTGTTTGATTTTGTGTGTTTTTTTGTTGTGTGTTGTTTTTGTGTTGTGGTTGTTGTTTTTTGTTTGTTTTGTTTGATTGTTGATTTTGTTTGTTTTTTTGTGTGTGATGTTTGTTGTGTGTTTTGTGTGTTGTGTTGTGATGTTGTGATGTTTTGGTTGTTTGTTTGTGTTTTGGTTGTTGTGTTGTGTTTTTGTTTGTGATTGTTTTTTGTGTTTGTTGTGTTGTTTTGATGTGTTTGTTTTTTGTGTTTTGTTGTGTTTGTTGATTTGATGTTGTTGTGATGTTTTGTGTTTTGTTGTTTTGTTGATGTGTTTGATGTGTGTTGTGTGTGTTTTGTGATTTTTTGGTTTGTGTGTTTGTGTGTTGTTTGTTGATTTTGTGTTTTGTTGTGATGTGTTTTTGGTGTTGATGATTGTTGTGTGTGTTGTGTGTTTTTTTTGTTTGTTGTGATGTGTGATTGATTGTGTTGTGTGTTTTTTTGGTTGTTGTTTGTGTTGATGTTTTGGTGTGTGTTTTGTGTTTGTTGTTTTGTTTTTTGGTTTGTGTGTTTGTTTGTGTTTTTGTTTTGTGTTTTGGTTGTGATTGTTGTTTTTTTGTGTGTGTTTGTGATGTTTGTGTTTTTGTTGTTGGATGTGTGTTTGTTGTTGTTGTTTTTGTGTTTTGTTGTTTTGATTTTTGTGTTGTGTTTTGGTTTGTGTTGTTTTTGTGTGTTTTGATGTTTTGTTTGTGGTTGTGTGATGTGTTGTTTTGTGGTGTTGTTTTTGGTGTTGGTGTGTGTGTTTTTGTGTTGTGTTTGTTTGTTTTTGTTTGGTGTTTTTTTGTGTTTGTGTTTTTTGTTTGTTGTGGTTTGGTGTTGTGATGTTGTGTTTTGTTTTGTGTGTTGTGTTGATTTGGTTTTTGTTTTGTTGTGTGTTTTTTTTGTTTTTTGTGTTTTGTTGATTGTTTTGTGTGTGTTTGTTTGTTGATGTGTTTTTTTTGATTGTTTTTTTTGTTTTTGATTGTTTGTTGTTTGTGTGTGATTGTGTGTTGATGTTGTGTTGTTTTGTGATGTGTTTTTGTGTTGTGTTGGTGTTTTTTGTTGTGTTTGTTTTTTGTTGATTGTTGTGATTTTTGATTTGTTTGTGTTGTGATTTGTTGATGTTGTTGTTTTGATTTTTTGATTGTTTTTTGTGTTTTTGTGTTGTGTGTTTTTGTTGTTTGTGTTTGTTTGTTTGTGTTTTTGTTGATTTTGTTTGATTGTGTGTGTTGTTGTTTTTTTGTTTGTTTGTTTTTGTGATGTTTGTTGATGTTTTGTGTGTTGTTTGTGATTTTTTTTGTTTGTGGATGTGTGTTTTTTTTGTGATTTGTGATTTGTTTGTGTGTTGTTTGTTTTTTGATTTGTTTGTTTTTTTTTTTTTGTTTTGTTTGTTGTTGTGTGATTTGTTTGTTGTGGTGTTTGTGTGTTGATGGTTTTGTTTGTTTTGTTTTGTGTTTTGTGTTGTTGGTGATTGATGTTTGTTTTTTTTGTGGATGATGTGTTGTGTTTTTTTGATGTGTGATTTTGTGTGTTGTGTTTGTGTTTTGTGTGTTGTTTGTGATGTGTTTGTTGTTTGTGTGTTTTGTTTTGTTTTGGTGTGTTTTGTTGATGTGTTGTTTTGTTTTTTTTTTGTTGTTTGTGATTGTTGTTGTGATTGTTTTGTGTGTTTTGTGTTGTTGTTTGATGTTGTTTTGGTTTGTGTTTTTGTTGATTGTGTTTGATGTGTTTTGTGTGTTGATTTTGTTTTGTTGTTGATGTTTGATGTTGTGTTTGGTTGTGTGTGTGATTTTGTGTTGTTTTGTGTGTTTTTTTTGTTGTTTTTTTTGGTGTGTTTGTGTGTTGTGTTTGTGATTTTGTGTTTTTTTTTGATTTGTGTGTGATGTTGGTTGTGTGTTGTTTTGTTTTTTGTGATTTTGTGGTGGTGTTTGTTTTTTTGTTTTTTTGTTTGTTGTGTTGTGATGATTGTTTTTTTGTGTGTTGTGTTTTGATGTTGGTGATTGGTTTTGTGTGTTGTGATTGGTTTGTGTTTTTGTTGTTGTGTGTTTTGTGTTGTGTGTGTTGTGTTGTGTTTTGTGTTTTTTTGTTTTTGATTGGTTTGTTGATTGTGTGTTTGTTTGTGATTTGTGTTGTTGATTTTTTGGTGTTTTGATTGTTGTGTGTTGATTTTGTTGTTTTTTTGTTGATTTTTTGATGTGTTGTTGTTGTGTGTTTGTTGATTGTTTTTTTGTTGTGTTTGATGTTTGTGTTTTGTGTTGTGTTGTGTGTTGTGATGTTGTGATTTTGTTTTTTTGTTTGGTTGTTTTTTGTTTGATGTTGATGTTGATTGTTTGTGTTGTGGTTGTTTTTTGAGTGTTTTGTTTGTTTTTTTTTTTTGTGATGTTTGTGTGTGTTGTGGTTGTGTTTTGTTGGTGTTGATTGTTGTGTTGTGTTGTTGTTTTTGGTGTGTTGTTGTGTGTGATTTGTGTGTTGATTGTGTTTGTGTTTGTGTGGTTGTTTTGTGTTTGTTTTGTTGTTGTTGTGTTTTGTTTGTGTGTTGATTTTGTGATGTGATTTTTGTTTTGTGTTGTGTTTGTTGTTGTGGTGTTGTGTTGTTTTTGTTTTGTTTTTGTGTGTTTTGATTGTTGTTGTGTGTTTGTTTGTTGTGTTTTTTTTTTGTTTTTGTTGATGTTTGTGTGTTTTTGTGTTTGTGTTTTGTGGTGTTTTGGTTTTGTTTGTGTGTGTTGTTTTTGTGTGGTTTTGTGTGTTTGTGTTGTTGTTGGTTTGTGTGTGTTGTTTGTGTGTGTGTGTGTTTTTTTTTGTGTGTTGTTTGTGTGGTTTGTTTTTGTTTGTTTTGTGATTGTGTTTGTTGATTTTGTGTTTGTTGTGATTTTTTTTGTTTGTGATTTGATTTTGTTTGTTTTTTTTTTTGTGTTGTGATTTTTTTTTTGTGTTTTTGTGATGTTTGTGATTGTTTTGTTTGTTTGTTGTGTTTTTTTGGTTTTGTGTTGTTGTTTGTTGTTTGTTGTGTGTTGATGGTGTTTTGTGTTGATGTTTTTGTTTGATGTTTGTGTGTTGTGATGTTTGTTGATTTTTGTGTGTTGATTGTTTGTGATTTTTTTTTGTTGTGTTGTTTGTGTTGATTGTGTTTTGTTGTTGTTGTGTTTGTGTTTGTTGTGGTGTGTGTTTTGATTTTGTGGTGATTGTTTGATGTTTGTTTTTGTGTTGTTTTGATGTGTTTTTGTTTTGTTGTTTGGATGATTTGTGTGTGTGTTTGTTTTGTTTGTGTGTTTTGTTGTGATTGTGTTGTGTGTGTTTGATTTGTTTGGTGTGATTTGTGTGTTGTTGTTTGTGTTTGGTTTTGTTGTTTGTTTGTGTTTGGTTGATGTTTTTTTTGTGTTTTTGTTTGTTGTGTTGATTGTTGTGTGATTGTGTGTTGTTTGTTGTTGATGTGGTGTGTGTGTTTGTGTTGTGTTTGTTTGTGTGATTGTTGTGTTTTTTGTTGTGGTTGTGTGTTGTTTGTTGTGTGGTGATGTTTGTTGTGTGATGTTGTGATGTGTTTTGTTTGATGTGTTTTGTGGTTTTGTGTGTTGTTTGTGATGTTGTGTGTGTTGATGATTTGTTGTGATGTTGTTTTTTTGTGTGATGTTTTGTTTTTGTGTTTTTGTGTTTTTGATTTGTGTTTTGATGTTTTGTGTGTTGTTGTTTTTGTTTTTGTTTTTGTTGTGTTTTTTTGTGTTTTGTTTTGTGTTGTGTTGTTTTTTTGGTGTGTTGTGTTTTTTTTGTGATTTTGTTGTGGTGTTGGTTTGTGATTGTGTTGTGTTTGATTTTGTGTGATTGATGTTGTTGGTGTTTTTTTTTGATGTGTGTTGTGTTGATTGTGTTGTGTTTGTGTGTGTTTTTTGATTTTGTGGTGTTTGTGTGTTTGATGTTTTGTTTTTTGTGTTTTTTTTGTTGTTTGATGTTGTTTGTGTGTGTGTTGTGTTGTTGTGTTGATTTGTGTTTGTTGTTGTTTTTTTGTTGTGTGGTTGTTGTTTTTGTGTGTGTTGTGTTGATTGTTTTGTGTTTTGTGGTTGTGTGATGGTTTTGTGTTTTTGTGTTGTGTGTTGTGATTTTTTGTTTGTGTGTGTGTGTTTTTGTTTTTTGTTGTGTGTTTTGTTTGTTGTTGATGTGTGTTGTGTGTGTTGTTGATGTGTTTTGGTTGATGTTTTTTGTTTTGTTTTTGTTGTGGTGTGTGGTTGTTTTGTTTGTTTGTTGTGTTGTTGTGTTGATGATTGGTTGATTTTGTTTTTGATGGTTTTTTTTGTTGTGTTGTGTGTGTTTTTGTTGTGTTTGTGTTGTTGTGTGATGATTTGTGTTGTTTTGTTGTGATGTTTGATGTGTTTGTGTTTTTTGTGTTTGTTTGTGTTTTTTTTTTGTGATTGTTGTGTTGGATTGTTTTTGTTGTTTGATTGTGTGTGATGTTTGTGTGGTTGTTGATGTGTTGTGTTGTTGTGTTTGTTGATTTGTTGTGTGTTTGATTGTTTGTGTTGATGTTTTTGTTGTTGTTGTTTGTGTGTTGATGTGGTTTTTTTGTGTTTGGTTTTGGTTTTGTGATTTTTTTTGTGTGTTTGTTGTTTGTGTGTTGATTGATTGTGATGATGATTGTTGTTTTGTGTTTGGTTTTTTTGTGATGTTTTTGATTTTTGTTTTTTGTTTGTGATTTGTGATTTTTTTTTGTTGTTTTTGTTGTGTGGTGTTTGTTTTGTTGGTGTTGTGTTTTTTGTTTTGTGTGGTTGTTTTGTTTTGTGTGTTTGTGGTTTTGTGTGTTGTTTTGTTTTGTGTGTGTTTTTTTGTTTGTGTGTTTGTTGTTTTTTTGTGATTTGATGTGGTTTGTGGTTTTGGTGTTGTGATGGTTGTGTTTGTTTGATTGTTGTTTTGTGTGTTTTTTGTTTTGTTTTTGTTGTGTTTTTTTTGTGATGGTTGTTTGTTTGTTGTGTGTGTGATTTTGTTTGTTTTGTTTTGTTGTGGTGTTTTTGGTGATGTTTGTTGTTTTTGTTTTTGTGTGTTTTGATTGTGTTGTTTGTGTTGTTGGATGTGTTGATGTGTTTTTGTGGTTGTGTTTGTTGTTTGTGTTTTTTGATGTTTGTGTTTGTGTTTTGTTTTTGTTTTGTTGTTGTGTTTTGTTTGTTGGTTGTGTTTTGATGGTTGTTTTGTTTGTTTGATTGTGTGTTGTTTGTTGTGTTGATGTTTGTTTTTGGGTGTGGTTTGTTGTTTGTGTGGTGGTGATTTTGATGTGATTTTTTGATGTTTGTGTGTTTTTTGATGATTGGTTGTGTGTTGTTTGTTTTTGGTTGTTTGTGTGTGTGGTTTGTTGTTGTTGATTTTTTGATTTGTTTGTTGTTTTTGTTTTTGTGTTGATTTTGTTGTTGTGTGTTGTTTGTTTTTTGATGTGTTTGTGTTTTTGTGTGTTTGTTGTGTTGTGTTTGTTGTTGTTTGTTTTGTGTTTGTTTTTTGTTGTTGTTTTGTTTGTGTGTTTGTTGTGTTGATGTGTTGTGTTGGTTTTTGTTTTTTGTTTTGTTGATGTTTTGTTTTGTGTGTTGTGATTGTTGTTTGATTTTGTTGTGTTGGTGTTGATGTTGTGGTTGTGTTGTTGTGTTTTGTTTGTGGTTGTTTTTTTTTGTTGTTTTTGTTTGTTTGTTGTTTTGTGTTGATTGATTTTGTTTGTTGTTGATTTTGTTGTTTTTGTGTGTTTTGTGTGTGTTGTTGTTTTGATGTTGTGTTTTGTTTTGTGTGATTTGTTTTTTTTTGATGTTTGATTGTGTTTGATTTTTGTGTGTGTGATTGTGTTTTTGTTGTTTGATGATTGTTTTTTGTTGTTGTGATGTGTTTTTGTGTGTTGTTTGTGATGTGTTTTGTGTTTTTGTTTGTGTTTTTGTTGTTGTGTGTGTTTGATGTTGTGTGTTGTTTGAGTTGTGTTTTGTTGTGTTGTGTTTGATTGTTTTGTGTTTGTTTTTTTGTTTGTTTTGATGTTTTGTGTTTTGTGATGTTGTGATGTGTTTTTGTTTTGTGTTGATTGTTTTGTGTGTTGATGTTTTTTTGTTTTGGTTGTTGTTTGTTTGTGTGTTTTTGTGTTGTTTTTTGATTTGTTGTGTGTTGTGTGTGTGTTGATGTTGTTGTGATTTTTTGTGATTTGATTGATGTTGTGTTTTGTGGGATTTTTGTATTTTTTGTGATGTGTTGGTTTTTTTTGTTTGATGTGTTTGTTTTGTTTTTGTTGTTGTTTGTGTGGTTGTTTTTGTTTTTGTTTGTTTTTTGTGTGTTTGTTTTTGTTTTTGTTTTGTGTTTGTTTTTTTGATGTTGTGTGTTTTTTGGTTTTTGTTTTTTTTGTGTTTGTTTGATTTGTTTGTTTGTGTTGTTGTTGTTTTGTTGTGTTGTTTTTTGTGTTGTTGTTGTTGTTGTGTTTGTTGTGTTGATTGTTGTGTTTGGTTTGATGTTTTGTGTTTTGTGTTGTTTTTGTTTTTTTTTGTTTGTTGTGTGTGTTGATTGTTTGTGTGAGTGTTTTGTTTTTGTGTGTGTTTTTGTTTGTGTGTGTTTTTGTTTGTGATTGTTTGTTGTTTGTTTGTTTTGATTTTTGTTGTTGTTGTGTGTGATTTTGTTTTTGTGTGTGTTGGTGATTGTTGTGTGTGTTGTTTGTTTGTTGATTTGTTGTGTTGTTGATGTTGGTTTGTTGTTGTGATGTTTGTTTTTTGTGTGTTGATGTTTTTTGTTTGATGTGATTGTTGTGTTGTTGTGTTTTGTGTGTTTGTTTTGTTTGTGATTTGTTGTTGATTGTGTTTTGGTTTTTTGTTTGGTGTGTTGTTTTTGTTGTTTGTTTTTTTGTTTTTTGTTTGAATTGTTTGTTTGTTTTTGGTTTGTTTGTGTTTTTTGATTGTTGATTGTTTTTTTTGTGTTGTTTGTGTGTTTGTTTTGTGTTTTGTTGGTGTGTGTGTGTGTTGTGTTTGTGTGTGTGTTGTGTTGATTTGTTTGTTTTTTTTGTTGTGTGTTGTGGTTGTTGTTTTTTTTGTTGTGTGGATGTTTGTGTGTTGTTTTGTGTTGTGTGTGTTGATTTTGTTTTTTTTTTTGTGTTTTGTGTTGTTTGGTTTTGTGATTTGTTGTTTGATTTGTTGTTGTGTGTTGTGTTGTTGTGATTTGTGTGTTGTTGTTGGTTGTGTTTTTGTGTGTTTGTGTTGTTTGATGTTTTTGTGTTTGTGTTGTTTTTTGTTTTTTGTTTTTTGTGTTGGTTGTTTGTGATTGTTTGTTTTTGTTTTTTTTTGTTTGATTGGTGTGTTGTGTTGTTTGTGTTGTTGTTTGTGTGTTTTTGTTTGTGTGTGTGTGTGTGTTTGATTGTGTGTTGTTTTTTTGTGTTGTGTTTGTGTGATTTTTTTGATTGTGTGTGTGTTGTTTGATTGTTTGTTGTTGTGTTTGTGTTGTGTTTTGTTGATGTTTGATTTTGATTTGTTGATGTTTGTTGTGTTTTGTGTGATTGTTTGTTTGTGTGTGTGTTTTTGTTGTTTGTGTTTGTTTTTGTGTTGTTTTGTGATTGTTTTGTGTTTGTGTGTTGTGTGTTTGTGTGTTTTTTGTTTGTGTTGATTTTGTTGTTTTGTTTTTGATGTTGTGATGTGTTTGTGTGATTTTGTGTTTGTTTTTGTGTTGTTGTTTTTGTGATTTTGTGTTGTGTTGATGTGTTGTTTGTTTGTTTTGTTTGATTTTTTTTTTGATTTGTTGTTTTGTTTTGATGTTTGTGTGGTTTGTGTTTGTGATGTTGATTTTTGTGTGTTGTGATGTGTGTTGTGTTTGTTGATGTTTGTTGTTTGGTGTTGTGTGTTGTGATGTGATGTGTTTTTTTTGTTTGTTGTGTTGTGTGTGTGGTTGTTGGTTTTTGTTGTGATTGTGTGTGTTTGTTGTGTGATGTTTTTGTTTTTTTTTGTTTTTTGTTTTTTTTTGTGGTTTGTTTTGTTTGTTTTTTGTGTGATTTGTTTGATTGTTTGGATGTTTTTTGTTGTGTTGTTTTTTGTTTTTTGTGTGTTGATGTTTTGTGTGTGTTTGTGTTGATTTGTTTTGTGTGATGTTTTGTTTTTTGTGTTGTGTGTTTTTTTGTTGTTGGTGTTGTTGATTGTGTGTTGTTTGTTGTTGTGTGTTTTTGGTGTTTTGTGTTGTGTTTTGTGTTGTTTTTTGTTTTTGATTTTGATTTTGTTTTGTGTGTGTGATTTGTTTTTGTGTTTGTGTTGTGATGTTGTGATTGTGTTTTTTTGTTGATGGTGTTTGATTGTTTGTGTGATGTTTGTGTTGTTTTGTTGTGTTTTTTTTGTGATTTGTTGTTTTGTTTTTGTGTTTTTGTGTGTTGTTTGATTTTTGTTTGTTGTTTGTTGTTGGTGTTTTGTGATTGTGTGTTTGTGTTTTGTGATTTTGTTTTTTGGTGTGTTGTTTGTTGTGTTTGTTGTGGTTTTGATGTGTGTTGTTGTGTGATTGATGTGTTTTTGATTTTGTGTTTTTGTGTTGTTTGTGTTTTGTTGTTGATGTGTGTTGTTTGATTTTTTTTGTGTTTGTGGTGTTTTGTTTGTGTTGTTTTGTGTTTTGTGTGTTTGATGTGTTTTTTTGTTTGTGTGTTGATTTGTTGTTTTGTGTTTGTTTGATGTTTGTGTTGTTTGTGTTGTGTTTTTTTTGTTGTTTGTGTTTTGATGTTTGTTTTGTGTTTTTTGTGTTTTGATGTGTTTTGTGTTTTTTGTTTGGTTTGATTGTTGTGATTTTTGTGTGTGTTGTGTGATTGTTTGTTGTGATTTGATTTGTTGGTTTTGTGTGTGATGTTTTGTTTGTTGTGATTGTTTGGTGTGATGTGTTTGTGTTTTGTTGATTTTGTGTGTGTTTGTTGTTGTTGTGATGTGTTTGTGGTTTTTTTTGTTTTTTGTTGTGTTTTTTTGTGTTTGTGATGTGTTTTTGATTTGTTTTGTTTGTTGTTTGTTTGTGTGTGTGTGTTGTGATGTGTTTTTGTGATTGTGTTTTTGTGTTTTTTGTTGTGTTGTGTGATTGGTGTGATGTTTTGTTTTGTGTGGTGTGTTGATGTTGATTTTGTGTGTTTGTGATTTGTTTGTTGTGATGTTTGATTGTTTTGTGATTTGTTTTTGTTGTTTTTGTGTTTGTGTGTTTGTGTTGTTGTGATGTTTTGATTTTTTTGTTGTGGATTTTGTGTTTTGTTTGTGTGATTTTTGTTTTGTGTTTGTTGATTTTTTTTGTTTGTTGTTGATTTGTGATTGATGTTTTTGTTGTTTGTGTGTTGATTGTTGTTGATGTGTTTGATGTTTGGTTTGATTGTTTGTGGTTGTTTGTTGTGTTGTTTTGTGTGTGTGTGTTGTTGTGTGTTTTTGTTGTGTTTTGTGTTGTTGGATGTTGTTTGTGTTGTGTGTTTTTGTGATTTGATGTTGTTTGTTGATTTTTTTTGATTTGTTGTTTTTGATTGTGTGTTGTGTGTTGTTTGTTGTGTTTGTGGTGTGTTGATTTTTTGTTGTTGTGATTGTGATGTGTGTTTGTGATTTTTTTTGATGTTTGTTGTTTGTTGTGTTGTTGATTGGTTTTTTGATTGGTGATTTTGTTTTTGATTGTGTGTGTGTTGTTGTGTTTTTGTTTGTTTGATTGTTGATTGTGTTGTTTTTTTGTGTGTTTGTGATTGTTGATTGTTGTTTTTGTGTTGATTTGATGTTTTGTTGTTTGGTTTTTGTGTTGTGTTTGTTGTTTTGTTGTGTGTTGTGATTTGTGTTTTGTGTTTTTTTTGTTTGTGTGTGTTTTTTTGTTTTGTGTTTTGTGTGATGATTGATGTTTTTGTGTTGATGATGTGTGTTGTGTTGTTTGTGATGTTTGGTGTTGTGATGTTTTTGATGTGATTTTGATTTTGTGATGTGTGTTGATGTGTTTTGTGTGTGTTTTTGATTGTTGTTTGTGTTTTTTTGTGTGATTTTTGTTTTTTTTGTTTTGTGTGTTTTGTGGTGGTTTGTTGTTGTTGTGATTGTGGTGATTTGTTGTTTTGTGTGTGGTGTTTTGTGTTTTGTGTTTTGTGTGTTTGTGTTGATTGTTTTTGTTTGTTTTTGATTTGATGTGTTGTGTGTTGTTTTGTGGTTTTTGTTTGTGATTGTGTGTGTTGTTTTTTGTTGATTGTTTTGGTTTTGTTTTGTTTTTGTGTTGATGTTTTTGTTTGTTTTTTTGATTTGTGTGTGTTTGATTGTGTTGTGATTTTTGTGTTTTTTGTGTTGTTGTGTTTGATGTGATTTTTGTTTTGTTTTTGTGTTGTTGTTTGTTTTGTGTGTTTTTTTTGATTTTGATTTGTGTTGTGTTTTTTTGGTTTTGTGATTTGTTTGTTTGTGTGTTGTGTTGTTTTTGTGGTGATTTTGTGATGTGTTTGTTTGTGTGTGTTGTGTGTTTGATTTTGTGATTGTTGTTTGATTTTTTTGTGTGTGGTTGAGTGTTTTGTGTGTGTGTTTGTTTGTGTGTGTTGTGTTTGTGTTGTTGTTTTGTGTGTGTTTTTTGTTTTGTTTTGGTGATGTTGTGTGTGTGTGTTTTGTTTTGTGTGTGTGTGATTTGGTTGATTTTTTTTGTTTTGATTTTGATGTGTGTTTGTGTTTGTTGTGTTTGATGTGTTGGGTTTGTGATGTGTTGTGTGTGTTTTGTTGGTTGTGTGTGTGATGTTGTTTGATGTGATGTGTTTTGATTGTGTGTTGTTTTTTGTTTGTGTTGTTGTTTTTGTGATTTGTTGATGTTTTGTTTTGTTTTGTTTTTTGTGATTGTGTGATTGATGTTGTTGATTTGTTGTTTTGATTGTGTGTTTTGATGTTGTGTGTGTTGTTTGTTTTTGTGATTGTTGTGTTGTTGTGTGATTTGTGTTTGTTGTGTGTTGTTGTGTGATTGTTTTTGTGTGTTTTTGATTTTGGTTTTTGTGATTGTTGTTTTGTTTTTTGTGTTTGTGTGTGATTGATTTGTGTGTTTGGTTTTTTTTGTGTTGATGTTGTTTTGTGATTGTGTTGTTGATTTTTTGTGTTTGTGATTGTTGTTTTTTTTTGTGATTGTGTGTTGTTGTTTTTTGTTTTTGTTTTTTTTTTTGTTTGTTTGATTGATTTTGTTTTTTGTGTTGATGATGTTGTTTTGATGTTGTGTTTGTGTGTTTTTGTTTGTTTTGATTTTGGTTGTGATTGTTTTGTTGTTTGGTTGTGGTTGTGTTGTGATGATTGTTTGTGTTTGATTGTTTTTTTGTTGTTGGTTTGTTGTTTTGTTGTGTGTTTTTGTGTGGTGTGTGTTTTGTTGTGTTGTGTGTTTGTTGTGTTTTTTGTGTTGTGTTGTTTTGTTTTGATTTTTGATGTTTTGTGTGTGTTGTGTTTTTGTTTTTGTGTTTTTTTGTGTTTGTTGTTTTGATTGTGTGTTGTGTGGTTGTTTGTGTTTTTTGATGTTTGTTTGTGTTTTTTGTTTGTGTGTGTTTGTTTTGTGTTGTGATGTGATGTTGTTTGTTGTGTGTGTTTTTGATTGATGTGTTGTGGTTTTGTTTGTTTGTGTTGTGTGTGTTTTGATTGTTTTGTTTGGTGTGTTTTTGTTTTTGGGTGTGTGTTGTGTTGTGTGTTGTGTGTTGTTGATGTTGTTGTTTTGTTTTTTGTGTGTTGTGTTGTGTGATTGTGTTTTGGGGTTTGTTGTTGTGATTTGTGTGATTTTTTGATGGTGTGTTTTGATGTGTTTGTTTTTGATGTGTTGTTTGATGTGTTGTGATTTTTGTGTGATTTTTGTTGTTGTGTGTTTTTTGTTTGATGTTTTGTGTTTTGTGTTGATTGGTTGTGTGTTGATTTTGTTTTGTTTTGTTTTTTGTTTGTGTGTTGTGATGTGGTGTTTGTGTTGTGTTTTTGTGTTGTTTGATTGATGATGATTTGTGTTTGTTGTTTTTGTGTGTTGTTTTTGTTTTTGTTGTTTTTTGTGTGATGTTTGTGTGTTGTGGATGTGTTGGTGTTGTTTGTGATGTTTGATTGATTGTTGTTGTTGTGTGTTTGTTTTGTGTGATTTTTGTGTGTTGGTTTTGTTTTTGATTGATTGTTGATTTGATGGTTTGTGTGTTTTGTTTGTGTTGTGATTTTTGTTGATTTGTGTTGTTGTGTTTTTGTGTGTGTTGTGTTTGTTGTTGTTGATGATGTTGGATTGTTTGTGTTGTTGGTTGTTTGTTTTGTTTGTTTGTTTGAGTGTTTGTTGTTTGATGTTTGTTGTTGTTTGGTTTGTGTGGTTTTGTTTTTTTGATGTTGTGTGTTTGTGTGTGTTTGTGTTTGTTTTGTGTTGTTTTTTTGTGATTTTTTTTTGTTTGTGGTTTGATTGTTTTGTGATGTTTTGTTGTGTGTTTGTTGTGTGTTGATTGTGATGTGTTTGTTTGTTGTTGATGTTTGATTTGTTTTTGTGTGTTGATTGTTTTGTGTGTGTGTTTTGTTGTTTTTTGTGATTGTGTTTGTTGGTGTTGTTGTTGTTTGTTGTTGTGTGTGTTTTTGGTGATTGTGTTGTGTTGTTGTTGTTGTTTGTGTGTTTGTGTTGTGTGTTTGTTTTGTTTGTGTGTGTTGTTTGTTTTTTTTTTTTTTTGTTTGATTTGTGTGATGTTTTTTGTTGATGTGTTTTTGTTTTGTTTTGTTGTGGTTTGTGTTTTTTTGTTGTTTTGATTTTGATTTTTGTGTTTGTGTGATGTGTTTTTTGTGTGTGGTTGTGTTTTGTTGTTTGTGTGTTGTGTTTGTTGTTTGTTTTTTTTTTGTTTGTTGGTTGTTGTGATTGTTGTGTTTGTTGGGATGTGTTGTTGTTGGTTGGTTTTTTTGTGTTTTTGGTGATTTTGTTTTGTGTTTTGTGTTTGTTGATGTTGTGATTGTGATTTTTTTGATGTGTTTTGTGTTGTGTTGTTGTTGTTGTGTTTTTTTTGTGTGTTTTTGATTGTTGTGTTTGTTGATGGTTTGTTTGGTGTTTGTGTTTTGTGTTTTTGTGTGTTGTGATGTTTTTTTTTGTTTGTGTTGTGTGTTGTTTGTTGTTTTGTGTTTTGTGTATTTGTGATGGTTTTTTGTTTTGATGTTGATTGTTGTGTGTTGTGTGTGTTTTTTTGTGATGTTGTGTGTTTTGTGTTGTGGTGTTGTGTGTTTGTTTTTTTGTGTTTTGGGTGATATGTTTTTGTGATGAATTTTTTGTTTGTTGTTATTTTTGTTTTGTGCTTGTTGTGTGTGTTTGGATGTTGTGTTTTTGTGTGTGATGTTGTTTTGTGTTTTGATTTTTTTGATTGTTTTTTGTTGTTTGTTTTGTGGTGTTGTTGATTGTTTGTTTTTGGTTGTTTGTTGTTGTTTTGTTTGTTGTGTTGTTTGTGTGTTGTTTTGTTTGTGTTGATGTGGTTGTGTTTTTGATTTTTGTTGTGTTTTTTGATTTTTGTTTCGTTGATTGTGGTTGATTTGTTTGTGTGTTTGTTGTTTTGTGTTGTTTTTGTTGTTGTGTGTGTGTGATGTGGTTGTTGTGTGATGGTGTTGTTGTTTGTTGATTGTGTGTTTTGGTTGGTTGTTTGTTGATTTTTTTGATTGTGATTGATGTGTTGTTTGTGTTTTTGTTGTGATGTTGGTTTTTTTGTTGGATTGTGTTTTTTGTGAGTTGTTTGATTGATTTTGTTTGTGATGTTTTTTGGTGTTGTGTGTGTTGTTGTTTTGTGTGATTGATGTTGCTTTGTTTTTTTGTTGTTGGGTTGAGGTTGATTTTTTTTGTTTGTGATTTGTTGGTGTTTTGTATTTGTTGTTGTGTTTTTTGTGTGTTTTGTGTTGGTGATTTGATTGTTTGTTTGTTTGTGTGTGTGTTTTTTGTGTTTGAAGTCATCTCGATGATGAAACAAATTAAGTGACCAATAAACAACCTAACATACCTAGTTCTTTCACAATAAAAACACAGGAGTGGCTACACCAAAAACGTTAAAAATTAGCTATCGCATCCCAAATCGCGTTCAGTGCTTAATTGCCTTTACAGTCAACGCCCATCCCATCAACTTCATCACTGTCAAAACGATTCAAGTCACGGTTTTCCTTCTTGAGCGTCATGAGGCTGAAATAAAATGTATGAGGCATTTAATATGCTAAGGAATGATTATCAATAATTATTACAAACAAAATATTAAATTCACGTAGCGAATATATGACGTGCTTTTTGTTATCGGCCACATAATATAGAGTATATTATATCTACAGTCGAATCGCTTTATGGGACACACATCGGTCGAGTGTTGTTTTGTACCGATAAATCGGTGTCAATAATCCGAAATAAAAAAAAACGAAACATATAAATTTGTTGAAAATTGATTTTCTAAATTTTTATTATTATGAACATTACAATAAACACATATAGAAAATTATTTAATAATGCCAAAAGTAAAAACATGATGCCATAATTATTTATAAAATACATCCATATATATAGTATGTATGTACTTAAAAACATATTTTTGATTATTTTTATTGTTATATTAATTATTTGGATACTCATGATAGTTTTTGTCAATAAATTGTTCGAAAACAACTGAGGTTTTTTTTACTTTTTAATAAAAGATTACTTTTAGATTTGATAAAAATTTCCCAATTATCCGGTTCGTGGCCCCAAATAAGCGGTGGACGTTTGCCCTAAAGTATTACATTTGTTTCGTAATTGAAGAATTGTCCCGTTTAAGCGGTTGTTCTTATTAACCGGTGTCTCTATTAAGCGGAATCGACTGTATTATAATACAATTATATGATTTATAATATTTACAAGATGAGAGGTGAAACCATGACTTAACAGACCACCTCTTTTAAACGGACAAATGACAAATCCCGTCAAAAAATTATGTACTCAAATGCGTATTTCGACTATTTTTTCTATAACGGACTCTTTGTATAACGGGATGGAACGGACACTAATATTTAACCCCGGTGATTTTCATTGAGGGCAATAATCCTATTTTAAATCCCCAAATGTACATTGTCATGTCATATTATGTATCTATTCAGTGGCGCCGAGTCTATGTTTAGGTCAGGCTAAGGGCCTCACCACATTTTTAAAAGGGGCCGGCGATCAGAGGAGAGCTTGACGTCTTTGTAATATTTTAATCAACTATAATAAACTATACTTGGTTACTTGGATGAAAATAAGAGATACAGTTAATACTTATTTATTTAGGTATCTAGTTCGTAATTCAGAGACTTCTCTATTTCATTGGGGGGGGGGAAGTACGCAGGGGGGGGGGGAGTAGGCTTGTGGCCGCTGGGTCAGGCTTGGGGCTGTTTGTATTTTCATTTGCCCTGATTACATTTTCGAAGTTCAGCGCCACTGTTTGGATCTGTATTGAATAATCACGGTGTATAAAATCGAAAACGAAATGCGTGTATACCTATTGCTAATATATACAAATTTATAATTGGTAAATAAATTAAAAAAAGGATTTAGCGAGGGGCCTACAAAAAAGGTCGGTACGTAATTTAAATATATGTGTAAGCCGGAAAATCGGATATTCCTAGGTATACGTTATTGGGATTAGCCTTTCAGAAAAGTTATATATGTCATAAAAACCCAATTTAAAATTAAACAGTGTACATGGTGGGAAAAAATAAAAGAATATTTAAAAAAATTTTTAAATTAAAATAAAATGTTTTTTTGGAATTAATTTTTTTTAATTATTGCTCGACGCGGCTTTAACGAATTGGCCATTTTTATAATTTTTTTTCTCTCTTGGTTTTTGGATTTTTATTTACACAGCAAGGAGATTAATGCCAAAATACCTTTCATGGTGCAGTGCGCATATAGAGGGGATTGTTTGTTTGTCACTAAGTGTCACTACGTGAGGCTTATAGCTGTATAAGGATTGGCTCAATCAATGTCACGTTCGTCATACTAATGACATTTGTGTGCCATTTTTTCACACAAAAATTTTTCATTTTTTTTCACTCTGTGCTAACGGAATATTTGTCCTTCTGGCAACTAAATAAAACAGTGTTTAAAAACACATACAAACGCAAATACACGCACCCCATGTCCCCACGCCATATAGGGGTACAGTGAGACATATTGGTAAAGTGAACCTTGTTAAATATTAATTATGAAAAGGCATCTCAGGTATTTAAAATGATATTTAACAAATAAAACAACAAAAAAAAATTCATATAACTTTTTAAAAAAGGTTGTTATAAAAGAATATTATGATTACTGGAAACCTACTAAAAAATAAATTTACCAAGCAAAATTAATTAAAACTAACAAATTATGTGTTATTATTTTAAAATACCACTTAAAGAATTTGATTTATTAAATAAATAAGTAAAATGTCTTGCATACGTGGTTAAATAACTTACAATACGTTACTTTATGTGGTTTTTAGAATAATAAAAAAAAATATATTTACCTAAAACAAAAATTAATTTTTTTTTTTTCTTATGTTCATTGAAACGACCTCAAGGTGACTTCGTCAATGCTTATCACAAGTGGGTAGTAGGGAGATCATGTGATCTATTTATCTATGTATATTGCATGATACTTTCCCCCTTCTCCAAGAGGAGATATCAGACATGTGTTGGTCTGTCTTCACTCCCAGTGGAGTGGGACCTAGTTGGAAACCGGATAAAGCAATCGGACGACAGCAACGGGAAAATGGTGATTGCGTAGAATCACAAAATTTTTTGCACTTGCTATTAATCGAACCGATGACTGTTTTGAGTCGCATCAACTTTGTGACCACTGCGCCACTCCGGGCCCCAAAAAAATTATAAAATTTTTTTTAAATATCGATAAAAAAAACATTTCATATTCTTAACCATGAACATTTGATAATTAATTATCAAGTTGACAGTGTGGTACAACTATAGTTTAAGTTAAAAATGATATATTAGAAATATTCCACCGTGATACAAACATTTTTTATCTCAAACCTTGGGTACCACATAAGAGGTAAAACATAGTAGTGCAATCATGGATGTTACATAACGTACTTAAATTAAACGCCAAATTAAATTATTCAATTTGGCGGTTAACTATGGAACCGTGCCTTAGTGTGTCCCACTGTCCATGACTCACTTTATAGTTTTACTACATTAATTGCAGCAACAACAAGATTCTATAAATTTTATTATAAGTAGGTTTATAGTAGGTACTTAAAATACTTACTCTGTTTACATTTTATTTTCACCAGTTTTTTCTGTCAGACGTGGTTTCTGATTGTCAACAAATCCAAAACTTCTTTTTATTTAATCTAGATTAATCAACATTGAATAAAGTTTAAAAGAATGAAAAAAAACTATTTCAAACGACAAATACATAAACTTAAATTAAAATATTACTTTTAAATATTTTTGTAAATTTCTGATCTAGATAAAGTGCGACGCTATATATAACCCAGTTGTACTTCGTGAAACCTTTTAAAGACAATTTCTAATTTTTTTTTAAAGGCATAAGATTTGAATAAAAATCAATTGATTATGTTAGGACATAATAAGTTTCATTTTCAAACATTTTTTATTTTTGGCCAAGTATTAGCACTTAAAATTGTTAGGTGAAATAACCATAATTATATGTATTATGTGTTGAGTAAAGTGTCTTTAATTAGTATTTTTTAAACAATAATAAACGAAACGATGGCAGCAGAGGAGTAGTATTGTTCACACAAAGCCCCTGTGCTGTCAGTTCAAAAAAAAAAGTATTAGCATGTGGCAAATTTTTATACTATTTAAATTATTTTTTTCCTTTAAATTTTAAATAACGAAGAGTCTTGTAGCAAGACCAAGATTGAAGTGCAAAACCAAGACTATAATGGCTCTGCAAGACCAAAACCAAGACTCCCATAGTCTTGGTCTTGATTTGCTCATCACTATTTTTTGTGTATAAATATATTATACTATATAGAAAAATAATTCATAAGCTACAAAATATAAGATACGTAATAAGTATAATATAACTGAAGTACATTAATGGTATTAAAGAATTGTAATCAATTAAATCTGCATTAAGTTATCACGTAAACTTAGTAAATTGAAATGTGACCTATGAAATTGTTATTATTTATTACTATCTAAATAAAAAAAAACCATATGGCAATATTATTAAAAGGAACATTTACATTTATAAATTTTTTTTTTTAGCTAACAATTGTAGAAATTATAACATTTAACGGATCAAATATCCTTAATTGTTACAATGAATAAAATTACCACTAATCATACTTCAAGAATTCCAAATAAAAATTTAATCAGGGGGGGGGGGGGTACTGAAGCCTTAGTTACCAATGAAGAAATTTGTGGAAGTAATCGACATGTGTATTGTTTTAGGTGCACGGTGCACCTAAAACAATTTATAGGAAATATTTGGGGGGTTTTAGCTTCTAAAGCCCCCCCCTATTTGCGCCTATGCTTGCATGATTTTTAAAAGGGTTTTGAATGCGTGTAAATAATTTAGAATTTTTTTTAACAATACATTCATGTTAGTTTAACTACAGCCCATAGAATAATGTAATTTTTTAATTAATTAACTAATATTTGTGTTCAAAATAACACTTACACACATGTGTGTATTTTTTATACGTGCGAACAATGCAGAACTTAAATAATTAATTCAACAATAAACTGATCATAATAAAATAATTTAAAGTCAAAATCTCATAATTAAATTTTTTTTTATTAATTTTAAATTTATTCGACATCTGATCTCAATATCTGTAGGTTTTTTTAGTAGCTTACTAATAGCTACTTATAATAAGTTACTGTGGGGAGGGCACGGTTGATTGGAACTCGTGTATATGTGGGCAGGATTTGTCACTAAAAACACGGGTGGTCGCCCATCCGGGAACTAGTGACGCCGGATGAATCTTAAACCCCAGAACACATTAGTGACTGTGGAAAACCACAGCGCAACACCAGGCAACAAAAAATTATACAAAACTTCTACAACCATTCCCGAATTTAAGTCGAAACCACCTCCTCCCCTTCAAGAAAATAGAAGTATCCTTGTATCTAGTCGATAAAGATCCATACAAACTAACAGACGCTCCCCTTTTCATATGAAGAAACATTTGTATACTGATGTTTTTTTTAACTATATAAACAAGTAATTATTTAATATTCAGCTATTCAACATCTATTTAAGTTAAAAAGACGTAATGCTCTATTGAGCAGCGTCTAGTGTTAAACCATATGTATTTCATTGTTGTTATTTTAAAAACTCCAAATCACATAATTTACAATTAAGGTGTTTAAACAAATTCAGCAAAATGTAAAATCAACTTCAGATTTATTACTGGTGTACTAAATCACAGTATAACTATAAATACTTTAATTAAGTTTTCAAAGTTAGTGTTCGAGACTAGAACTCATACCAATTTACAAAATAAACTTTTGTGGAATCGTTGACCACACAACTCTAATAAGTCTATTCTCAATCAAAAAAAATCGAATTCCTTAGGTAAAAGCTTTCGCTTTACAGCGAGGGGTGTATTTAAATGTTAATTTGCATTTGTGTGATAAAATAATGAGATAAAAACATTGTTTTAAAATTATTTATTATATAATATTTAAAAATCAAAATAGGTCAAAAGAAGTTTGATTTAAGTGAAAGCACAACGCGTAGCTTTACCTAGACAAAAAAATTAATACAAGTCAGCTCATTAGGTGGGTATGTGCGTAGTGCGTACCCAACAACAATTCTCACTTTTAAATAAAATATTCCGTTACTCTTAGAGCATAATCTTATATAAATATATAATGAATATAAACTCATAATTTATTACCATAGTATTTTTCCCGATTCGTACATTATCACGAATAGCAAGTGTGTACCTTAATAAATGACAATGGCACAGCGTGGTCAAAAACTCACGCATCACGAGATCAATTTGTAGAACGAAAACTATTCGAGAAACTTCACGGTTTTTAATACTTAATCATCTTTAACGCGTATAATATTACACTAATAAGTGATAATACACACAATATACGAATTAACTATCCGGCTAATGCCATTGTGAAAAAGCTGACTTTTCGCACTTACTCCACGACGTGCACTGCACATATTATTATAAAAATATATCATACTTCTGGAAGTAACAGCACGTGTGTACAATGTGCAATACGCTCAGAACAAAATATGAATATTATATCAATACAAGCATATTACATTTTACAGCCCAAACAGGGTTTAATTTTTCTATCGGGAACCAGGTACAGGCAAACATTTTTAAATTGTGTTTTTTTTTTTATGTTCGAGAAAGATGTAATACATTTTTCTACGATGATTATCAGTTACAGATGTACCTAATAAAAAGAACATTGTAATTACAAACTGACAGGCTAGCACCCAACAATAAGAAGTAACATAATTTAATAGTTGATATTTCAATAATATGATTTATACAAAGAGGAAAAAATAACAAATTTAGCAACACTTCACAATTGAAAAAATAATTTTTTCCTTAAATTGTTTTCAATCATTTTACCACGAGCAACAATTATTTTTGAATCTTAAAAAGAAAAAATATTTCTTAATGCTCAAAAAAGATTAACTATTTATTCTTTATTTAAATACTGTCAAGTGTGGGGTCAAGTTTTATAAATTTTTTGGTCACAGTTAGAAAATATAAACAATGAAATATTACAGCCTCAAACTCACCGTTCAAAAAGGCAAAGAATTTATCAAGATTCTGGAGATAAAAAAATCAATTACAGACGACTATCTTTTGAAATAATTGACGTTAAATTAATAAAACAAAAGAACGATTTTCGAATCAATTACAATTTTTTTTCTTTTTAAGATATATAAATCATTGCATACGAAAAAACGATTCCCGAGCAAAGGCGGTCTGTCACCCTACATAACTAGTGTATACCTATTTTTTAAAATATAATTGCTATTAAAACAAGAGTAGCTAACAAATCTTAAGTTGTATATGTAACCGTTGAATACGCTTAATTTTGCAATAACCGCAGGCGTTAAATGCTAATGTATGGGATCCCCTTGAACAGAACCATAAACCCACTCGAGAATTGGTTAACACAAACCCCAAGTGCGCAGTATAGGGCTTTTAGTGAGGACTAGGGACGGCAACTAGAAGTAGTCTCACATGCAACTATCGTTTAATAAAAACAAAAGTGTTTTAAGAGCCTCGCAGTTGGAATTTTGCAGATTGTGAGAAAGTGAGGGTAAATCTGGAGTAAATCTCAGACCACCCAACATATTTGTTCAAGGGCGGATGCTGTAACTTACAATTGTCCGGTTTGCGATAAAAGAATCACCCTGTTTGCATTGTGCGGGTACATAATAATATGAATTGTATATTATACAGTGCGCATACATATTTCCTAATAATATTATTACATCTAATGCAAATGCCACCACCGATATATACGCCGCCCTCGCAGATGTCGCGTCGATATAACAATATAATATAATATATTATTCAAATCGACGGGGCACGTAATGCGATTTGCGGCGGCTGCGGCGACTGGTGCTCTCAGCGGGGGGGTCAGGAACAGGCCGATAAAGGGTACACAATATATATATATATATATATAACAGTATTAAACCCATCTGGGCCATCGTGTCTGTGCCAAGACTTGCATCAGTACGCGCTCCCGGGGACTCCATCTCGACCGTATTATATTGAATTATGTTATTATTGCTTTTTTTTTTCCCGTTTCTCATTTTGCATCATTCTGCACTCCGCCGTGTATACCATAGTATACCTCTGCTGGGTGTCGTCGTATAACAATAAAAGTCTGCACCGTGGCAGCTTCTCAGCTGTAGCGCACGAGTATATTATAATTAATCACGATGCGCATTTATTTATTTCTCACAGCTAGCCCCGCGCCGCGCCAACCGGTGGCTGGTAGTATTCTGCAGCAATGATGTTTCAAAATTTATTTACATAAATAATTATTATTTTGATGATAAGTTTTTTAATTTTTATTTGTTTTTTTTAATAGAATATTTTTTAATGATGATTGCAGCAGCAATTTTTAAGTTTGAAACTAACAAAGTTACATCTTGAGAGTTTGAGATACTATCTCAACAGCCACGGGTTGCTGTATCTTAAATATACTTCATTTAATAATGTCTTAATTTCAGACTCCGGCAATATCCAACACTTAAATTAATAATAATAAACAACATAATTTTACAAGATACACAGATATTAATAAAGTAATTAAGTTTATTGAAGACGAAAAAAAAAATTGAATCAATTTTATCAGCAGACCACAAAGAAATAAAAATATACCCAAAAATATGTACAATTAAATCACAGTATAAAAAAATCAAAACAAAAAATATTGCAAAAAAAATTAAGGAACAATTAAAATTTAAAAAAGCAGCACAGTCATTAATTACCCAAAACCCCCATTTCATCAATAAAAGCTTAGCCTCCAGGACCTCAAATAACATCATTTTCAAACAAACATTTAATTTTTTTTCTATATGTCATAAACGGTCTACCGCACACGTTGTCGTCTACCGACTACCACGCATAATTTTGGCTTTATGACACAAGCGCCAAAGGTACAAAAATAACATATTCATTTCGCCAAATTTTAGGACATTAGAGCCAATATAATATTATACACCTGTTATACCCAAAATTCATACCTACAACATACAAACGTATTGAATTGATTTATAAAAAAAAACTGTCAATAATATACATACAAAAAATATAATTTAATAAATGGGTTGATTTTTAATTCAAAATTTATCACATATCTAATATTCTAACGATTTATTCACCATTTTGGTATTTCTTCCATTGCGATTAAGATTAAACGTTAGAGTTTTTGAACGATATAGTTTCTAAATTTAATATTTTGTTAGGCCTACCTAACCTACTTATAGGGTTTTGGCGATTTCGTACGATACGGCTTTTTTTTTTTTTATCTCATTTTAGAGCTTTGTTTTCCACCGATAATTTATGCGTCATTTGCGGTCCCACCACATAAAGGGAAACAAATTCATATTCAAATGTGAATGAATCTTTAAATGGATCGCAAGCCGTCGCGCTTTGGTCACCGCGAGACCAGCCGTAAACCACACCCGCAGACACGGAACGTTTTATAATCCATAAAAAGTTCATAGGGAAATGTCCTCCGACTAACTTTCCAAGAGCAACCGATATTTCCCCGCTATCCATGTTCCACCGGCCGCCATTTTTACATAGGGGGCTTCCAGAGTTCCTGTTTCAATTTTATTTTAACGGTCACTTTTACTAGAAACGTTTTATTTTAAACGGTTTTTTTTACTTTGAGCTTGAACAATGACATTAAAACTGTGAACGAAAATTATTTTTTTAATGGCTGCGCTTCCGCCACGATGACACAACCGTATGATCCTTCACTGCACGAGTACTATACTGCGTGGGTGTTGATTCACAACCAATTGATGACGGCGGGAGAGTAATTAGTAACTTACCAAAATATATAAAGTACGGGACATTGGGGCAGATTTGAATGAAATTTACATTTATTTGGCTTTTTTTATGGCTACCGGTACAAACTTCCTGTCATAACTTTTTTATTATTATATTAATTTATTATTCATTTCGCAATTGCTGTTTCCCGATCTTTTTCGCATCCCGGTTAGGTAACGCCTGATCGAAACTTATAAATAAAAAAATCAGAACCTACAGTATAACATGCCTTTTTTGGGCAACAACAATGTACGTTCAATTTTTTAAAAATGTTACCAGTGGGGCAAACAGGACAAATTTGGGGAGATCAACCACAAATTTTTTTTTTTCGGAAATTAAAATATATATTATTTGTAATTTATTGGGGCTATGAGTGATTTTGAGGGGACTAACCCCCCCCCCCCATATTTTGCGTCAATGTATGTTACAAATATAAAAAAAATAAATATTTAAAACTAACTTAAAATTTTTTTTAGAACACTGCACTTGCCATATGCACGTACGTAAAGTTGGCCCCCCACTTAGACCAATCGACTCCGGACAAATTTTAAACAATTGTAAATCCATTGTAAATAATTGTAAATTCATTCACGGAAAATTTTTAAATCACCAGAAACCCCGGAAATCAAAAAACAAAATGAGGGGGCCAAGTTTCAGGTAGCCCCCCCCCCTTTAAGCTATCGACTCCGGAAAAAATTGAAAAACAATTGTAAACCATTGTCAATAATTGTAAATTCATTCCCCAATTTTTGTAATCACCAAAAACTCGGAAATAAAAAGACAAAAAAGGGGGGAGCCAAATTCACCGCTCCCCACCAATTTAGAAGAAAGACGAAGTTATGACGTACGTGAAGTACGGCAACCCTGGCCATGTGTAATCGACTCCGGGAAAAATTCTTAAAATTTTGAAACCTTTCAATAACTAATTGTAACCGACATCAGATAATTTGTAACCAAACAGTTTCCGAGAAAACTCGATTTCCATTTCAGGGATCCGACATTTTATTAATATTATTGATACGTTTTAAAAACCAAAAAAACATTTTTTTCAAAAATTTCCCCCAAAACTGGTCAATTCCATTAATAAATAATAATTATTTTTAAATTAATCTTATAGAATTTAAATAAATTATAATAATTGCTAAATGTACCAAATGCCCCTAATTGCTAATAAATACCACATGGATGCATACAAAAATAATAATATATACCTAATTTTAAATGGTTTATTTTTTTTCAACTGACTCACAAAAATTTTTCTATTTCCCTGAAAAAAATGTTAAAACTTACCTCGATGAAAAAGCACCTGCGTGGTGTTTCTTTACGCTTCTCAACTTAAATTATAGACGCTGTACACTATAGACATTTTAGAACATAATATTTAGCAGATATTATAATAACGTCCTAAACTTGTAACCAAGTATTATTTGTAACCTACATACAATTTAAAATATTCTTAGGACTTCAACGTTAACTTAAGTAACCTATAACAACATTGCTGAATAAAAAAAACTTAAAAATCTTTTTTTTTAATTTTTTATTTTAATTCTATACTTTTTATCTGTAGAACACAGTAAAATAAATGAGTAAACCTTTTCTGAAAAACTATCAAATATTAAATACAATTTTATTACCTAGTACATAAGTTGTTATAAATTTAGTACACAAGACTTTACATATGTATTAAAATAAGCAAACCCATCAAATAAAATATAATTTCAGAATTTTTAAACATAATTAATTATTAGTAGCATTGATTATAGAATAGACTATTCTATAATCAATGTTAGTAGGTATGTCGGTTTGTTTATTTTAATACATATGGAAAGTCTATGGCTGTGAAAATGGCCCACCCTTTATATCACAAACTAATCTGACCCACATCAACTTTTAGCAATTAATTAGCAAAAATTAGCAAGTAAGGTTTTAAAATTTGCAATTCCATATTTCCAAGTACGGAACAAAAATAAAAAAAGATGGGCCAACTTCACATAGCCCACCTTCTACCCCCCTCACTTTCGAAAGTGGTATTTTTTCGATTCCGTAAAATTAGCAATTAATTGCAAGTCCATAAAAAAATTTGTAAGTCCACTCTACAGACCAGTGCTAATTTTTTTAGTTCGGTGGGCCAGCCCATCTTTTTTCACACACACGTACGTACGTGTACAAACCACCCCCCAATCAAACTCTTGATATTATTTTCAATTCAACATTTAACAGTCATTAGCAACAATTGCATACTACTTACACAATTTGCAAGCCTTTAGGTTAATTATAAAAAAAAAAAAACTAAGGGTGGGGCTGGAGACACTTATCAGAACCATTTTTAACAAAAATTATAATTAAAAATCCATTTAAAGAAAAATGTTTATTAAAAAAAAACCTTGATTGAATAAAACAAATCTAAATCTAAATAAAAGATCTTAATATAGATTTTTTATTAAATAGATTCTTATTATGATTTTTTGTTTAGTTTTTAGATTAGTTTTTTTTATATAAAGATTTTTTTTATTGAATATATATTTTTATCTATTATAGATTTTTGTTTATTGAATAAAGAATTTTTATGAAATAAGATTTTTATTATGATTTTTCATTTTTTAATTACATTTTTTTTATTCAATTAAGATTTTTTCATTGATTATAGATTTTTTTATCCTATTTTGATTTTATATTAAATACTGATTTTTTATAAATAAAATTTAATTTTAAAAAAAGCAAAGTTGAATAAAAAAAATTCTAGTCCCCCAAACTATAATGTTACTATAAAAAAGGTCGGAAAGTGGGTACCGCTTTGCTGTACAGTAGGTGTCAAATGGGTCACTGAAAAGGGAAGGGTATTAAATTTGAATTCAATGTAGAATATCATTGTATAAAAAACGATTCTGAGAGGAGACCGTCGGGACAACCTAGGATATTTTATATTATATTTAATTCCCAAATTTTAAAATAATTTCAAAGACTCATAAAAAATAAGTTGGAGTTGCCGGTAAATTTTTTTTTTAAATCTAGTGTTGAATTTTTAAATCTTAAATATGAATAAAAAAAATTTTGTGATTTCTTAACCACAAAACAATTTGCAAATATTCAAAAATTTTGATGACCAAATTTTAACTTAAAATGTCTATAAAAAGTTGTAATTTTAATATATCTTTTTTGATTTTTTTATTACCTTAAAACTACTTACGTAAAACCTTGTTTTAAAATTTTCAACCCTTAATTAAAAAAAATTAAACATTTTAATACCTTTTTTACTACAAAACAATTTGCAAATGTTCGATTTTGAATTTCGGGCAAAATTTGAAGTTTAAATGCCTTAAAAAAAAATTGACCCTATGTATTTTTAATATTTTTGATTTAATATTTAAACAACTTATGAAGAATTTGGGATTAAATTTTCTATCGATATTTAATAAAAAAAAATTTGAAAAAACCAAAAATTTATTAAACCTTTAATTAGCTCAACAATATCAAAATATTTTTTTATTTTTGTGTATAGGAAATGATAATTTAAACATTAGTAAAATTTCCAAATGTCTACGGTAATTCTTGTTTAAATTACATTAAAATAAGAAAATCGTTCCCATAGAAAACTGTTTAATATCCAATGTCCGATTTCAAACGCTCATAAAAAATTAGTTTGAGATTCTGTAAAACTTTTTTTTTTTAGAAAAGTAGAACAACTTATAGAAAATGTCGTGTTGAATTTTCAAATTTAGATTTAAAAAGAAATTTATTTAAGAAATTTCCTAATTAAAAAAAACTGCAAAATTTTCGTGATTTTACGTATTTTTGTCGAAATTTTAACTTGAAAACGCTTTAAAAAAAAAACTATTAGAGACATACCGCTCAATTTTTTATTTAATTTTCACTTACAAAAAGTTTATGAAGAACATTGTATTACATTTTAAAGTTTTTTGACAGACTCAACATATTTTTACAAAAAAAAAAAAAAAAAAAGAAAATTAAAATATGTCTATAAAGAGCCAAAATAAGTCAAAACATATTGAAACATATTTGAAATTTTATTGTGTTAAAAAAATTGCTTATATAAACATTTTGTGAAATTTTCACGTATTTACGGTCATTATTTCTTTTGTTACAAACCCAAAAAAAAAAAATACATTTTGTCGAAAATTTTCCTTCAAGTAAAAATTTGCTTTTTTTCTTAATTTTTTTTTTTTTTGTTTTTCCCTGCGCGCTTAAAAAAATATTTAGAAAAACTTAACTGCCCCTTAAACGTGGTGATAAAGACAAAAAAAAAAAAAAAAAAACCACACACACACTTGTAGAATCAATACATTCATCGCTCTGCTCAGAAACTAAAAAGACAGTTTATAAATCATTTTTAATGAGAGAATTTTATTAATTATTGGAAAATATTATAGTTTTTTTTAAAATTTTTTAATACCCAAACATAATTTTTATTAATAATCTTAGTTATTATTTTTTTTTTAATTGATCATTTTTAATTTAATATGTTATTTATCAATTTTTTTTAAATTATTTGAATTAATTGTATATGACGTGGTAATCATTAATATTATTATTATTATTATCTTTTTTTGGGCATTTTTATTAATAGTTTTATATATAAAAAAAATGTATAATAATGATTACCGCGTCAACTGGTAAATCCACATGGTATATATTAGCAATTAGGGGCATTTGGTACATTTAAACAATTATTATAATTTATAACTTCTATAAGATTAAATTTTAAAAATAATTATAATTTATTAATGGAATTGACCAGTTTGGTGGAAAATTAGAAAAAAAATGTTTTTTGGTTTTTAAATCGTATCAATAATATTAATAAAATGTCGGATCCCTGAAATGGAAATCGAGTTTTCTCGGAAACTGTTTGGTTACAAATTATCTGATTTTCGGTTACAATTAGTTAATTTAAAGGTTTCAAAATTTTAGAATTTTCCCGGAGTTCGATTACACATGGCCAGGGTGCCGTACTTCCCCGTACGTCATAACTTCCCTCTTTCTTCTAAAATTTGGGGGGGAGCGGTGAATTTGGCTCCCCCTTATTTGTTCTTTTGATTTCCGAGTTTTTTTGGTGAATTTACAAATTTGGGGAATGAATTTTCAATTATTGACAATGGATTTACAATTGTTTAACAATTTGTCCGGAGTCGATAGCTTAAAAATGGGGGGGGGGCTAACCTGAACTTGGCCCCCCTCATTTTGTTTTTTGATTTCCGGGGTTTCTGGTGATTTACAAATTCCGTGAATGAATTTACAATTAATTTACAATGGATTTACAATTGTTTACAATTTTTTCCCGGAGTCGATCGGTCAAAGTGGGGGGGCCAACTTCACGAAAGCAACTATTTAAAGGAATGGCATAGTTCAGGCACAATGTCTTGTACAAGTAATGTCCTGAACACCATGATTAAAAAAAATACAGGATACTCATTTCACACAGACATAATTAAGTTAAAATCAATTATTATTCAGAACAATTTAAAAAAAATATTCACGAGATATATACAAATCAAAAACGAATTTTTTAAAGCTCTACATATTATTACAAAAAACAATTTCTTAGACACCTGTAATGATTTAAAAATATGGTATATAGATAAATAAAAGGTAATAATATAATTAATTTAAGAGAGTAAAAATTTAAACTTTGAATTAAAACAATTGATGCATTTGCATAAGGTTAATTGTATGTTTGTTTTTAAAATAATATTTTTAACTCATTACATGAAAATTACCCACTTGACGTGGTATACACTATCGGGGTCGGGGTGAATATGAGAGCTTTTTCCTTAAGAATATAATACGCTCCAAATATGATTTTCACTTACCTTTTTGCGGGCTCTGTGAATCTTTACCGATGTTGATTGGATTTTTTACCAGTAGGTGAGAAGGTAGAGGAGATATACCAAAATTTTACAACGATATTGTGATTAATTTAATTTATTTAAGAGAACATAAAATAGTTTAATATATAAAAGAAAAAGGAATATGATGACAGTATATAGGGTGTGGAGTGAGCGACTGTGCCCGTTGTGTGTGTGGAGTAATGCTTAAATAACGATGATTGTGAGATGCCGCCCTTAAGATCAAACAGTAATTGCGGCATTCCAATCATCGGCTAAAGTAAAAAATTTTTAATACTATAATTAGGACCC
>JAIWJD010000007.1:3706679-3735027 GCA_022818045.1 Neotoxoptera formosana | reverse complement strand
GGGGAGAGGAGGGAGGGAGGAGAGGAGGGGGGGAGTGGGGAAGAGAGGAGGAGGAGGGGGAGGGGGGGGGGAGGGGGAGGGGGGGGAAGGGAGGAGGGGGGAGGGGGGAGGGAGGGGAGGGGAGGGAGGGGGGAGGGGGGGGAGGGGAGAGGAGGGGTGGGGGGAGGGGAGGGGAGGAGGGGGGGAGGAGACGGGGGGGGGGGGGGGGGGGGGAGGGGAGGGGGGGGGGGGAGGGGGGGGGGGGAGAGGGGAGGAGGGGGGGGGGGGGGAGGGGAGAGGGGGGGGAGGGGGGGAGGGAGGGGGAGGAAGGGGAGGGGGGGAGCGGGGGGGGGG
Source organism: Neotoxoptera formosana (assembly GCA_022818045.1). Classification (NCBI taxonomy): domain Eukaryota; kingdom Metazoa; phylum Arthropoda; class Insecta; order Hemiptera; family Aphididae; genus Neotoxoptera; species Neotoxoptera formosana. The sequence goes on along the minus strand of JAIWJD010000007.1, from coordinate 3,734,694 downwards.
GGGGGGGGGAGGGAGAGGGAGGGGGGAGGGAGGGGGGGGGGGCGGGGAGGGAGAGGGGGGGGAGGGGGGCGGGGAGGGGGGGAGAGGGGGGAGGGGGAGAGGGGGAGGTGCGGAGAGGGGGGAGAGGGGGGTGGGGGGGGGGGGGGGGGGGGAGGTGGGAGGGAGGGGTGGGAGGGGAGAGGGGGAGGGGGAGTGAGGAGAGGAGGGGGAGAGGGGGAGGGGGGGGGGGGGGGGGGGGGGAGGTGAGGGAGGGGGGAGGAGGGGAGGGGGCGGGGGGGGGGGGGGGGGAGGGGGGGGAGAGGGGGGGAAGGGAGAGGGGGGGAGGGGGGAGGGGGGGGGAGGGAGGGGAGGGGGGGGGGAGAGGGGGAGGGGGGGGGGGGAGAGGGGGGGGGGAGGGAGAGAGGGGGGGGGGATGGAGGGGGGGAGGAGGGGGAGGGGAGGGGGAGAGGGGGGGGGGGGGGGGGGGAGAGGGGGGATGGAGGGGGGGGGGGGGGTGAGGGGGGGGAGGAGAGGAGGGGGGAGGGGGAGGGAGGGGGAGAGGGGGCGGAGAGGGGGGGGGGGAGAGTGAGGAGGGGAGGGGAGGGGGGGGGGAGAGGGGGGGGGGGGGGGAGAGGGAGGGGGGGGGGGGGAGGGGGGAGGGGGGGAGAGGGGGAGGGGGGAGGGGGGGGGAGGGGAGGGGGAGGGGGGGGGGAGAGGGGGAGGGGGGGGGGGGGAGAGGGGGGGGGGGGATGGGAGGGGGGGGGTGGATGGGGAGGGGGGGGAGAGTGGGGGAGGAGAGGGAGGGGGGGGAGGGGGGGAGGGGGAGGGGAGGAGAGAGGGGAGGGGGGGGGGGAGGTGGAGGGGGGGGGAGGGGCGGGGGGGGGAGGGAGGAGGGGGAGAGAGGGAGAGGGGGGGGGGGAGAGGAGGAGGGGGGGGGGGAGGGGGGGGGGGGAGGAGGGAGAGGGGGCGGGAGGGAGGGGAGAGGGGGGGGGTGGGGGGAGGGGGGAGGGGGGGGAGGGAGAGGAGGGGAGGGGGGGGGGAGGGGGAGGGAGGGGAGGGGGGAGGAGGAGGGGGGAGGGGGGGGGGGGGGGGAGGGGGGAGAGGAGAGGGGGGAGAGAGGAGGGGAGGAGAGGGGGGAGGGGAGAGGGGAGGGGGAGAGGGGAGGGGGTGGGGGACGGGGGGGGGGGAGGGAGGGGGAGGGGGGGAGAGGGGGGAGGGAGGGGGGGGGGGGGAAGAGGGAGGGGGGGGGGAGGGGGGGGGGAGAGGAGGGGGGGGGGGGAGGGGGGAGGGAGGAGGGGGGGGAGGGGGAGGGAAGGGAGGAGGGGGGGGGGGGGAGGGGAGTGAGGGGGGGGAGGAGGGAGGGGGGGGGGGGGGGGAGGAGGGGTGGAGGGTGGGGGGTGGAGGGGGGGAGAGGGAGGGGGGGAGGGGGGAGGGAGGAGGGGGGGGGGGGGGGGCGGATGGGGGGAAGGGGGGGGGGGGGGGGGAGGGGGAGGAGGGGGGGGTGGGGGGGGGAGGAGGGGGAGGGGGTGGGAGAGGGGAGGAGAGGGGGTGGGAGGGGGTGGGGGGAAGAGGGGGAGGAGGGGGGAGGGGGAGGGGGGAGGGGGGGGGGGGAGGGGGGGAGAGGCGGAGGGGGGGGAGGGAGGGCGGGGGGGGAGGGGGGGAGGGGGGGGGGGGGGGAGGGGTGGGAGGGGCGGGGGGGGGGGGGAGGGGGGAGGAGGGGGAGGAGGGAGGGGAGGGAGGGGGAGGGAGTGAGGGGAGGGGGGGGGAGGGGAGGAGGGGGGGGGGGGGGGGGGGGGAGGGGGGGGAGAGGGAGGGGGGGGGGGAGGAGGGAGGGGAGGGGGGGGAGGGGGAGGGAGGGAGGAGGGGGGGGAGGGGGGGGGGAGGGGATGGGAGGGAGAGGGGGGAGGAGAGGGGGGGAGGGGGAGGGGCGGGGGGGGAGAGGAGGGGTGGCGGGGGGGGTGGGGGGGGGAGAGTGGGGGTGGGAGGGGGGGGGGGGGGAGGGGGGAGGGGGAGGGGGGAGAGGGGGGGGGAGGGGGAGGGGAGGGGAGGGGAGGGGGATGGGGGGGGGGGAGGGGAGGAGGGGAGGGGGGGAGGGGGGGGGCGGGGGAGGGAGAGGGGGGGGGAGGGGGGGGAGGAGGGGGGGGGAGGGGGGAGGGGAGGAGGGAGAGGGGGGGGAGGGGGGGGGGAGAGGGAGGGAGGAGGGGGAGAGGGGAGAGGGAGGGGAGGGGAGGGAGAGGTGGGAGGGGGGGAGGGGGGAGGGGAGAGGGGGGGGGGTGGAGAGGGAGGGGAGGAGGTGGGGGGGGGGGGGAGGAAGAGGGGGAGGGAGGGGAGGGAGGGGGGGGTGAGGGGAGGAGAGGGAGCGGGGGGGGAGGGGAGGGAGAGGAGGGGGGGGGGGGGAGGGAGGGGGGGAGGGGGAGGGGGGGGGGGAGAGGGGGGGGGAGGGGGAGGGAGGGGGGGGGGAGGGAGAGGGGGGGGAGGAGGGGAGGGGAGGGAAGAGGAGAGGAGGGGGGGAGAGGAGAGGGGGGGGGGGAGGGGGAGGGGGGGGAGGGGGGAGGAGGGGGGGAGAGGGATGGAGGGGGGAGGGGGGGGGGAGGGGAGGGGGAGGGGGGGGTGAGGGGGAGGAGGGAGGTGGGGCGGGGGGAGGGGGAGGGGGAGGGGGGAGGCGGGGGGAGAGAGGGGGGGGGAGGAGGGAGAGAGGGGGGGGAGGGAGGGGGAGGGGGGGAGAGAGGGGGGGGAGGGGAGGGGAGAGGGGGGGGGAGAGAGGAGGGGGGGGAGGAGGGAGGGGGGGTGGAGGGGGGGAGGGGGAGGGGAGGGAGGGAGGAGGGAGGGGAGGGAGAGGGGGGGGAGAGGGGGGGGGAGGAGGGGGAGAAGGGGGAGGGGGGGGAGGGAGAGGGGGGGAGGAGGGGGGGGGGGGGGATGAGGGGAGGAAGAGGGGGGGGGGGGAGGGGGGGGGGGGGGGGAGGGGGAGGAGGGGGGGGGGGGAGGGGAGGGGGGGAGGGAGGGGGGGGGAAGGAGGGAGGGGGGAGGGGGGAGGGGGGGAGGGGGGGAGGGGGGGGGGAGGGAGGGGGGGAGGAGGGGGGAGGGGGGGGGGGGGAGGGGGGGAGGAGAGGGAGGGAGGAGGGGAGGGAGAGGGGGGGGGGTGGGGGGGAGGGAGGGGAGGGATGGGGGGGAGGGGAGGGGGGGGAGGGGGGGAGAGAGGGGGGAGGGGGGGGAGGGGAGGAGGAGGCGGGGGAGGAGGGGAGGGGAGGGAGGGAGAGGGAAGGGGGGGAGGGGGCGGAGGGGGGGGGGGGGGGGGAAGGGGGGGGGGGGGGGAGAGGGGGGGGGCGGGAGGGGGGGGAGGGGAGGGGAGGGAGGGGGGGGGGGGGGAGGAGGGGGGAGGGGAGGGGAAGAGGGGAGGGAGGGGGGGGGGGGGAAGGGAGAGGGGAGGAGGGGGGGGGAGGAGGGGAGAGAGGAGGGGGGGGGGAGGGGGGGGAGGAGGGAGAGGAGGGGGGGAGAGGGAGGGGGGAGGAGAGTGGGGGGGAGGAGGGGGGGAGGAGGGGGGAGGGGAGGGGAGGAGGCGGGGGGAGGGGAGGGGGAGGGGGAGGGGGGGGGAGGGGTGGGGTGGGGAGGGGGGGGGGGAGGGGGAGGGAGGAGGAGGGAGGGGGGGAGGGGGGGGGAGGGGGGGGGAGAGGGAGAGGGGGGAGGGGATGAGAGGGGGGGGGAGGGGAGGGGGGGAGAGGGAGAGGCGGGAAGGCGGGGGGGGGGAGGGGGGGGAGGGAGGGGAGAGGAGAGGGGGGGTGGAGGGGGGGAGGGGAGGAAGGGGGAGGGAGAGAGGGGTGGGAGGGGGAGAGAGGGAGGGAGGGGGGGGGGGAGAGGAGGGGGAGGAGGGGGGGGGGAGAGGGAGGTGGGGGAGGGGAGGAGGGGGGGAGGGGGGGAGAGGGGGGGGAGAGGGGAGGGGGGGGGGAGGTGAGGGGGGGGGGGGAGGAAGGGAGGGGAGTGGGAGAGAGGGGGGGGTGGGGAGGGGAGAAGTGGGATTGGGGGGGGGGGGGGGAGGGGGGGGGGGGGAGAGGAGGGGGAGGGGGGGGGGGAGGGGGAGGGGAGGAGGGGGGGGGAGGGGGAGGAGGGGGGGGGAGGGAGAGAGGAGGGGGGGAGGGGGGGGGGGAGAGGGGGGGAGGAGAGGGGGGGAGGGGGAGGGAGGAGGGAGATGGGAGGAGGGAGGAGGGGGGGGGGGGGAGGGGGAGGGGAGGGGGGGGGGGAGGGGAAGGAGGGGGGGGAGGAGGGGGGAGGGAGGGAGAGAGGGGGGGGAGGGGGGAGGGGGAGTGGGAGGGGAGGGAAGGGGGGGGGGGGAGAGGGGGAGGAGAGGGGGGAGGGGGAGGGGGGGCGGGAGGTGGGGGAGGGGGGGGGGGAGGGGGGGAGGGGGAGGGGGGAGGAGGGGGGGGGGAGGTGGGGGGGGGAGGGGGAGAGATGGGGGGGGCGGGGGGGGAGGGGGGGAGGGGGGGGGAGGAGAGGGGGGGAGGGGGGGGGAGGAGGGGAGGGGGGAGCGGAGGAGGAGGGGGGGGAGAGGGGGGAGAGGAGGGGGGGAGGGGGGGGGGTGGAAGAGGGGAGGGAGAGGGGGGGGGGGGGGGAGGGGGGGAGAGGAGGGGAGGAGAAGGGAGGGGGGAGGGGAGGGGGGGGGGGAGGGGAGGAGGGGGGAGGGAGGGGGGGAGGGAGGGGGGAGGGGGGGGAGAGAGGGGTGGGGGGAGGGGGGGGGGGGGAGGAGGGAGGGGGGAGGGGGGGGGAGGAGGGGGGGAGGGAGTGGGGAGGGAGGGGGGGGGGGGGAGGAGGGGGAGGGGGAGGGAGGGGGAGAGGTGGGGGGGGGGGGGAGGGAGGGGGGGAGGGGGAGGGGGGGGGGGGAGGGGGGGAGAGGAGGGGGGGGGGGGGAGGGGGGGGGAGGGGGCGGGGAGGAGGAGGGGGAGGGGGGGAGGGAGGGGTGGGGGGAGGAGGGGGGGGAGGAGGGGGGGAGGGGGGGGGGGAGGGGGAGGAGGGGAGGGAGAGGGAGGGAGGGAGGGGGGGGGGGGGGCGGAGGGAGGGAGGGAGGAGGAGGGGGAGGGAGGGAGAAGGAGGGGGGAGAGGGGGGAGGGGAGGCGGGGGAGAGGGGGGGGAGGGAGGGGGGGGGGGGGAGGGGGGGGAGGGGGGGGGAGAGGGGAAGAGGGAGGGGGGGTGGGGGGGGAGGGGAGGGGGGGGAGGGGGGGGGGGGGGGGGAGGGAGGGGGGGAGGGGGAGTGGAGGGGGGGGGGAGGGGGGGAGAGGGTGGGGGAGGGGGGAGGAGGGGGGGGGGGGGGAGGGGGGGGGGAGGAGGGGGGGAGGGAGGGGAGAGGAGGAAGGGGGGGGAGAGGAGGGGGGGGAGGAGGGGGGGGGGGGGAGGAGGGGGGAGGGGAGAGTGAGAGGGGGAGGGGGGGGAGAGGGGAGGGGGGGGGGGGGGAGGGGGGGTGGGGGAGGGAGTGGGGGGAGAGGGGAGGGGGGGGAGGAGGGAGAAGGGGGGGGGGGGGGGAGGGGAGGGGGGGGAGGGGGAAGGGGGAGGAGGGGGGGGAGGGAGGGGGGGGGGGGGGGGGGGGGGAGGGGGGGGGGAGGGGGGGGGGGGAGGGGAGGGAGGGGAGGGGGGGGGAGAGGGGAGGGAGGGGGGGGGAGGGGGGAGGGGGGAGAGGGAGGGGGGGGGGGAGAGAAGGGGGGGGGGAGGGGGGGGGGAGAGGAGGGAGGGGGAGGAGGGGGGGAGGGTGGGAGGGGAGGGGGGGGAGGGGAGAGGGGGAGGGGGGGGGGAGGGAGGGGGGGAGGGGAGGGGGGGGGGGAGGGGGGGGGGGGGAGGGAGGGGGGAAGGGGGGGGAGGGGGGGGGGCGGGAGAGGAGGGGGGAGGGGGGGGTGGGGGAGGGAGGGGGGGGGGGGGGGGAGGAGGGGAGGGGGGGAAGGGCGGAGGGAGGGGGGGGGAGGGAAGGGGGGGGGGGGGGAGGGAAGGGGGAGAGGGAGGGAGGGAGGGGAAGGGGAGGAGAGGAGGGGGAGGGAGGGAGGGTGGGGGGGAGGGGGGGAGGGAGGAGGGGAGGGGGTGAAGGGGGAGAGGGAGGGGGGGGTGAAGGGAGGGAGGGGGGGGGGGGAGAGGGGAGGGGGGGGGGGAGGGGAGGGGGAGGATGGCGGGAGGGGGGGGAGGGGGGGGAGAGGAGGGGGGGAGTGGGGAGAGGGGGGGGGGGGGGAGGGGGGGGGAGGGAGGGGGAGGAGGAGGGGGGGTGGGGAGGGAGGGGATGGGGGAGGGGGGGAGGGGGGGGGAAGGAGGGGGGGGGGGAGGAGGGGAGGGGAGGGGGATGGGGGAGGGGGGAGGCGGGGGGGGGGGAGGGGGGGGGAGGGGAGGGAGAAGGGGGGGGGGGAGGAGGGGGGGGGGGGGGGAGGGAGGGGGGGGGGGGGGGGGGGAGGGGGGGGGGGGGAGGGGGGGAGGAGGGGGGGGGGGGGGGGGAGGAGAGGAGGAGGGGGGGGGGGAGAGGGGGGGGGAGAGAGGGAGGGGAGGGGGGAGGGGGAGGAGGGGGGGAGGGGGGGGGGGGGAGGGGGAGAGAGGGGGGGGGGGAGGGAGAGGGGGGGAGGAGGGATGGGGGGGAGGGGGGAGGGGGAGGGGGGGGGGGAGGGTGGGGGGAGGGGAGGGGCGGGAGGGGGTGGGGAGGGGGGAGGAGGGGGAGGAGGAGGGGGGAGGGGAGGGGGAGGAGAGGAGAGGGGGGGGGGAGGGGGGAGGGGGGGAGGAGGGAGAGGGGGGGGGGGGGGGGGGAGGGGGGGAGAGGGAGGGGGGGAGGGAGGGGGGGGGGGGGAGAAGGAGGGGAGGGAGGGGGGGGGGAGGGAAGGGGGGAGAGAGGGGGTGAAGGGGGGGGAGGGGGGGAGAGAGGGGGGGGGGGGGGAGGGTGGGAGGGGGAGGGGGAAGAGGGGAGGGAAGGGGGGGGGGGAGGGGGGAGGGGATGGGGGGAGGGGGGGAGGCGGGGGGAGAGGGGGGAGGGTGGGGGGGGGGGGTGGGGGAGGGGAGGGGAGGGGGGGGGGGGAGGGGGGAAGAGGGGGGGGAGGGGGGGGGAGGGGGAGGGGGGGGGGGGAGAGGGGGGAGGAGAAGGGGAGGGGGGGGGGGGAGGGGGGGGGGGGAGGGGGGAGAGGGAGGGGAGGATGGAGGAGGGGGGAGGGGGGGAGGGAGGGAGGTGGGGGGGGGGTGGGAGAGGGGGGGAGAGGGGGTGGGGGGAGGGGGAGGAGGGGGGGAGGAGGGGGGGGAGGGGGAGGAGGGGGGGGGAAGGGGGGGGGGGGAGGGAGGGGGGGAGGAGGGAGGGGATGGAGGGGCGGGGGGGGAGAGGGGGGAGGGGAGGGGGGGGGGGGAGAGGGGGGGGGAGAGAGGAGGAGGGGGGGGGAGGGGGGGGGGAGAGGGGGAGGGAGAGGGGAGGGGGGGGGGGGGAGAAGGGTGGGGAGGGGGGAGGGAGGGGGAGGAGGGAGGGGGGAGAGGGGGGGGGAGGAGGGGGGGGGAGGGAGTGGGGGGGGGAAGGAGGTGGAGGGGGAGAGGGGGGGGAGAGAGGGGGGGAGGGGGGGGGAGGGGGAGGGGGGGGGAGGGGGAGGAGGGGGAGGGGAGAGGATGGGGGGGAGGGGGGGGGGGGGAGGGGGGAGGGGGGGGGGGGAGGGGGGAGGGGGGGGGGGGGGGGGGGGGGGGGAGAGAGGAGGGGGGGAAGGGGGGGGGAGGGATGGGGGGGGGAGGGGAGAGAGGGGGAGGGGGAGGGGCGGGGGAGGGGAGGGGGGGGAGGGGGGGGGGGGGGGGGGGGGAGGAGGGGAGGAGGGGGGGGAGGGGAGGAGGGGGAGGGGAGGGGAGGGGGGGGGGGGAGGGGCGGGGGAAGGAGGGGCGAGGGGAGGTGGGGGGGAGGGGGGGGGGGGTGGGGGGAGGGGGAGAGGGGGAGGGGGGGGAGGAGGGGGAGGGGGGGGAGGGGGGGGGGAGAGAGGGGGGGGAGAGATGGGGGGGGGAGGAGGGGGGGGGGGGAGGGGGGTGGGGGAGGAGGGGATAGGGGGGAGGGGAGGGGGGGGGAGGGGGGAGGGGAAGGGGGAGGGGGGAGGGGGGGGAGAGGGAGGGGGGGGAGGGGGGGAGGGGGGGAGAGTGGGGGGGAGGGGGGGGGGGGAGGGGAGGGAGGGAGGAGAGGGGGAGGGGGGGGAGAGGGGGGGAGGGGAGGGGGGGGGAGGGGGGGGGAGGAGGGGGAAGGGAGAGGGGGAGGAGAGGGGGGGGGGGGGATGGGGGGGGGGAGGGGAGAGGAGGGGGAGAGGTGGGGGGGGGGTGGGGGAGAGGGGGGGGGGGTGGAGGGGAGGGGAGGGGGGAGGGGGGGGAGGGGGGAGAAGGGGGGAGGGGAGGGGGGGGAGCGGAGAGGGGGGGGAGAGGGGGGGCGGGGGAGAGGGGAGGAGGAGGGGGGGGGGAGGGGGAGGGGGGGGGAGGGGGAGGGGGGGAGAGGGGGAGGGGGGGGGGGGAGAGGGGAGGGGACGGGGAGGGGGGAGGAGGGGAGGAGAGGGGGGGAGAGGGGAGGGAGGGGGGGGGAGGGGGGAGGAGAGGGGGGGGAGGGGGGAGGGAGGGGGAGAGGGGGAGGGAGGGGGGGAGGGGTGGGGGAGGGGGAGGGGGGGGGGGAGGGGGGGGGGGCGGGGGGAGGGAGAGGGAGGAGGGGGAGGGGAGGGGGGGAGGGAGGGGAAGGGGGGGGGGGAGGTGGGGGGAGGAGGGGGGGGAGGGGGGAGGGGGGGCGGGAGGGGAGGGGGAGGGGGGGAGGGGGGGGGAGGGGAGGGAGAGGGGAGGGAGGGGGAGGGGAGAGGGGGAGGGGGGGAGGGAGGGGGGGGGGGGGGGGGGGGAGGATGGGGAAGAGGGGGGGAGGAGGGGGGGGGGAGAGGAGGGAGGGGGGGGGGGAGGGAGGGGGGGGGGGGGGAGGGGGAGGGGGGGGGGGGGGGAGAGGGGGGAGGGGGGAGGGGGGGGGGGGGGGGCGGGGGGGGGAGGGGGGAGAGGGGGGGGGTGGGGGGAGAGGGGGGGAGGGGGGGAGGGGGGAGGGGGGGGAGAGGGGAGGGGAGGGGGGAGGGGGAGAGGGTGAGGGGGGGGGGGAGGGGGGAGGGGGGGACGGAGGGGGGGAGAGGGGGGGGGGAGGGGGGGGAGGGGGGGGGAGAGGGGGGGAGGGGGGAGGAGGGGGGAGGAGAGGGGGGGGGGAGGGGGGGGAGGGAGGGGGGGAGAGAGGGAAGGGGGGGGGGGGGGGGAGGGGGGAGAGAGGGGGGAGGGAGGAGGGGAGGAGGGGGGGGGAGGGAGGAGGGGGGAGGGGAAGGGAGGGGGGGGGAGAGGGGAGGAGGGGGGAGGGGGAGGGGGGGGGGCGAGAGGGGAGAGGGGGGGGGGGGGGGGGGAGGGGGGGGGGGGGGAGGGAGGGGTGGAAGGGAGGGGTGGAGGGGGGAAGGGGGGGAGAGGGAGGAGGGGGGGGAGGGGGGGGGAGGGGGAGGGAGGGGGGAGGGGGGGGAGAGGGGAGGGGGAGGGAGGAGGGGAGGGGGGAGAGGGGGAGGGGGGGGGGGGGAGGGGAGGGAGGAGGGGGGGGGGGGGGAGAGGGAGGGTGGGAGGAAGGGGTGGGGGAGGGGGGGGGGGAGGGGAGGGGGGGAGGGGGAGGGGAGGGGGGAGAGGGGGAGAGGAAGGGGGGGCGGGAGGGGGTGGAGAGGGGAGGGGAGGGTGGGGAGGGGGGAGGGAGGAGGGAGGGGGGGGAGGGGGAGGGAGGGGAGAGGAGGGAGGAGGGGAAGGGAGTGGGGAGGAGGGAGGAGAGGGAGGGGGGGGGGGGGGGGAGAGGGGGGAGGGGGGGGGAGGGGGGAGGGGGGGAGGTGGGGGGGGGAGAGGGAGGGCGGGGGGGGAGGAGGAGGAGAGGGGGGGGAGGACGGAGAGGGGGGGGGGGGAGGGGGGGGAGGGGAGGGGGGGAGGGGGGGAGAGGGGAGGGGGGGGGGTGGGGGGGGGAGGGGGGAGAGGAGTGGGAGGAGGGGGAGGGGAAGGAGGAGGGGAGGGGGAGGGGGGGTGGGGGGGGGAGAAGGGGAGGGGGGGGGGAGGGGAGGGAGGGGGGGGGGGGAGGGGGGGGGGAGAGGGGAGGGAGGAGGGTGGGGGGGAGGGGGGGGGGGGGGGAGAGAGGGGGAGGGGGAGAGGGGGGGGGGGAGGGGGGGGGGGGGGGGAGGGAGGGGGGGGGGGGAAGGGGGGAGGGAGGGGGGAGGGGGGAGGGGGGGGGGGAGGGGGGGGGGGGGGAGGAGAGGGGGGGGGGAGGGGAGAGGGAGGGGGGGGGAGGGGGGGGGGGGAGGAGGGGGGAGGGAGGGGTGGGGGGGGGGGGGGGAAGGAGGGGGGAGAGGGGGAGGGGAGAGAGGGGGGGGGGAGGGGGGGGGAGGGGAGAGAGAGGGGGAGGGAGGTGGGGGGGAGGAGGGAGGAGAGGGGGAGAGGGGGGGGGAGGAGGGGGGAGGAGGGGAGAGGATGGGGAGGGGGTGGGGAGGGGGAGGGGAGGAGGGAGGGAGGGGGATGGGGGGGAGGGGGAAGGGGGAGGGGGAGGGGGGGGAGGGGGAGGGGGGGGAGGGGTGTGGGGGAGGGGGGGAGGGGAGGAGGGGGGGAGGGAGGAGGGGGGAGGAGAAGGGGGAGGAGGAAGGGGGGGAGGGAGGCGGGGGGGAGGGGAGGGGGGAGGGGGGGGAGGGGGGGGGAGGGGAGGGAGGGGGAGGGAGGGGGGGGAGAGGGAGGGGAGGAGGGGGGGAGAGGGGAGGGGGGGGGGGAGGGGGAGGGGGGGGAGGGGAGGGGGGGGGGGGGGGGGGGGGGGGGAGAGGGGGGGGAGGGGGGGGGGAGAGGGGGGGAGGGGGGGGGAGGGGGAGGGAGGGGAGGGGGGGAGAGGGGAGGGAGAGGGGGGGGGGGGAGGGGGGAGGGGAGGAGGGTGAGGGGGGGGGGGGGGAGAGGGGGGGGAGGAGGGAGGGGGGAGGGGGGAGAGAGGGGGAGGGGGGGGGAGGAGGGGGGGAGGGGAGGGAGGGGAGGGGGGAGGGAGGGGGGAGAGAGGAGAGGGAGAGGGGGGGCGGGGAGGAGGGGGAGGGTGGGGGAGAGAGGGGGGGGGGAGGGGGGGGAGGGGGTGGGAGGGGGGGAGGGGGAGGGGAGGAGGGGGAGGGGGAAGGAGGGAGGGGGGGAGGAGGAGGGGGAGGAGGGGGGGGGGGGGAGAGGGGGGGGGGGGAGGGGGGAGAGGGGGGAGGGGGAGGAGAGAGAGGGGGGAGGGGGGGGGGGGGGGGGGGAGGGGGGGGAGAGAGGGGAGGGAGGAGGGGGGGGGGAGGGGAGGGGGGAGGGGAGGAGGGAGGGGGGGGGATGGGAGGAGGGGGGGAGGGGGGGGAGGGAGGAGGGAGGGGGGGGGGGGAGGAAGAGGGGGGGGAGGAGGAGGGGGGGGGGGGGGGAGGGAGAGGAGTGGGGAGGGGGGGGGGGGAGGGAGAGGGGGAGGAGGAGGGGGGGGGAGGGGGGGGAGGAGAGGGGGATGGGGGGGGGGGGAGGGGGGGGGAAGGGAGGGAGAGGTGGGGGGGGGAGGGAAGGGAGGAGAGGGGGGGGGGGAAGAGCGGGGGGAGGGAAGGGAGGGAGAGGGGAGGGGGGAGAGGAGAGGGGGGGGGAGAGGGGGAGGGGGGGAAGGGGGGGAGGGGGGGGGAGGGGAGGGGGGAGGAGAGGGGGAGTGGGGGGGGAGAGGAGGGGGAGGGGGGGGGAGGGGGGGGAGAGGGGAGGAGGGGAGGGGCGGGGGGGGAGGGAGAGGGGGGGGGGGAGGGGGGGGCGAGGGGAGAGGGAGGAGGGGGGGTGGAGAGGGGGGGGGGGGAAGAGGGGGAGAGGGGGAGGGGGAGGGGAGGGAGGGAGGGGGAGAGGGGGGGGGGGGGGGGGGGTGGGGTGGGAGGGGAGGGCGGAGGGGGGGGAGGGAGGGGGAGGGGGGGGGGGGGGGGAGAGGGAGGAGGGGAGGGGGGGGGTGGGGAGAAGGAGGGGAGGGAGGGAGGCGGAGTGGAGGGGGAGGGGGAGGGGGGAGGGAGGAGGGGGGGGGGGGGGGGAGGGAGGAGGAGGGCGGGGAGGAGGGGGGGGGGGAGGGAGGGGGAGGGGGGAGGGAGGGGGAGGGGGGAGTGGGAGGGGGGGGGAGGGGGCGGGGGGGGGAGGGGAGAGGGGAGGATGGAGGGAGGGAGGGGGGGGGGGGGAGGGGGAGGGAGGGAGGGGAAGAGGGGGGATGGGGGGGGGAGGGGGGAGGGGAGGATGGGGAGAGGGTGGGGGGGGGGAGGGGAGGGGAGAGGGGGGAGAGGAGGGAGGGGGGGGGGGGAGGGGGGGAGGGGGGAGGGGGGGGGGAGAGGAGGGGGGGGGGGAGGGAGGGGGAGAGAAGAGGGGAGGGGAGGAGGGGGGCGGAGATGGGAGGGGGGGGAGAGGGGAGAGGGAGTGAGGTGGGAGGGGGGAAGGGGCGGGGAGGGGGGAGGAGGGGGGAGGGGAGGGGGAGGGGGGGGGAGGGGGGCGGAGGGGGAGGGGAGGGAGGAGGGGGGGAGGGGGGGAGGGAGGGAGGAGAGGGGGGGGGGAGGGGGGGAGGGGGGGGAGGGGGGGGGGAGGAGGGGGGAGGAGGGGGGAGGGAGGGAGGGGGGAGGGGTGAGGAGGGGGAGGAGGGGGGGGGGGGAGAGGAGGAGGAGGGAGGGAGAGGGGGGGGGGGGAGGGAGGAGGGGAGGGAGGGAGAGAGGGAGGGGGGAGGGGGGAGAGAGGGAGGGGGGCGGGGATGGGGGAGAGGGGGAGGGAGAGGGTGGGGGGGGGGGGGAAGGGGGAGGCGGGAGGAGGGAGGGGGGGGAGGAGAGGGAGGGAAGGAGGGGGGGAGGGGTGGGAGAGAGAGGGGAGAGGGGAGAGAGGGGGGGGAGGGTGGGGGGAGGGGGAGGGAGGAGGGAGAGGGAGGGGGTGGGGGGGGGGGGGAGGGGAGGGGGAGGGAGGGGGGGAGGGAGGGAAGGGGAGGAGGGGGGGGGGTGGGGGGGGTGGGGGACGGGGGGAGAGGGCGGAGAGGGGGGGGAGAGAGGGGGGGGGGAGAGGGAGGGGAGGGGAGGGGGAGGAGTGGAGGGGAGGGGGAGGAGGAGGGGGGAGGGGGGGAGAGGGGGGAGGGGGGGGGGGAGGAGGGGGGGGGAGAGGGGGGGGGGGGGGAGGGAGAGGGGGGGGAGGGGAAGGGGAGAGAGGAGGGGAGGATGGAGAGGATGGGGGGGGGGGGGAGGGGGTGGAGGGGGGGGGGGAGGGGGAGGGGAGGGAGAGGGGGGGGGAGGGGGGAGGAGAGGAGGGGGGGTGGGGGGGGGGGGAGGGGGGAGGGAGGGGGAGGAGGGGGGGGGAGAGGGGGGGGGGGAGGGAGAGGGAGGGAGGAGGAGAGGGCGGGGGAGGGAGGGGCGGGGGGGAGAGGGGGAGGGAGGAGGGAGGGGGAGAAGGGAGGAGGGGAGGGGGGAGGGGAGAGATGAGAGGGGAGAGGGGAGGGGAGAGAGGAGGGGGGAGGTGGGGAGGGGGGGGGGGAGAGGGAAGAGAGGGAGGGGGAAGGAGGAGGGGGGAGGAGGAGGGGGAGAGGGAGGAGGGGGGAGGGGGGGGGGAGGGAGAGGAGGGAGGGGGGGGAGGGAGGAGAGAAGGGAGTGAGGGGAGGGGGGGGGGGGAGAGGGGGGAGAGGGGGGGGGGGAGGGGAGGGAGGGGAGGGGGGGAGGGAGGGGAGAGGGGAGGGAGGAGGGAGGGAGGGGGGGGGGAGAGGGGAGGGAGGAGGGAGGGGAGGAGGGGGGGGGAGGGGGAGAGGGGAGAGGGAGGAGAGGAGGGGGAGGAGAGGGGGAGGGGGAGGGGGGGGGGGAGGAGGAGGGGAGAGGGGGGGGGAGGGAGAAGGAGGGGGGAGGAGGAGGGGGGGAGAGAGGGAGGGGGAGAGGGGGGAGGGGGGGGAGAGAAGGGAGGGGGAGGAGAGGGGAGGGGGGGGAGGGAGGGGGGGGGGGAGGAGGGAGGGGAGAGGAGGGGAGGAGGGGGAGGAGGGAAGGGAGAGGGGGGGGGGGGGGGGAGAGAAGAGAGAGAGGGGGAGGGGGGGGGAGGGGGGGAAGGAGAGAGAGGGGGGGGGGGGGAGGGGAGGGGGGGGGGGAGGGAGAGGAGGGAGGGAGGGAGAGTGAGGAGAGGGGGGAGGGGTGAGGGGAGAGGGGGAGGGGGGGGGAGAGAGGGAGGGGGGGAGGGAGGGGGGGAGAGGGGAGAGAAGGGGGGAGGAGGGGAGTGGGGGAGGGGGGAGGAGAGAGGGGGGGGGAGGGGAGGAGGGAGAGAGGGGAGGGGGGGGGAGGAGGAAGAGGGTGGGAGAGGGGGGGGGAGGAGGGGAGGGGGAGGAGAAGGGAGGAAGGGGAGAGGGAGATGGGGAGGGGGAGGGAGGGAGGGGAGGGAGGAGGGGGAGGGGTAGAGGGGGAGGGGGGAGGGGGGGGAAGGAGGGAGGAGAGAGGAGGGAGGAGATGGGGAGGGAGGGAGGGGGAGGGGAGGGGGAGAGGAAGGGGAGGGAGGAAGAGGGGGGGGAGGAGGAGGGGGGGGGAGAGGGGGGGGAGGGAGAGGGAGGGAGGGGAGGGGGGGGAGAGGGGGAGGAGTGGGAAGGGGGGGAGGGGGGAGGAGGGGGAGAGGGAGGGGAGGAGAGGAGGAGAAGGGGGGGAGGGGGGGGAAGGAGGGAGGGGGAGGAGGGGGGGAGGAGGAGAAGGGGGAGAGGAGGGGGGAGGAGAGGGAGAGGGAGAGAGGGGGAGAAGAGGGGGAGGGGAGGGGGAGGGGAGGGGAGGAAGAGGGGGAGGGGGGGGGAGGAGAGGGGGAGGAGGGGGGAGAGGGAGAGGGAGGAAGGGGGAGGGGGGGGAGAGGGCGGGGGGGGGGGAGGGGAGGGGGGAGGGGGGAGGGGGAGAGGAGGGGGGAGGGGGGGGGAGGGCGGAGGAGAGGGAGAGGGGGAGGAGAGGAGAGAGGGGAGGGGAGGAAGGAGGGGTGGGGGGAGGAGGGGGAAGGGGAGGGGGGGAGAGGGAGGAAGGGGGAGGGGAGAGAGAGGGGGAGGGGAGGTGGGAGAGGGCGGGGGGGGAGGGGGGGGGAGGGGGGAGGAGGGGAGAGGGGGGAGGAGGGGGGGGGGAGGGAGAGGGGAGGAAGGGGAGAGGAGAGGGGGGGGGGGGACGGGGGGGAGAAGGGAGGGGGAGGGAGGAGGGAGAGGGGGGAGAGAGGAGGAGGGAGGGAGGGGGAGGGAAGGGAGAGGGGGGGGAGAGGGGGGAGAAGAGGGGGAGGGGAGAGGGAGAGGAGGGGGGGGAGGGAAGGGGGGGGAGGGAGGGGGGAGGGGGCGGGGAGGAGAGGGGGAGGGGAGAGGAGGGGGGGAGGAGGGGAGGGTGAGAGAAGGGGGAGGGGAGGGAGGAGGAGGGGGAGGGGAGGGAGGGGGGAGAGGGGGGGGGGGGAAGAGGGAGGGAAGGAGGGGGAGGGGACGGGGGGAGAGAGGGAGGGGGAAGGAGAGGAGGGGGGGGGAGGGGAGGGGGAGGGGAGGGGAGGGAGAGAGGGGAGAGTGGAGGGAGAGGGGGAGGAGGGGAGAGGAGGAGAGGGGGGGAGGGGGAGAGGGGGATGGGAGGGGGAGAGGGAAGGAGGGAGGGGGGGGAGGAGGGGAGGGAGGGGGAGAGAGAAGGGGGGAGAGGGGGAGGGGAGGGGGAGGAGGGAGAGGAGAGTGAGGGGGAGAGGGGGAGGGGGGTGGAGGGAGAGGAGGAGATGGAGAGGGGAGGGAGAGGAGGAGAGGAGAGAAGGGGAGGGGGAGGGGGGGGGGTGGGGGGGGGGGGGCGGGGAGGGGAGGGAGGAAGAGGGAGAGGGAGGGGGGGAGGGGGAGGAGGGGAGAGGGGGGAGAGGGGGGGGAGGAGGGGGGCGGGAGAGGAGGAGGAAGAGGGGGGAGGAGGGGGGGAGGGGGGGGGGAGGGGAGAGGGGAGGGAGGGAGGAGAGGGAGGGGGAGGGAGGGGGGGAGGGGGAAGGGGAGGGGGGGGAGGGGAAGGGGGAGAGGAGGGAGGGGGGGGGGAGGGGGAAGGGAGGGAGGAGGGAGGGGGAGGAGGGGGGGGGGAGGAAGGAGGGGAGGGGGGAGGAGAGGGGGAGGGAGGAGAGGGAGGGGGAGAGGGGGAGGGAGAGGGAAGGGAGGGGGTGGAGGAGAGGCGGGGAGAGGGGGGGGAGGGGAGCGGGAGGGGGGAGGGTGGGAGGAGAGGAGAGGGGGGGGGAGGGGGGGGGAGGGGGAGAGGGAGGAGAGGAGAGAGGCGGAGGGGGAGAGAGAGGAGGAAGGAGGGGGGAGAGAGGAGGGAGAGGGGAGAGGGGGAGGAGGGGGGAGGGGGGGGATGGGAGGATGGGGGGAGGGGAGGGGGAAGGGGAGGGTGGGGGAGAGGGAGGGGGAGGGGGGGGGAGGGAGGAAGGAGGGGGAGGGAGAGAGGGAGGAGAGGAGGGGGGGAGAGGGGGGGAGGAGGGATGAAGGGAGAGGGGAGGGAGGAGAGAGGGGCAGGAGGGAGGAGGGGGGAGGAGAGAGGGGGGAGGGGAGGGAGAGGGAGGAGGGGGAGAGGGTGGGAGGGGGGGAGAGGGGGGGAGGGAGGGAGGAGAGGAGGAGGGAGAGAGAGGGAGGGGGAGGGAGGGGGGAGGGGGGAGGGAGGGAGGAGGGAGGGGGGGGGGAGGGGGAGTGGGGGAGGAGGAGGGGAGGAAGGAGGAGGGAGAGGAGGGGAGGAGAAGGAGCGGAGGAGGGGGGGGAAGGGGGAGGAGGGGGGGGGGGGGAGGGGGGGGAGGAGGGGAAGGGAGGAGGGGGGGAGGGGGAGGGAGAGAGGGGAGGGGAGAGGAGGAGATGGGAGAGGGGGGGGGGGGAGAGGGAGAGGGGGGGGGGAGGAGAGGGAGGAAGAGGGGGAGGGGTGGGGGGGGGAGAGGAGAGGGCGGGAGAGGAGAGGGGGGGGGGAGGAGAGAGGGAGGGGGAGGGGAGAGGGAGGGGGAGAGAGGAGGAGGAGAGGAGGAGGGGAGAGGAGGAGAGGGAAGAGGGAGGAGGATGGGGAGAGTGGGAGGGGGGGGGGGGGAGGGGGAGAGGAGGGGGGGGAGGGGAAGGGGGGCGGAGAGAGGAAGGAGGGGGGAGGGGAGGGAGAGAGGGGGTGGAGGGGGAGGGGGGGGGGAGAGGAGGAGAGGGGGAGGGGAGGAGGGGGAGGAGGAGAGAGAGGGAGAGGGAGGAGAGGGGGGGGGGAGGGGGGGGGGAGGAGAGGAGGAGGGGAGGAGAGGGAAGAGGAGAGGGGAGGGGGGGGGAGGGAGGAAGGGGGGGGGGAGGAGGGGGAGGAGGAGGGAGAGAGAGGGGGAGGAGGAGGGGAGGGGTGGGGAGGGAAGGGGGAGAGGAAGAGGGAGGAGGGGGGAGAGAGCGGAGGGGGGGGAGGGGAGAGGAGGGGGGGGGGAGAGGGAGGAAGGAGGGGAGGGGAGGGAGAGGGAGGGGGGGGAGGAGGGAGGGGGATGGGAGGGAGAGGAGGGGGGGAGGGAGAGGGAGGGGAGTGGGGAGGGAGGAAGGGGGGGGGGAGAGGAAGAGGAGAGGGAAGGAGGAGAGGAGGGGAGGAGGGGGAGAGGAGAGAGGGGGAAGGAGAGGAGGGGGGGAGAGAGGGGGTAGAGGGGGGAGGGAGCGGGGTGGGAAGGAGGGAGAGAGGGGGAGGGAGGGGGGGGGAGAGGGGGGGGAGAGAGGAGGGAGGGGGGAGGGGGGGGGGAGGAAGGGAGGGGGAGGAGGGGGAGGGGGAGGGAGGGGGGAGGGAGAGGAGGGAGGGGAGGGGGGAGGAGGGGGGGGGGAGAGAGGGGGAGGGAGGGGGGGGAGGAGGGAGAGGGAAGGAGGGGAGGGAGGGGGAAGTGGGAGGGGGGGAAGGGAGGGGGGAGGGGGAGAGGATGGAGGGAGGGATGGAGGGGAGGGGAGGGGAGGGGGAGAGGGAAGGAGGGGGGAAGAGGGAGGGAGGAGGGAGAGGAGGGGGGGAGGGGGAGAGGGGAGGGGGTGGAGGGGGGAGATGGGGGTGGGGGGGGGGGGGAGGGGGGGAGAGGAGGAGGGGGAGAGGGAAGGGGGAGAGGAGAGGGGGGAGGGGAGGGGAGAGGGAGAGGGGAGAGGGGAGGGGGGGAGGAGGGGGCGGAGAGAGAGAGAGAGGAGGGGGGGGGAGGAGAGGAGGGGGGGAGGGAGGGAGGGGAGGGATGGGAGGGGAGGAGAGAAGGAGGGGGGGAGAGAGGGGGAGATGGAGGAGGAGGAGGGGAAGGGGGAGGGGGGGAGGCGGGGAGACGGGGGTGGGAGGAGAGGGCGGGGAGAGAGGGGGAGGGGGGAGAGGGAGAGGGGGGAGGGGGGGAGGGAGGGAGGGGGGATGGGGGGGGGAAGGAGGGGAGGAGAGGGAGGGGGGGGGGGGAGGGAGAGGGAAGGGAGGGGGGGGGGGGAGCGGATGGGGAGGGAGGGGGAGAGGGGGGGAGGGAAGGGAGGAGGGGAGGGGATGAGGGAGAGGGAGGAGAGGGGAGAGGGAGGAGGGGAGGAGGGGAGAGGGGGAGAGGGAGATGGGGGAGGAGAGGGGAGGAGAGAGAGGGGGGGGGGAGGGAGAGGGGAGGGGAGGGAGGGGGGGGGGGGTGGAGGGAGAGAGGGAGGAGGGAGGGAGGGGGGAGGGGGGGAGAGAGGAGGAGGGGGAGGGGGAGGGGGGGAGGAGGGGGAGAGGGGGGAGGAGGGGGGGGGGAGGGGGGGGAGGGGCGGAGAGGCGGGGGTGATGGGAGGGAGGGGAGGGGAGGAGAGGGGAGTGAGAGGGCGGGGGGGGAGGGGGAGGGGAGAGGAAGAGGGGGGGAGAGGGGGAGGAGGGGGAGAGGAAGGGAGGGAGAGGGGGAGGGGAGGAGGGGGAGGGGAGGGAGGGGGAGGGAGGGGGGGGGGGAGGGGAGGAGGAGGGAGAGGGGAGGAGGAGGAGGAGGGGGGAGAGGGGAGAGGAGGGCGGTGGGGGGGAGGGGGAGGGGGAGAGGGAGGAGGAGGGGGAGGGAGGTGGAGGGGGGGGGAGAGGGAGGAGAGGGGGGAAGAGGGGAGGGGGGGGGGGGGGGGAGGGAGGGAGGAGGGGGGGAGAGGAGGGGGGGAGGGAGGGGGGAGAGGAGGAGGGGGGAGGAGGGGAGAGGGGAGGGGGATGGAGGGGGGGGGGAGGGAGGGAGGAGGAGGAGAGGGGGAGGAGAAGGAGGGGGAGAGAGAGGGAGGGGGAGGGAGAGGGGAAGAGGAGGGGGGGGGGAGGGGAGGGAAGAGAGGGAGGAGGGGGAGGGGGGGGGGAGGGAGAGGGGGAGGGGGGGAGAGAGAGGGGGAGAGGGGGGGGGGAAGGGGAGAGGGGGGGGAGAGGGGGTGAGGATGGTGAGGAGGGGGAGGGATGGGGAGGGGGAGGGGGAGAGGAGAGGGGGGGAGGGGAGGGGGAGGGGGAGAGGGGTGGGGAGGGGGAGAGGGAGGGGGAGAGGAGGAGGGGGGAGGGGAGAGAGGAGGAGAAGGTGAGAGGAGGGAGGGGGGAGGGGAGGGAGGAGGGGCGGGGAGAGGAGGGAGGAGGGGGGGAGGGAAGAGGGGGAGAGGGAGGGTGGGGAGGGAGGAGATGGGGGGGGAGGGAGAGGCGGGGGGAGGGGGGAGGAGAGGAGGAGGGGCGGGAGGGGGGAGAGAGGGGGGAGGGGAGGGAGAGGGGGGGAGAGGGAGGGAGAGGGGGAGAGAGGAGGGAGAGGGGGGGAGGGGGAGGAGGGGAGGAGGATGGGGGGAGGGGGGGGAGGGAGGAGGGGCGGGGAGAGAGGGAGGGGGAGGGGAGGGAGAGAGGAGAGGGGGGCGGGGGAGGGGAGGATGGGGAGGGAGGGGGGGGGGGGGGAGAGGAAGGAGGAGGGGAGGGGGGGAGGGGAGAGGGAGAGGGAGGAGGAGAGAGGAGGCGGAGGGGATGGGGGAGAGGGGGAGAGGGGGGGAGGGGAGGGAGGAGGGGAGGAGGGGGAGGGAGGAAGAGAGGGGAGGGGGGGAGGGGAGGGGGGGGGGGGAGGGAGGGGAGGCGGGGGGAGGGGAGGGGAGGGGAGGAGGGGGAGGGGGGGGGGGGGGAGGGAGGAGGGGGAGGGGGAGGGAGGAGGGAGGGAGGGAGGGGGAAGAGAGGGGAGAGGGCGGAGGGAGGGGGGGAGAGGGGGGGGGGGGGGGAGGGGGGGGAGGGGAGAGGGAGAGGGGAGAGGGGAGGGAGGAGGGGGGGGGGGGAGGGGAGGGGGAGGAGGGGAGTGAGAGGGAGGGGGGGGGGGGAGGGGAAGGGGAGAGAGGAGGGAGGGAGAGGGTGGGAGGGAGAGGAGGGGGAGAGAGGGGAGGGGAGAGGGGGGGGAGATGGAAGAGGGGAGGGAGGGGGGAGGGAGGGGGGGAGGGAGGAGGGTGGGGAAGGGAGAGGGGAGGGAAGGGAGGGAGGGAGAGAGGGAGGGGGGCGAGGGAGAAGGAGAGGGAGGGGGGAGGAAGAGGGAGAGAGAGGGGGAGGGAGAGGGGAGGGGGGGGAGGGGGGGAGGAGGGGGGAGGAGGAGGGGTGGGAGAGATGAGGAGGGGGGGAGGGGGGGAGGGGGGGGGAGGAGAGGGGGGGAGGGGAGACGGGAAGGGGGGAAGGGGAGAGAGGGGAGGGAGAGGGAGAGGGGGGGGAGGGAGGGAGAAGGGGAGAGGGAGAGGGAGGGGAGAGGGGGAGGGGGAGGGAGGGGAGGGAGGGAGGAGAGAGGAGGAGAGGAGGGGGAGGAGAGGGGAGGGGGGGGAGAGAGGGGAGGGGGAGGGGGAAGGGGGAGGGAGGAGGGAGAGGGGGGGTGGGAGGGGAGGGGAGGGAGGGGAGGGGGAGGGGGGGAGGGACGGGGAGGGGGGGTGGAGGGAAGAGGAGAGGGGGGAGGGGAGGAGGGAGGGGGGGGGAGGAGAGGGGGAGGGGGGAGAGGGAGGGGAGAGAGGGGGGGCGGGAGGAGAGTAGGGAGGGGGAGGAGCGAGGATGGGAGGAGGGAGGGAGGAGGGGGTGGAGGGGGGGGAGAGGGGAGGGAGTGGGGGGGGAGGGAGAGAGGGGAGGAGGGAGAGGGGAGAGGGGGGGGGGGGAGGGGGAGGGGAGAGAGGGGGGGAGAGGAGGGGGAGAGGAGGAGGGGGAGGGGGAGGAGGAAGAAAGGAGAGGGAGGAGGAGGGGGGGGGGAGAAGGGAGAGGGGGGAGGAGGAGGAGTGGGGGGAGAGGAGGGAATGGAGGAGAGAGGGGGGGAGGAGGGAGGGGGGGAGTGGAGGGGGAGGGGAGCGAGGGGAGGGGGGAGGGGGAGGGGAGGGGAGGAGGGGAGGGAAGGGAGGGAGGGGGGAGGGGGGGAGAGGGAGAGGGGGGGAGGAGGGAGGAGGGAGGGGGGGGAGGAGGGAGAGGGAGGGGGGGGGAGGAGAGGGAGGAGGGGAGGAGGGGGGGAGAGAGGGGGGGAGAGGAGGAGGGGGAAGGGAGGGGGGGGGGAGAGGAAGGGGAGAGGGAGGGGGGGGGAAGGGTGGGGGGGAGGAGGGAGAGGGGAGAGGAGGAGGGAGGGGGAGGGAGGAGAGAGAAGGGGGGGGGAGGAGCGGGATGGGGAGAGGAGGAGGGGGAGGAGGGAGAGGAGGGGGAGGGAGAGGGGGGAGGGGAAGGGAGGAGGAGGGGGAGAGAGGGGGGCGAAGAGAGGGAGGGGGGGAGGAGAGGAGGGGGGGGGAGGGAGGGGAGAGGAGGAGAGGGAGGAGAGGAGGAGGGGGAGAAGGAGGGGAGGGGGGGAGGGGAGAGAGAGGGGGGTGGGAGGGGAGGCGGGGGAGAGGGGGAGGGAGGGGGGGAGGGGGGAGGGGGGAGAGAGGGGGGGGAGGGGGGAAGGGGGGAGGGGAGAGGGGAGGAGGAGGGAGATGGGGGGGAGGGGAGGGGGAGGGGGGGAGGAGGAGGAAGAGGGGGGAGAGGAGGGGGAAGGGGGGGGGGAGAGGGGAGGAGGGGAGAGGGAGAGGGGGAGGGGGGGGAGGAGAGGGAGAGGGGGGAGAGGGGGGGAGAGGGGGCGGGGGGAGGAAGGGGAGGGGGGGGGGGGGGGAGGGTGGGGGAGGAAGAGAGGGGGAGGAGAGAGAGGGGAGGGGAGGGGGTGGGAGGAGGGAGAGGAGGGGGGTGAGAGAGAGGGGGAGAGAGGGGGGAGAGAGGAGGGGGGAGGCAGAAGGAGGGGGAGGGGGGGAGATGGGGAGAGGGAGAGGGGGGAGTGGGAGGGGGAGGATGGGGGGAGGGGGGGGAGAGAGGGAGGGAGGGGGATGGGAGGAGAGAGGGGGAGAGGGGGGGGGGGGGAGGAGAGGGGTGGAGAGGAGGGAGGAGGAGGGGAGAGGGGGAGGGGAGGATGGGAGGGGGGGAAGGAGGGGGAGGAGAGGAGAAGAGGAGAGGGGGGGGGAGGGGAGGGAAGAGGAAGAGGAAGATGGGGGGGGGGGAGAGGGGGGGGGACTGGGGGGGAGGGAGGGGGGGAGGAGGAGAGGGAGGGGGGGGGGGGGAGGGGGGGGGAGGCGGGAGGGGGGGAGGGGAGGGAGAGAAGGGGGGGTGGGAGGGGAGGGGGGGGGTGGGGAGGGGGGAGGAGAGAAGGGAGGGGAGGGAGAGGGGGAGGGGGGAAGGGAGGGGGAGAGGGGGAGGGGGGAGAGGAGGAGGAGGGAGGGGTGGGGGCGGGGAGGGGAGGGGAGGGGAGAAGAGGGGGGGGAGGGGGGGGAGAGAGGAGGAGGGGGGGGGAGTAGGGGGGGGGGAGGGAGGGGAGGGGGAAGAAGGGGGGTGGGGGAGGGGGGAGGAAGGAGAGGAGGGGGGGGGGGGGGAGAGGAGAGGGGGAGAGGGAGGGGGGAGGGGGAGGAGAGGGGGGGGGGAGAGGAGGGAGGGGGGAGGGGGGAGAGGAGGGGGGAGGGGGAGGAGGAGGGGGGGGAGGGAGAGGGGGAGGGAGGGGGATGGAGGGAGGGGGAGGGATGGGGGAGGGAGGGAGGGAGGGGGGGGGGAGGGGAGGGGGGGGAGGGGGAGAGGTGGGAAGGGAGAGGAGGGAGAGAGGGAGGGGGAGGGGAAAGGGGGAGAGGGAGGGGAGATGGGAGGGGAGGAGAAGGGAGGAGGGAGGGAGGGGCGGGGGAGGAAGGACGAGAGGGGGAGAGAGGGGAGGGGAGAGGGGGAGGGGGGGAGCGGGGGGAGGAGGGGAGGGAGGAGAGGGGGAGGGAGGGGGGGGGGGGGGGGAAGGAGAGAGAGGAGGGGGGGAGGGAGGGGAGAGAGAGGGAGGGAGAGGGGGAGGGATGGGGAGGGGGAGGAGGGGGAGAGGTGGGGAGGGGGAGGGGGAGGGGGAAGGGTAGGAGGAGGAGGGGGGGAGATGAGAGGGGGGTGCGGGGGGGGAGGGGGGGGGGGAGAGGGGAGGAGGGAGAGGGGGGAGGATGGAGGAGGAGGGGGAGGAGGGGGGAGAGGGGAGGGAGGGGGGAAGAGGGAGGAGGGGAGAGGGGGGGGAGAGGGGGGGAGAGGGGAGGGGGAGGAGGAGGGAGGGGGGGGGGGGTGGAGAGGGGGGAAGGTGAGGGGGGGGAGGGGGTGAGGAGGAGGGAGAGAGGGGGGGAGAGGGGAGGAGGAAGGGGGGAGAGGAGGGGGGAGAGAGGAGATGAGGGGAGAGGAGAGGGGGAGGGGGAGGGGGAGTGAGGAGAGGGGGGGAGAAGGAGGGGGGAGGGGAGGGGGAAGGTGGGGGAGGAGGGGGGGGGAGGGGGGAGGGGGAGGAAGGGGGAGGGGGGGAGAGGGGGGAGGGAGAAGAGAGGGAGGGGGAGAGGAGAGGGGGGAGGGATGAAGGCGACGGAAGAGGGGAGGAGGAGGGGAGGAGGGGAGGGGGAGGAAGGGGGGGAGGGGAGAGGGGGGGGAGGGGGAGAGGGGGGAGAGAGAGGGGAGAGGGGATGAAGGGGGGGAGGGGGGGATGGGAGGGGGGGGGGAGGGGGAGGGGGGGGAGGAGAGAGAGGGGAGAGGAGGAGAGGGATGGGGAGGGGGGAGGGAGGAGAGGAGAGGAGGAGGGGAGGGGGGGAGGGGGGGGAGGGCGAGCGGGGCAGAGAGAGGGAGGGGCGGGGGGGGGAGGGAGGGAGGGGGGGGAGAGGAAGGGTGGGAAGAGGGGGGGGAAGGAGAGAGGGGGGGGGTGGGAGGGGGAGGGATGGGAGAGGGGGGAGGAGGAGGGGAGGGGGGAGGGGGGGGAGGGGGGGAGAGAGAGAAGAGGGAGGGGGGGAGAGAGAGGAAGGAGGGAGGAGGGCGGGGGAGGGGGAGAGGAGAGGAGGGGGAGGCGGGAGAGGGAGGGAAGGGTGGGGCGAGGGGATGGGAAGGAAAGGGAGGGGGGGGAGAGAGGAGAGGGGGGGGAGGAGAAGAGGAGGAGGAGGGGCGGGGGAGGGGGAGGGAGAGGGGGGGTGGGAGAGGGAGGAGAGAGGGAGGAGGTCGGGAGAAGAGGGGGGGGGGGGAGGGAGGGGGGGGAGGGAGGGGGAAGGGAGGAGAGGAGCGGAGGGGAGGGAAGAAGGGGGGAGGGGAAGGGGGAGGAAGAGGGGAGAGGGGGGGGGGGCGGGGGAGGAGCGGAGGGGAGCGGGGGAGGGGGAGAGGAGGGGGGGGGGGGAGGGGGATGTGTGGGGGAGAGGGGGGGGGGGGGGGGGGGGGGGGGGAGGGGGGGGAGGAGGGGAGAGAGGGGGGAGGAGGGAGGGGAGGGGGGAGAGGGGAGGAAGGGGTGAGGAGGGGAGGGAGGGGGGGGGAGGGGAGGGGGGGGGGGGAGGTGGGGAGGGAAGGGGGGGAGAGGAGGGGGAGGGGAGGGGGAGGAGGGGGAGGGGAGACGGGGAGAGAGAGGGGGGGGGAGGGGGGGGGCTGGAAGCGGGGAGAAGGGGGAGGGGAGAGAGAGGGGAGGGGGGGAGGGGGGGGGGAGAGGCGAAGGGGGGGATGAGAGGAAGGGAGGGGGGGGAGGAGGGGGGTGGGAAGAGGAGGGGGAGGGAGGAGGGGGGGGGAGGAGTGGGGAGTGGGGGGAGCAGAGGGGAGAGGGAGGGGGGAGAGGGAGGGGAGGAGGGGGGGGGAGAGGGGAGGGGTGAGGGGGGGAGAAGGAGAGGGAGGGGGGGGGAGAGAGAAGGAGAGGGGGAGGGAGAGAGGAGGAGGGGAGAGGGAGGGGAGGAGGAGGGGGGAGGGGAGAGGGGTCGGGGGGGGGGAGGGGGGGAAGGGGGAGAGCGAGGGAAGGGAGGAGGGGGAGAGAGGGGGAGGGGGGAGAGGAGGGGGGGGGCGGAGGGGGGAGGGGGGAGGGGGGAGAGGAAGGGAGGAGGGGGGAGGAGGGGAAGGGAGGGAGAGGGAGGGGAGGAGGGGGGGGGGGGGGAGGGGAGTGGGGGGGGGGTGGGAGGAGGGAGGAAGGGGGGGAGGGGAGAGGGAGAGGAGGGGAGAGAGATGCGGGGAGAGGAGGGGAGGGGGGGGGGAGGGGAGGGGGGAGGAGATGGAGGGAGAGAGGGGGGGGGTGGAGGGGGGGGAGAGGAGAGGAAGGGAGGGGGAGGAAGGGAGGGGAGGGGGGGGGGGGGGGAGGGGGGGAGGGGAGAGGAGAGGGAGGGAGAGGGGAGGGAGTGAGGGAGGAGAGGGGAGGAGGATGAGGAGGGGGGAGAGGGAGGGGGGGAGGGGGGGGAGGGGAGGGAGAGGAGGGGAGGGGGAGAGGAGAGAGGGGCGGGGGGGTGGGAAGGGGGAGAGGTGGAGGAGGAGGGGGAGGAAGGGGAGGAGGAGGAGAGGGGAGGGGAGGGAGGGGGAGGGGGGGGAGGAGGGGGGCGGGAGGGGGGAGGAGGGAGAAGAGGGGAGGAGGGTGGGAGGACGGGGGGAGGGGGGAGGGATGGGAGGGGAGGAGGAAGGGGGAGGGAGCGGAGGGAGGAGGGAGGGGAGGGGGGGGAGGAGGAGGAAGGAGGAGAGAGGGAGGGGGGGGGAGAGGGAGGAGGGGGAGGGGGGATGGAGGAGAGAGGAGGAGGGAGAGGGGGAGGAGAGGGAAGAGGGGGGGGGGAGAGGCGGGGGGGGAGGAGGAGGTGGAGGAGGGAGAAGGGGGGAGGGGGGGGGGGGGGGGAGGGGGAGGGGAAGAGAGGGAGTGGGGGGGGGGGGAAGAGGGGGAGGAGGGAGGGGAGGGAGGGGAAGGAGGGAAGGGGGGGGGAGGGGGAGGAGGAGGGGGGAGGAGTGAGGGGAGGGGGCGGAGGAGAAGGGGTGGGGAGGAGGAGGAGAGGGGAGGGGGGGGAAGGAGAGAGGGAGGGGGAGGGGGGAGAGGGGAGGGAGGGGGGGGGGGAGGGGGAGAGGGGGAGAGGGGGGGGAGACGGGGAGGGGGGGGGGAGGGGAGGAGGGGAGAGGGGGGGGGGAGAGGAGAGAGGGGGGGGGAGGAAGAGGAGGGGAGAGGGAGGAGAGGGGGAGGGGGGAGGGGGGGGGGGTGAGAGGGGAGGGGGAGGGGGAGAGGGGGACGAGGGGGGGAGAAGGAGAGGGGGGGGGGAGGCGGGGAGAGGGGGGGGGGAGGAGGTGGGGAAAGGAGGAGGGGAGGGGGGTAGGGAGAGGGGAGGAGGGGGGGAAACGGGGGGGGCGGAGGAGAGAGGAGAGGGAGGAGGGGAGAGGAGGGGGAGGGGGAGGGAGGGGGTGAGGGAGGGGAGGGAGGGAGAGGGGGAGGAGAGGGGAAGAGAGGGGGAGGGGGGGGAGAGGAGGGAGGGAGGAGAGAGGAGACGGGGGGGTGGAGAGGGGGAGGAGGGAGGAGAGGGGGGGGGGGCAGAGAGGGGGGGGGAGGGGGAAGGGGGGGGGGATGGAGGAGAAGAGGGGGGGAGAGGTGGAGGGGGGGGGGAGGGGATGGGGGGAGGGGGGAGGAGAGGGGGAAGGAGGAGAGGGGGGGGGAGGGATGGGGGGAGGGAGGGAGGGGTGGAAGGGGGGAGGGGGGAGAGGGAGGGGTATGGGGGAGAGGGGGGAGAGGGGGAGAGGAGGGAGAGGGGAGGGAGGGGAGGGGGGGAGGAAGGGGGAGGGGGGAGGGGGAGAGGGAGGGAAGGGGGGGGGAGGAGGGGAGGGAGGGAGGGAGAGGGGGGGGGAAGAGAGAGCGAGGGGAGAGAGGGAGGGAGAGGGGGGGAAGAGCGATGGGGAAGGGGGGGGAGGGAGAGAGGGGGAGGGAGGGGAAGGAGAGTAGGGGGTGGGGGGGAGGAGGGGAGAGGGGAGAGGGGGGAAGGGAGGACGAGGGGAGGGGATGGGGGGGGGAGGAGGAGAGGAGAGGGGGGGAGCGGGGGGGGGGAGGAGGTGAGGGAGGAGGGGAGGGGGAGGGAGGGGGAGAGAGGGGAGGGGGGGGAGGGAAGAGGGAGGGCGCGGGAGGGTGAGGGGGAGGGGTGGGGGGAGGGGGGGGGGGGAGTGGAGGAGGGGAGGAGGGTGAGGAGAGGGGAGGGAGAGGAAGGGAGGGGGGGGGGGGAGGGAGAGGGGAGGAAGAGTAGAGGGTGGGTGGAGGAGAGAGGAGAGGGGGGGGAGGGGGAGGGGGGGGGAGGGGGGGAGGAGGGGGGAGGGGGGGGAGGTGGAGGGGGAGGGGAGGGGGGGGGTGAGAGGGGGGAGGAGGGGGGGGGGGGTGGGAGGGGGGGGAGGGGGAGGCGAGCAAGGGGGGAGAGGGGGGGGGAGGGGGGAGAGGGAGGGGGGGGGGGGGGTGGGGGGAAGGGGGGGGGGGGGGGGGGGAGGGAGGGGAAAGGGGAGGGGGGGGGGGGGGGAGGGGGGGGGGGAGGGGGGGGGAGGGAGGAGGGGAGGGGGGGGGAGGGGGGGGGGGGGGGGGGGAGGAGGGGGGGGAAGGGGGAGGGGGGAGAGGGAGGGAGGGGGAGGGGGGGGCAGGGGGGGGGAGGGGGGGGGAGAGGGAGGGGGGAGAGGGGGGGGGGGGGGGGGTGGGGGGGGGAGGGGGGAGGGGGGGGGGGGGAGGGGGGGGGGGGGGGGGGGAGGGGGGGGAGGGGGGGGGGGGGGGGGGGGAGGGGGGGAGAGGGGAAAGGAGGGGGGGAGGGGGAGGGGGGGGGGGGGGGGGGGGGGGGGGGAGTGGGGGGGGGGAGGGGGGAGGAGGGGGGGAGGGCGGAGGGGGAGAAGGGGGGGGAGGGGGGGGGGGGTTGGGAGAGGAGGGAGGGGGGGGGGGGAGGGGGGATAGGGAAAGG
>JAIWJD010000007.1:3683440-3693440 GCA_022818045.1 Neotoxoptera formosana | reverse complement strand
AAGTAAATAAAAAAATAAAAAATAAAAAAATATAAATTAAAAAAAAAAAAATAAAAATCTTATAAATAAAAAACTTTAAAATATAATAATTATATAAAATAAAATAAACAAATATTTAAAAAAAATAAGCTAAATAAATAATAATAAAAAATAAAAATAAAAATAAGATAATAAAAAAATTAAATTAATTTAAAAAAAAAAAAAATAAATAAAAAAAAATAAAAAGATTATAGATAAAATTATTAATAAAAAAAAAAATTGAATAAATAAAAAAATTTATATAATAAAATAAATAAACTAAATTAATTAAAATAATATATTAAAATTAAAAAAAAAAAAATAATAAATAAATAATAAAAATAAATTATTTTTTTTTAAAATATAAAAAATATAAAAAAATAAAAAAAAAGAAAAATAATAATAGAATCTTAATATATAAAAAAAATATAAAATTAAAAATAAAATTAATATTAATATATATATAAAAAAAAAAAAAATAACTAAAAAAAGCAATAAGAAAAAATAAAATATAAATAAAAAAATATTAAAAAATAAAATAATATATTAAAAAAAATAAATAAAAATATAAAGAAAAATTAATAAACACTTATATAAAAAACAAATAAAATTATAAAATTATTTAAAAAAATCAATAAAATAAAAAAATTTAAAAAAAAAAAAATTATAAATAAAACTTAAAAAAATAAAAAATAAAATAAATATCATTATAATAAAAAAATTTATAAAATAAGAAAATTAAAAAAAAAAAAAAAAGAATAAAAAAATTAAAAAAAAAATAAATTAAAAATAAAAAAATTAAAAAAAGTAATAAAGAATATAATAAAAAAAATAATTAAAAAAAAAAAATAAAAATTAAAGAAAATATAAATAATAATATAGTAAATAATATGAAAATATAAATGAATAATATAAAAGATAAATAAAAATAAAAATAAAATATAAAAAAATAAATATATAAAAAAAAAAAAAATAATTATAATAATATATATATAAAATATAAAAACTAATATATAATAATTATAATAAAATTTTAAAACTAATAAAAAAAAAATAAAAAAAAAAAAAATTATTATAAATTAAAATAATAATAAATTAAAAAAATAAAAACCTAAAATAAAAAAATATAAAAAATAAAATATAAAAATAAAAATAATCTTATAAAAAAAAAAATAAAAATATAATATATAAAAAAAATATCTATATATAAATAAATATAAAATAAAAAAATATTATAAAAATAATAAAATATATAAAATTATTTATATAAATTATTAAAAATAAAAATATAAAAAAAATCTAAAAAAAAAAAAATAATAAATAAAATAAAAAAAAATAAATAAATTAAAAAAATTAATAATATAAAAAAAATAAATAATAAAATTTAATAAAATAATCTAAATAAAAATATTATTAATATACTAAATTAAAAAATAAAAATAAAAAAAACAATAAAATATAACTAAATAATAAAATTAAAAAAAAAAAATATAAAAAAATAAATAAAAAAAGATATTAAATTAAAATCTAAAAAAAAAATTAATAATCTATAAAATATATAAAATAAATAAAAAAAAATAAATATTATAATAACAAAAAATATAAATAAAAATAAAATAATAAAAAATAATCTTATATAAAATAATAATAATAATTATAAAAAAAAATTTAAAAAAAATAAAATAATAAAATTATTAACTAATAAAAAAATAAAAATATAAAAAAAAATAAAAAAAAAAAAATAAATATATAAAAAAAAAATATAATAAAAATATAAAATAAAATAAATAATATAATAAATAAAATTTAAAAATAAAAAAATCTATTAAAATTATAATAAAAAAATATATAAAAAATAAAAATAAACAAAAAAATATAAATAAAAAATATAAAAAAAACTAAAAAATATTAAAAATAAAAATAAAAATAATAAAAATATAAATATATAAAAAAATCTAAAAATAAAAAAAAAAAAAATATATAAAAATATTATATAAAAATAAAAATATATAATAAATAAAAATATCTTAAAAAAATATACAAAATAATATAAAAAAAAAATAGATTAAATACTTAATAAAAATAAAAAAAAAATAATAAAAAAAAAATAAAAAAAAATAAAAAGTAAATAAAAATCTAAATTTAAAAAAAAAAATATTAAAAATTAATAAAAAATAAAAAAAAAAAATATAAAATTAAACAATAATAAAAAAAATAATAAAAATATTAACATATAAAATAAAAAAATATATAAAAATAATATAAAAAAAATATAAATAAATAAAAATAATTAAAAAACAATAAAAAAAATAATAAAAAATAATAAATATAAAAAAATAAAATTAAAATATAAATTAAAAAAAAAACTTAAAAAAAAGAAATAATAAAAATAATAATAAAAAATATATAAAAAAAAACATTAAACTTAATAAATTATAAAAACAAAAAAAAAGATTATATAAAAATATAAGATATATAAAATAAAAAAAAAATAAACTTAATTAAAAAAAACATATAAAACATAAAAAAAATAAAAAAAATATATTAAAATAAAAAATAAAAAAATAAATAAAAAAATAAAATAAAAAAAAAAAATAATATAAAAAAGAATATTAAATAGAAAATAAATAAAAAAAATAAATTTTTAAAAATAACAAATTAAAATAAAATAAAATATAAAAATTAAAAAAACTATAATTTAAACTAAAAAAGCAATTAATAAAATAATTAATAAAGAATATATATCAAAATTAAAAAATAAAATAATAAATTAAAAAAATAAATATAAAACATAATAAAAAAATAAAATAAATAAAAAAATAAAAAAAAATAAGTTAAAAAATAAAAATAATATAAAAAAAAAAAATAATATAAAAAATAAAAACTAAAATAAAAAGATAATAAATAATAAATATTAAAAAATATATAAAAAAAAAATAATATAAATAAAAAATTATAAATAAAATATATCCTTAAAATTAAAAAAATCTAAAAAAAAATAAAAACTTAAAAAAAATAAAATTAAAATATAAAAATAAAAAAATATAATAAAAATAAAAAATAAAAAAAAAAAATATTTAAAAAAATAAAAATAAATAATAAATAAAATACTAAAAACAATAAAAATAAGATAAAAATAAAATAAAAAAAAATGAAATTAAGATAATAAAATAAAAAATAAATAAAAAAATATAAAAATAATAAAAAATTTATAAAATAAATATATTTAAAGACAAAAACAAAAAATTATAAATTAAATATAATAATGCTATATAATAAATTAAAAAAAAAAATTAAAAAAAATAATTAAAAAAAAAAAATAATAATATAAATAATAAAAAATAAAATAAAAAAATAAAATAAAAAAATAAAAAAAAAATAAAAAAAAAATAAAATTAATAAAAAAATATAAAAAAAAAAATTATATAAAATAAAAAATAGAAAATATTAAATATAATTAAAAAAATAAAAAAATAAAAATATTAAAATATAAAAATAAAATAAAATGAAAATTTTAATAGTCTAAAATAAAAAAAAATAAAAATATATAAAAAATAATTTATATAAAAATTAAAAAATAAAAAATTTATTAAGTAAATTATTATAATTTAATTATAAAAAAATAATCAAATATAATATTTAATGATAGAATTTAAATAAAAAAAAAAAATTCATAAAACATTAAAATATGCTAAAAACTATAAATAATTTTAAAAAAATAAATTATAGTAAAACTATATTAAAAAATAAAATATAATAATAAAAACAACTAAATAATATAAAATAAAAAATCTAACTAATAATATTTAATATCTAATAAGACAAAGAAAAATATAATAAAACAAAAAAAACTAATACTATAAGAAATTTTCTATCTGTCTTATAAACTAGATAAATATATAATATAATATAAATTAAGTATCTTAAAAATATTATATAGGATATCTATCTAAAAAAAATCTATAATTAAATATTAATATAAAATAAACTATATATAATAAATAAAAAACTAATTTAAAAATAAATAATTAAAATATCTAAATAATCGTAATATTATATTCTAATCTACTAAAAGATCAAAATTACTAAGATAAAGGAGTAATTATCTACTAAAAAATAATAAAACTAGACCTATATTCTCTTTCTTAAGTAGATTAAAAATAAATAATTAATATAAAAAAAAGACATTAAAATTAATAAAGTATATCTTCGTAATAAACATATGAAATAAATATAATAAATATAAATTAAAAATTAGAAATAATCTAAAAAATAAAAAATAAAAAATTAAAAATAATCCAGATAAAACTATAATAGTAAAAAAAAATATAAATAAATAAGTAAACAATATAATCAAAATTAATCGAATAATAATATAATCTAATAAAGAATTCTTAAAACTGAAACATTATCTAAACTTCGATTAATACTTAAAAAGAATCTAACTATACTATAATCTTAAAAAATGAAGACTAATATCTATAAGAAAAACACTATATCTAAGATAAGAAACCAATAATAATATAAAATTTAAATAATAGATAATCTATCTAATCTATATAAATAAAATTAGATAAAATTATTTATATTAAAAAAGAAATTAATATCTAAACTAATATATACTAAAAATATATGATACCACTCACTAAAATCATCTAAAATATAAATCTAAAAGTATGATTAAGTTATCAAATAATAGTCCTTCTAATAATTTCTAAAAAGTGATAAACTAAGATACTATAATTATTATAAAAAACTATATATAATTTAAATGACTATAAAGTAACTTAAGAATAAATAAAATTTAAAATACTGATACAAAAAAGAAAAATGATTAGAAAGCTAAAATAGATCTAAATAAAAAACTAAAAAAATATAATACAATATTAGAAATAAATATAAATAAAAAAAAATATAAAAATAAAATCTATAAAGTTCTTAATTAAAAAATAAAAAGAATAAAACTAAAAAAATATAAAAAATTAACTATAATTCTATATAAAAAATCTATCTAAAAAAACTATAAAATAAAAAAAAAAAAAAGTTTATCTAACTAATACTAAGACTTACAAAGAAAGCTAAAATAATCTAATTAAAATTTAAAACAGTAAATACTAAAAAAAAAAAATAAAAAAATAATAAAAACTACTAAAAAACTAACATAAAAGACTAAAAAAAAGGCTATTAATATCCTAAAAAAAGTAAAAAAAAAATAAAAAACAAATTAAAAATAGCTAAAAATTAACTTAAAAACTATATAGAAAATAACTAAAATAACTAAGTCTAAGAAACTAAAATACTAAAAGATCAAATCACTAAGAAATCGAAATAATAAATTAAAATCTAATATAAAAATAAAAAAAACTCATTACTAGGTTAAATAAAACATTAATAGAAAAAATAACTAAAAAATTACGTCTAATACAATAAATATAAAAAATCTAATTAATAGTAAAAAAAAAATTATCTAAAAAATAATCTAAATCTAATAATACTAAAAAAAAAAAATATCTAAAACATGAAATAAAAAGTAAACACTCTAAAATCATATTATCTATAAAAAACAAAATATAAAATAAATATAAAAAAAAACTAATCTAAAAATAATATAACTCTAAATATCTATAAAAAAAAGATAAATAACTAAATAACTAAATAATCTAAAAAAATAAATAAAATAATTCTAACAATAAATATAGATAGAACAAAAAAAACTAATAAAACAGATCTAAAAACAAAAAATAGTAAAATAAAAAAAAAATCTAAATATAAGAATAAACTAAAAAAATCTAAAATTTCTGAATAATAGACTTAAAAAAAAAAAAAATAAAAAAATAATAAAAAAGTATAAAAAAAAATAAGAAAAAAAAACCGTATAACTAAAAAAAAAAAAAAAATCTATAAACTATAAAAATGACTAAAACTATAAATAAAATAACTAAGTAAAAAGATAAAAAGTTCATAAATCTAAATAAATCTAACTCTAAAACTATAAACTAAAAAAATTAAGAACTTAAGAACCTAATCTAAATAAAAAAAATAAATAAAAAGAAAAATCTAAAAAATATAACTATAAAACTAAAATAATTATTAAAGAAATAAAATTTAAAAATATACTAAAATATAACTAAGAAATCGAAAACTAAATCTAAAAAGAAATAAACTGATAAACTAAAACATAAAATATAAAATAAGATAAACACTAAATCTAAAATGATATAAAAACTAAAAAATTATAAACAAAAAATAAACAAAAAAATACAAAACTATTAAATCAAGAAAAGATTATAAAATAAGCAAACAAAAATAATAAAAAATAAACTAAAATTTCTAATAACTATCTAGAATAACAAGAAAACTATAACATTAAATCTAAAAAAACGTGTTGTGTGTTTGAGTTGTTTTATATGATTGGTTTTGTTTCTTTGTAAAAAAAAAGGGGGGGGGGGGGGGGGGGGGGGGGGGGGGGGGGGGGGGGGGGGGGGGTGGGGGGGGTGGGGGGGGAGTTTGGGGGATGGGGGGGGGGGGGGTGGGGGGGGGGGGGTGTGGGGGGGGGGGGGGGGGCTTAAAAAACTAAATAAAACCTATAAAATCTAAACTATAAAAATTCATAAGGGCTAAAATAAAACTAAACAAGATATTATGAATCATCTAAAAAAGTACTTCTAAATATAATAATAAATAACTATAGAACTAATATCTAAACTAAGTTAACTAAAAAACTAAGTAAAATAAGGTAATAAAAAAAAGTAAACAATACTAATCTAATAAATCTTATCTAAGATAAAACAAGAACTAAAAATAAAGTAATTTAAAAAATACTAAGTCAATAAATATAAAAAAAATAAAATAAACTCTATTATATAAATCTACTAAAACTAAAAATAGAATAAAAAAAAAGAATCTATATAAAATTTAACTAAAAAACTAATAAATACTTTAAAAATAAGAAATTAAAAATAGAAAAGATCTTAAGATTAAAGGTATCTAAAAATGTATGCTATAAAAACTAAAATACTACTACAGAAATACTAACATATAATTAGGCTAATAAACTAAAATTTAATAAAATAATTAAATAATCTAAAAACTTAAACTAGAACAAAATAAAACTAAAGTAAAAAAAATAAAATATATTAACTCTAATAAAAACTTATCAATATAATAATCTAATAAACTCCAATCTAAACTAATTATACTTAAATACGTATAAATGAAATATAAAAAAGCTAAATATAAAAAAAAAAATCTAATAACTAATCCTAGAAAAAGAACTAGTAAAGTAATTCTAGAATAAATAAATAACATGGCATATATAAACTATTATTAAGCTAGAAAATAAAAAACTAAAAAAAAATTAAATAACTAAAATAATAACAAAAAATAACTCATGCTAGAAAGAAAAATCTCTAATAAAAAATAGGATAAATCACGTTATAAAAAAAAAAAAAAAAAAAATCTATCTAATAACTAAAAACTAAAAAAATAGAATTTAAATAACTAAATAATATAATATAATAAATATAACTATATAATTATATCCAAAATAACATTTAAATATAAGTAAAAATAAAACTTAATTCTCTACTTAAATATAATATACGAATAAATCTGCTATTTCATCTAATCGAAGAACTAAAAATATGAAATATAATTCTAAATAAATAAATAATTACTATTTAAAACTATCTAAAAATGAACATATAAAAAATAAAAAAACTTAAATAAACAAACTATCAAGATAATCTAAACATAATCTTAATTATTTTATGTATATATAATATAAAATTATAAAATAATATTAATATTTTTTATAAATTTTATTATATATTTTTTTTATTTTTTTTAAAAAATTTTTTTTTTTTAATTTTATTTAAATTTTAATTTATAACTTTATTAAAATTTTTTTTTTCTTTCAATTTTTATTTTTTTTTATATTTTTTAATTTTATTCAATAATATTTATTATTTACTTATTTATATTATATTTTATTTTTTATTATTTAATTTAATTATTACTAATTTTAATATTTAATATTTATTTTTATTTTAAATTTTTTTTTAAAATTATTTAAATTTAATTTTTATATTAATCAATTTTAATTTTATAATTTAAAAATATATTTATAATATATAATTTAAATATTTATTATTAATATTATAATTTTATATTTACTAAATAAATATTTTAAATAATTTTTATTAATTTATATATATATATTTATAATATAATTTTTTATTAATATAGATTTAATTTTTTTTTTATTTTAATTATAAAATTTAATTAAATACTTATAAATTAATTTTAATTTATATTTATTATTAAAATAATATTTCTTAAATTTTTTTATATATTTATTTCTTTATTTAAAAAATCATTTATTTTAAATATTTAATTAAAATTATTTATTATTATTAATATAAATATTATTTTATTAATTTATATTTTTATTATAAATATATATTCATTAAATATTTTAATACTTTTTTTTAAAAAATTATTTATACTAATTTTTCTATTTATATTTATTTTTTAATTAAAATATATATATTTATAAATAATAAAATTATTAAAATTAAATAATAAATTTTTTTTTTATATAAAATTTAAATTATTTTAAATTAATTAAATTTTAATTAAAAATTTTTTATATTATAAATTCATTTATATTTAATATTTATTTTTAATATATTTATTATTTAAATAATTATATTTTATAATATTCTAAATAATTATTTTATATTTTTATTTATTTATATTTAAAATATTTAAAAATATTTTTATAAATAATTTATTATATAATTTTTTTAAAATTTTATAATATTAAAAATAATAATATTTTTATATTTATTTTTAATTTCATAAATATTATTAATTTTTTATAAATTAATATTTAAATAAAAATTATTTTCTTTTATAAACATTATTATTTAAAATAAAATTATTAAATATTTTTTTTTTTTATATAATTTTTATTAAATTATATTTATTTTTATTTTTATTAATTATAATTTATTTATTAATTAAGATAATTATTATTATTATTTAAAAAAAATAATTTTTTAATTTTATATATTAATAAAAAAATATTAATATATTTATAACTTAATTTATTGTAAAATATAATATTATACTAATATTTATAATTTTATATAATTTAAATAAAAAATTAAAATTTTTTTATCTTAAAAATAATTAATTTGTACAATTTTAATTTTTATTAAATATATATTATTTTTAATTTTCTTTAATATAATTTTTTTATTCTTTAATTAATTAATAATTAATTTATTATTTTATATTTATTCTGATAAATTAATTTAAATTTATAATTATAATTTAATATTAATTTATTTTTTAATAATATTAATTTTTATTTTTCTAATTTTAACTATTTATTAAAAATTATATTTATAATTAAAATTTAAATTTAATTATTTAAATTGTATTTATAATAAATATTATTTTATAATTATTTTTTTTATAAAATTATTATATTATTAATAAATTTTTAAAATTATTATTAATTAAAATTTAATAAATTTTTTTTTTATTTATATATAATTTAATAAATTTTTAATAAAAAAAAATATATATTATTTTATTTTATTTATATTATATTCTAAATATAAATAAATTTTTTTAATTATATTTAATTTATTTTTATTAATTTTTTAAAATTTTTTTTTTTATAATATTTTATTTTTTTAATTTAATAAATTATATATTTTTAATTATATTTTAATTTTAATTATTTTTAATTTTTATTATTATAAAAAAAATAAAATTAATTATTTTAATTTTAATTTTTATTATTTAATATTATTTTATATTTTTATATAATTATTAACTTATTTTTTTTTTTTAAAATTTTTAAAATTTTTTTAAATTTAATTATTTTTATTTTTTTTAAAAATTTTTTTAAAATTTTTTAATTTTTATTTTTTTTTTTTTTTATTTTTTATTTTTTAATTTTAAATTT
>JAIWJD010000007.1:3642160-3682160 GCA_022818045.1 Neotoxoptera formosana | reverse complement strand
TTTTATAAAAAAAAAAATTAAAAAAAATTTTTATAAAAAAATTTTAATTAAATATAAATAAAAAAAAAATAAATAATTAAATAAAAAAATTATAAAATAAATTAAAAATAATTTAAATAAAAAAAAAAAATTAAAAATAAAATATTATAAATATAATATAAAAAAAATAAAAATTTTAAAAAAATTAAAAATTATAATATTATAAAAAATAAATAAAAAAAAAAATTAAAAAATAAATTATAAATATATAATATTAAAATATAACAATAAATAAATTTAAATAAATAAATATAAAAAAAAATTATAATTTATTAAAATAAAAAATAAAAAATATAATTAAATTAAACATAAAAAAAAATAAAAAGATATTAAATTATAATAAATATAAATTATAAAATAAAATATAATAAAATTAAAAAAAAAAAAAATTTAATAGATATATATAAATAATTAAATAAAAATATATGATAAAATAATAAAAAATTAAAAAAAAAAAAAATATAATATAAATTAAAAATATATAAATTTAAAATAAATTTTAATAAATATTATATATTAAATATAAATATAAAAATAAATAAAAATATTAAAAAAATAATTAATAAAATAAAAAATTTTATAAAAATTAAAATAAAAAAAATAAAAAATTTAAAATTAATTAATTATATATAATTTAAAAAATTAATATAAAATTAAAATAAATTTATTAAAAATTTATTAAAAATTTAAATAATAAATATTAAAATTAATTTTAAAATTTAAAATAATTTTAATTAAATTATTTAAAAAAAATAAATATATTAATTTATATAATTAAATTAATAAAAAATAAAAAAAAAATAATAAAAATTATAAAAAATTAAATAATTAATAAAAAAAAAAAAAAAAAAATAAATAAATAAAAAAAATAATATTTTTATATTAATAAAAAATATATATTTATAAAAAAAATAATAATATAAATATAAAAATAAAAAATTATTATATATTTATAAAAAAAATTAATATTAAATAAAATATATAAAAAATATTATAAATAAAAAAAAATTAAATATAATATTTTAAAATAATATATAAAATAAATAAATAAAATTATATAAATAAAATAAAAAATATATTTAAAAAATATATAATTATTAAATTTATTAAATAAATAAATATTAAAAAAAATAATTAAAAATATAAAATTTATATAATAAATTATAAATTTAATAAAAAATATTAAATAATAATTAAAAATATTTAATAATAATAAAATAAAATTTATATATATAATATTAAAAAAAATAAAATTTTATTTAATAAATTAATAAATTAAAAAAAATAAAATATATAAAATTAAAAATAATTATAAAAATAATAAATTTTAAATAAAAATAAAAAAATAAAAAATTAAATTAATAATATTATATAATTATAATTTATATTAATATTAAAAAATTAAAAAAAAATATAAAAAATATTTAAAATTAAAAAAAAAAAAAATAATTTTATAAAAATATAATTAATAATTAAATAAATAAAAAATATAAAAAAATTATATTTAATTTAAAAATTTTAAAAATAATTTTAAATAAAAAAAAAATTAAAAAAATAAAATATTATAAATAATATAATATAAATTTAAATATAAAAATAAAATAATATTTAATAAAAATTATAATATTAAAATAAATAATAATAAATAAAAAAAAAAAAAAAATAAGAAATTAAAAAAAAAAATAATTTTAAATAAATATAATTTTAATAATTTATTAATAAATTAAAAAAATTAATAAAAAATTAAATTAAAAAATTATTAAAAATTTATATAAAAAATTAAAAAAATTAAAAAAAATAATAAAAATAATAAAATATTTAAAAATAAAAAAATATAATAAAATTAAAAATATAAAAAAAAATTATATAATAAAATAAATAAAAAAATAAAAAATATTTTAATATAAAAAATAAAATTATATAATAATTTTAATAAAAAAAAAAAAAAATATAATAAAAAATATAAAAATATAAAAAAATTATAATAAAAAAAATATTATTTTAATATAATATAAATAAAAATTATTAATTAATATATTAAATTAATTTTTTAAAAAAAAAAAAAAATATTTAATTAAATAAATTTAATTAAAAAAATATTAATAAATATTAAAAATAAAAAAAAAAAATAAAAAAAATAATTAAAAAATTAAAAAAATTTAAAAAATAAAAAAATAAATTAATTTAAAAAAAATTTAAAAATAATAAATATAATAAAAAAAATTAAATATTATAATAATTATAAAATTAAAAAATAAAATTAAATAAATAAAATATATAAAATAAAAAAAAAAATATAATAAAAAATTTAAATTAAATATTTAATAAAAAATATAAATTATAATTTATAAAAAAATAATAATAAAAAAAATATATTAAATAATAATTAATAAAATTAAAAAATAAAAAATTATATATAAAATAATTAAATATTTATTAATAAAAAATTTATAAAAATAATAATAAAAAAAAATTTAATTATAAAAAATAAAATAATATAAATTATATAAAATATAAAAAAAAAAAAATTAATAAATAAATATTTTTTAATAAATAAAAAATAATAATTTAAATAAATAAATAATAAATAAAAAATTAAAATAATATAAAAAAAAATAAAATTTAAAATAAATAAATAAATATAAAAAAAATAATTAAAATAAAAAATATTAATATATAATAAAAATTATAAAATATAAAATTTATAAAATATTAAATAAAAAAAATTATAAAAAATAATTAATAAAAAAAAAAAAATATAATATTATAAAAATAATTAATTAAATAATATTAAAATTAAAAATTATAAGTAATAAATAAAATATATAAAAATATATATATAAAAAAAAATTAATTATAAAAAAATATTTTATTTAAATAAAATAATATAATTTAAAAAAATAAAAAAAAAATATATTAAAAAAAATATAATATAAAATAATAAAAAAAAATTAAATATAAATTAAAAAAATAATAATTAATAAAAAATATAAAAAATAAAATAAAATATTTAAAAAAAAAAAAAATAAATATAAATTTATAAAATAATTTATAAAAAAAAATTTAAAAAATAAAAAATTAAAAAAAATTATAAAATAATTAAAAAAAAAATAATTAAATATAAAAATAATAAAATATAAAATAAAATAATATTATTATAAAAAAATAATAAATTAATATTTAATTATTTAAATATATAAATATTAATTAAAAAAAATATAAATTAATAATAATTAATATTAAAAAAATTAAATATATAAAATATTAATATTTAAAAAATTTATAATAAAAAATATAATATAAATAATATAAAAAAATAAATAAATAAAAATATAATAATATTAAAAATATTAATAAAATTATATATTTTAAAAAATTATAAATTTAAATTATAATAAAATAAAATAATTTAATTAAATAATAATAAAAAAAATAATTTAATAAAAAATAAAAATTATATAAAAAAAAATAAATTTAAATAAATAAATTAATTATTAAAATAAATAAAAAAAATATATATTATATAAATAAAATAAAAAAATTAATTAATTTAAATAAAAAAATATATATTAATATAATTATTAAAATAAAATAAATAATTAAAAAAATAAATAAAATAAAAAAAATAATTAAATTTATAAATTAATATAAAAATATTTAATATTTAAAAAAATATATTATAATATATTAATTATAAATATTAATATTAAAAAATTAAAAAAAATATATAATAATTAAAAAAATTTATAAAAAATTATTAAAAAAAAAATATAAATTAAATTTAAAAATTAATAAATAAAAAAATAAAAATTAAAATATAAAAAATTAAAAAAATATATAATAAATTATTATATAATTATATTATATATAAATAATAAAATTAATTAATATAAAAAAATTAATAATATTAAATAATATAAAATTAATTTTAATAAAAAAAAATAAAAATATAATAATTTAATTATAAAAAATATAAAAAATAATAAAATAATATTAAAAAAATATATATATTTAATTATTTAAAAAAATTAAATTTAAAAATAAAATTTAAAATTAATAAAAAAAAAAAATTAATAAAATTTATATTTTAAAAAATATTATAATAAAAATTATTTAAAATATAAATAATAAAAAAATTAAAATAATATATATTAAAAAAATTATTTAAAAAATTAAAATAAAATATAAAAATTTAAATATATTATAAAAAATATATTATAAAAAAATAAAATAAAAAAAAATAATAAATAATTTTAATTAATTTAAATAATTTTATAAAATATTAAAAAATATAATATAATAAAAATATAATAAAAATATAAAAATTAAAAATTATAAATAATTATAATTAATAAAAAAAAAAATAATAAATAAAAAAAATTTAAAATTAATAAAATAATATATATTTTAAATAAAAAAATATAAAAAAAATATAAAAAAAAAAATAAAAATTATAAAATAAATTTATATATAAATAAAATAAATATAAAATAAATATTAAAAATTTTAATAATTATAAATAAATAAAATATAAATAAATTAAAAAAAAATTAAAAATAATATATAATTAAAAAATTAAAAATATAAATAAATATTAATATTATATAATATTAAAAATAAAAATTATAATAATATAAAATAATAATAAAAAAATATATAAAAATTAAAAAATTTTAAATAATTATATAAAATAAAAAAAATTTATAATAAATTATAATTAAAATAAAAAATTAAAATTTAAAAATTTATATATTAAAAATTAAATATATTATAAAAAAATAAAATAAATTAATAAAAAATATTAATAATTAAAAAAATATATATATAAATAAAAAAATTAATATAAAAAAAAAAATTATTATAAATTTATAAATAAATAAAATTAATAAAAAAAATAAAATAATATTAAATAAATTAAAATTAATTATAAATTAAAAAAAATAATATTAAAATTTAAAATTAAAATTTTAATATAAAAATATAAATTTAATAATAAATTTAAAAATTAAAAATTATATAAAAATATTTTAATAAATAATAAAAATATAATAATAAAAAATAATAAAAAAAAATTAATAATATAAAAAAAATTAAATTAATAAAAATTAATAAAATAATTAATTTAAATTTAAATAAAATATAAAATAAAATTATAAAAATTATAAAAATATATAATAAAAAATTAATAAATAAAATAATATAATAAAAATAAATAAAAAAAAATTAAATAATAATTAAATAAATTATAATATTAAAAATAAATATATAATATAATATAAAATATTTTTAATAATAAAAAATTAAAAATATAAATTAAAAAAATATAATTAAAATAAAATTAAATATTTATAATATTATTTAAAATATATAAAAATAATATTAAAAAAAAAATATAAAATTAATATATAAATAAATAAATTATAATTAAAAAAAAAAAAATTAATTAATAAAAAATAATTAAAAATAAATTAATATAAATAATATAATAAAATAAATTAAATAAAATATAATATAAAATAAAATTAAATAATAAAAAAAAAAAAAAAAAAATTATAATAATTATAAAATAATTTAAA
The DNA here is from genome assembly GCA_022818045.1 of Neotoxoptera formosana. Lineage (NCBI taxonomy): Eukaryota > Metazoa > Arthropoda > Insecta > Hemiptera > Aphididae > Neotoxoptera > Neotoxoptera formosana. Next base: position 3,676,545 of record JAIWJD010000007.1, on the reverse strand, counting down.
TAATAATTTAAAAAATTAATATATAAAAAAAAATAAAAAAAATAAAAAAAAAATAAAAAAAATAAATAAAATATTATTTAATAAAATAAATATTATAATAATTATATATTAAAAAAAAATAAAAAAAGATAAAAAAAGAAATAATAAATATAAATAATAAAAAAAAAATAATAATATAATAAAATTTAATATTATTTTAAAATAATAAAATATAAAAAAAAAAAAAATTAAAAAAATATATAAAAAATATAAAAAAAATAAAAATATATTAAAATAAAAATAATTTATTAATTATAAAAAAAATAAAAATAAAATATTAATTTTAAATAAAATATTAATTAAATAAAAAATTTTTATTATTATAATAAAATATAAATTATTATTAATTAAAAATATTAAATAAATAAAAAATTAAAAAAAAAATTTAAATAAAAAATATAAAATAAATAAAAAATATTTAAATAATTATAAAATAAATATAATAAATAATTTATAAAAAAATATATAAAATATATAATAAAAAATAAATATATATAAAATAATTAAATAAAAATTAAAATATATAAAAAAAAATAAAATTTAAATATAATAAATATAAAAAAAAATATAAAAAAAATTATAAAAATAAAAAAAAAAATTATAATTATAATATAATTTAAAATATATATTAAAAAATAAATTAATAAAATTAAAAAAATAAAAAATAAAATTATTAATATTAAAAAAATAAAAATTATAATATATAAAAAAATATTTTTATAAAAAAAATAAATAATAAATAATATAAAATAAATAAAATATATAATTAAAATAAATTAAAAAAAATATAATTATATATAAAATATATTAATTAATATAAAAATATAAAATATAAAAATAAATAATAAATAATAATAAAAAAAAAAATTAAAAATAAATATTAATATAAAATTTAAAATATATAATATTAAAATAATATATAAAAATATAAAAATTTAAATATATTAAAAATAAAAAAAAATTTAATTATATAAAAATAATATAAAATTTAATATAAATTTAAATATAAATAAAAATATATAAATAAATAATTTAAATTAATTATTAAAATAATATAAAAATAAAAAAAATTTATATAAAATAAATTTAATAATAATAATAAAAAATTATTAAATATAATAAAAAATTAAAAAATAAAAAAAAATAATTAATAATTTTAAATATAAATAATATTAAAAAATAATAAAATAAAAAAATAAATAAAATAATTTATTAAAATATAAATAATCATAAAATATAAAAAAAAATATAAAATTAATAAATATAATTAATAAAAATTAAAAATTTAATAAATTATAAAATAAATATTAATATATAATATAAAAAAAATAAATTATTATAAAAAAATTTAAAAAAATAAATAAAAAAATAAAAAAAATATAAATTTAATAATAAATATTATAATAAAATAAATTTATATAAAAAAAAAAAATAAATTATAAAATAAAATTAATAAAATTAAAATTTAAAATAAATTTAAAAATATAAAAAAATTAATTAAATATATAAAAATTATAATTAAAATTAAAATATATAAAATTATAAAAAATTTAAAAAAAAAAATAATATTATAATAATAAAAAAAAAATATAAATTATAAATATTAAAAATATATTATAAATAAAAAAAAATAAAAATAATAAAAAATTAAATTATAATTAAAATTAAAAAAAAAATTTAAAATAAATTTAATTTAAAATAAAATTAAAAAAAAAAATATTTATAAATAAAAATTAAAATAAAAAAATATAAAATTTTAAAATAAAAAATTATTAAAAAAATAAATATAATAATAATAAAAAAAAAAAAAAAAAATAAAATTAATAAAAATAATAAATTTAATAAAATTATTAAATAATAAAAAAATATAATTTAAATATAAAATATATTAAATTAATTTAAATTAATTAAAATAAAATTTAAATTATAAAAAAAAATATATAAAAAATAAAAATAATTAAATTAAAAATAAATAAATAAAATTAATAATAAAAATTTAAAAAATAATATAAAAATAAAAAATAATAAATAATAAAAATATATAATAATAATTAAATAATAAATTATAAAATATTTTAATATTTATATTAAAAAAATAAATAAAATAATAAATAAATAATATAATAAATAATAAAAAAAAAATATAAAATAAAAAAAAAAAATAAAAAAAAAAAATAAATTATAATATTTAAATAAATTATAATAATAAATATATAATATAAAAATTTAAATTAATATTATATAAAATTAAATTTATTAAAAATATATAATAAATAAATAAAATTAAAAATAAATAAAAAAATAAAAAATAATAATATATAAATAAAAAAATAAAAATTATATAAATAATTAAAATATAAAATAAATTAATAATTATATAAAAATAAAATAAATTTAAAAAAATAAAAAAAATTATAATATAAATTATATAAAATTAAAAATTATATAAAAAATAAAAAAAAATAAAAAAATTATAATAATAAATAAAAAAATAAAAATAAATTTAAATAAATATTATTATAAATTATATAATTTATAATTAAATTATTATAAAATTTAATAAAAAAAAAAAATTTATAAATTAAAAAAAAAAATAAAAAAAAAAAAATAAAAAAAAATTTTATAAAAAAAAAATGATAAAAAAAAAATAAAAAAAAAAAAAATTTAATTAAAAAAAATAAATAAAAAAAAAATATTATAAATAATAAAAATTAAAAAATTAAAATTAAAAATATAAAAAATTAATAAAATATAAATAAAAAAAAATAAATTATTAAAATATATAATAAAAATTAATAATTAAATAAAATTAAAATAAAAATAAATTTTTATAAATAATATAATAAAAAATTAAAATAAAATAAATATAATTTAAATAATAAAATAAATAAAAATTATAAAAATAATAAATTTTTAAAAATATAAAATATTATATTAAATTTAATAATATAATAAAAATAAATATATAAATTAAATATAAAAAATAATAAAATAATATAAAAAATTAAAAATAAAATAATTTAAAAAATTATTAAAAAAAATATAAAAAAATATTATAAAAAAAATAATAAAAATATAATTAAATATATAATTATAAATAAAAATAAAATAATATATATAAAATTAATATAAAAAATAAAAAAATATATAAAAAAAAAATATATATAAATATAAAAAATATAAATAATAAATAATATAAAAAAAAAATAATATATAAATATATATAAATAAATTTAAAAAATAATTATAAAAAATAAAAAAAAAATATTAAAAAATAAATAAAAAAATATAAATAATATTAATAAAATATATAAAAATATTAAATATAAAAAAATAAAAAAAAAAATATATATAATAAAAAAAAAATTTATTATAAAATAAAAAATATAATTAATTTTAAAATAAAAAAAAATAAATAATATAAATTAATATATTATAAAATTATAAAATAAAAAAAAAAAAAATTAAAATAAAAAAATTAAATTAATATTAAAATTATAAATAAAAAAATTAATAAATATAAATTATTAAATAAAATTATAAAAATTATAATAATTAATTAAAAAATAAAAAATATTATATAATTATAAATTATAATTAATTAATAAATAAATTATTAAAAAAAATAAATTAAATATATATTTATTAAAAAAAAAAAAAAAAATAAATATAATAAAAATTAAATAAAAATAATATTAATTAAAATTAATAAAAAAAATTAATAATAAATAATAAAAATTAAAATTAAATTTAAAATAAATAATAAATAATTATATATTATTAAATAAAAATTAATATAAATTTAATAATAATAATATATAAAAAAAAATATATTTATTTTTTAAAAAATAATAAATAAATAAAAAATATTTTAATAAAAAAAAATAAATAAAAATTTATAAAAAAATAAAAAAATATATAAATATTTAAAAATAAATAAAAAAAATAAAAATAATAATAATTATAATAAAAAAATAATAAATATAAATTATATATAATATAAAAATATAATATATAATTAAATAAAAAAATTAAAATAATAAAAAATTATATAATTAAAAAAAAATTTATTAAAATTATTATAAAAAAATAAAATAAAAAAAAAAAATATAATAATAAATTATTAAATTAAAATAAATAATATATTAAAATATAAATAAATATAAAATTATAAAATAAATTATATTTAATAATAAAATAATATTATAAATAATATAAAATTAAATAAATAATTAAAATTTAAATAAAAAAAAATAAATATTATAATATATAAAATAAAAAAAATTATAAAATAATTTATAAAAATTAATATTAATAAATATTAATATATAAAAATATAATAAAATAATTTAAAAAATAAATATAATATAAAAAAATTAAATAATAAAAAAAAATTTTTAATTAAAATAAAAAATATTAAAATATTATAAATTATTATAATTAAAATATAAAATAAAAATAAAATAAAATATAAATTAAATATAAATTAATAATTAATATAAAATAATAAAAAAATAAAATATAAATTAATAAAATTAATAAATATATAAAAAAAAAATAAAATTAATTAAAAAAATATTAAAATAAAAATAAATATATAAATATAAATAAAATAATATAAAAAAATTTTAAAAATAAATAATAATATAAAATATAAATATATAAAATTATTTATAATATAAAAATATTATAATATTATATTAAAATAATTAAAAATAAATTAATAATAAATTATAAATATATAAAAAAAAAATAAATTAAAAATAAAATTAATATAATAAAATAAAATAAAAAAAAATAAAAATTAAAAAATAAAAATAAAAAATTATAATTAAAATAAATTAATAATAAATTTAAAAAATTTAAAAATAAATAAAAAAAAATATTATAATATAAAAAATAAAATTATTATATAAAATTAAAATAAAAATAATAATAAAAATAAAATAAAATTTTTTTAAAATAAAAATAATAAATTAAAAATAAATAAAATATAATAATTAATAATTAAAAAATTAAAAATAATTATAATAATATTATAAAAATTTAAAAATTATTAAAAATAAAATTATTTTAAATAAAATTAAAAATAATAAATAATAAAAAAAAAATTAAAAATTTAAATAAAAAATATTAAAATAAAAAATAAAAATTATTAAATAATTATAAAATTAATAAAAAAAAAAATAAATAAAAAAAAAAATAAAAATTATAAAAATTAATAAATAATTAAAATTATAATATAAATATATAAATAATAATAATAAAATAAAAAAAATAAAAAAAAATTAAATATAAAATAAATTTAAAATTTTAAAAAAATAAAAAAAATTAAAATAAAAAAAAATAAAAAAAATTAAAAAAAATTAAAAAAAAATATTAATAATTGAAAATAAAATATAAATATTAATATAATAATAAATTTTAAAAAAAAATAATTATAATAATAAATATAAATATAAAAAAAATATAAAAAAAAAATTTAAAATTTATAAAATTAAAAAATTAAAATATTAAAAATATATAAAAATTTATATAAATAATATAATATAATAAATTAATATAATAATTAATTATAATTAAAAAAATATATTTAATAATAAAAAAATAAATATTTATATAAATAATAATTATAAAAATAATTAATAAATAAAAAATAAAAAAAAAATAATAAAAAAATATTAAAAATAAAAAAATTATTATAAATTTAAAATTAATAATAAAAAAAAATAAAATAATAAAATAAATATAATAATTATAAAATTTAAAATTATAAAATAATAAAAAATAAAAAAAATATATAAAAAATATTAAATTAAAAAAAAAAAATAAATTATAAAAAAATTAAATATATATAAAATAAATAAAATTTATAAATATATATAATAATAAATAATAAATATAAATATAAAAAAAAATTATATTAAAAAATATTTATAAAAAATATAAAAAAAAAAAAAAAAATAAAATTAAAATATTAAAAAAAATAATTAATTAAAAAAATTATAAATATATTAAAAAATTAAAAAAAAAAATATAAAATATAAAAAAATAAAATATTAAAATAAAAAAAAATAAATAAATAAAAAATTATAAATAATATAATTAAAAAAAATAAATATTAAAATAATATATATTTAATAATTAAAATTAAAAAATTTAAAATTAAAAATTTAAATAAAAAAATAATAATTATAAAAAATTAAAATATTATTAAAAAAATAAAATAAAAAAATAAAAAAAAAAAATAAATAAATAAAAAATTAAAATAATATAACATAATAAATATATTAAAAATAAAATTTATATAATTAATTATATTATTTTAAAAAAAAAAAAATAATATAAAATAAATTAAATAAAAAATAAATTATTAAATTAATAAAAATATTTATTAAATAAAATATAAATAAATAAATATATTAAATATATATATATTAATATAAAATAAATAAAAAAATTAAAAAATATATAAAATTTAAATATTAAAAACCCCACCTTATAACACAAACCCAACCCCCCCCAACAATACCACACCAACACCCACCCCCCCACCACCCACCCCAACCCACAACCCCCACCCCCCCCCACCACCCACCCCCCACCAACACCCCAAACACCCACACAACCCACACACCAACCCCACCCCCCCCAAACCCCCACTACCCCCCAACACCCACCACCACCCCCAAACACACCCCCCAACACCCACACCACACCCCCCCCACCACAAACCACCCCCCCACAAACACCCCACCACCCAACCAACACCCAACCCAACCCCAACACAACCCCCACCCCACCCCACCACCCGCCCCCAAACCCCCCCCCACCCAAACCACCACCCCCCCACCCCCACCCACACCCAACAAACCACCCCCCACACCCCCCCCCACACACACCCACCCCAACCCCAACCCTAACACCAACACCCCCAACAAAACACCACCCACCCCCACCCCCCCCAACACCAACCACACCCCCCACCCACACCAACCCCCACCCCCCCCACCCACCCCACCACACCCAACCACCAACACCACCCACCACACACCCCCCCCCACCAACCACACCCCCCAAACACACACCACACCACCAACCACCCCCCAACCCAAAACACACACCACACACCCCCACACCCACCCCCCCACCCCCCCCAAACCCACACACCCACAACCCCCCCACCAACCCCCCCCAACCACCCACACACACCACCCCCCAACCCCCCAACACCCCACCAACCCACCCAACCCCAAACAACACACCCCCCAACCCCCACCCCCCCACCCCACAAATACCCCCCCACACCCCCCCAACACCCCCCAAAAAACACCCCAACACCCCCCACACCCCAACACACACAACCCACCAACACACCCCCCCACCCCCCCCCCCCCCCCACACCCAACCCCCACCAAACACCCCCCCAAAACCACCCAACAACCCAACCCCACCCCCCCCCCCACACACCACACCCCACCACCCCCCACCCACCCCACCCCAACCAACCACCCCCCCCACCCCCAACACACCAACAAACCCCCACCCCACCAAACCACCCCCACCCAACCCCCACCAACCCACCCACCCACCACACACACCCCCCCACCCAACACCCAACCAAAACACAAACCAACCCCACCCCCCACAACACAACCCCACCCCCAACACACAAAACCCCCCACAACCCAACACCCCACCCCCCCCAACAACCCCCCAAAACACCCACCCCACAACCCCCCACACAAAACCACCCACAACCCCCCCCCCCCCCCCACAACCAACCCCCCCCCAAACCCCCCCCCCCCCAAACACCACCACACCCCACCCCCACCAACACAACCACCACACCCCCCCAAAACCACACCAACAAACACCAACCCCAAACCACAACCAAACACCACCACCCCCCCCACCCCCCCAAACAAACCCCCCCAACCCCACCCACCACACCACCACCCACACCCCCCCAACCACCAAACCCCACCCCCCACAAACCACCAAACACCCCCCAACCCCCCCCCCCACACACACACCCACCCCACAAACACAACCCCACACACCCACCCCCCACCACACACCACCACCACCCCCACCCAAAAACCAACACCCACCCAACCAACCCCCACACACCACACCCAACCCAACCCACACCCCCCCAACCCCCACAACAAACACCACAACCACACCCCCCAACCCCCCCCCCCAACACCCACCCCCCAACCCACACCCACACCCCCAACCCAACCCCAACACCACACCCACCCCCCCCACAACCCCCCAACCCACCCACAACCCCCCACCCACAACAACCACCCCACACCCACACAACCCCAAACCACACCACAACCCACACAAACCCTCCCCCAACCCACACCCCACCACCAAAAAACCCACACCCACCAAACCAACCCCCACCCACACCCACACCCAACCAAACCCCAAAACAAACCAAACCCCCCCCCCAACAACAACCCAACCCACCCACAAACCCCCCACCCAAAACACAAACCCAACCAACCCCACACACCAACCCAACACACACAAAACACCACCCACAACACCAACACACCACCCCCCCCCACCAAACCCACCAAAACCCCACACAACACCCCACCAACCCCACCCCCCCCAAACCCCACCCCCCCAACCACCCACCCCCCCCACACCACCCACACCCCCAAACCACCCAAAACACCCCCCCCAACCCACACAACACACCCCCACCCCCCCCACCACAACCCAACACACCCCCCACAACCCCCCCCCAACCACCACAAACAAACCAACACACCCACACCAACCCACCAACACCCCCACCACACCAAAAACCAAACCCCCCCACACCCCCCACCAACCCCCCCCACCAAAAAACCCCACCCCACACACCCACACACCCCCAAACCACCCAACCCAACCCCACAACCACCCCCCCACCCCCCAACCCCCCCCAACACACCCCCCACCAAAACACCCCAACACACAAACACCCACAAACCACCACCCACAACCCCCCACCAACACACCAAACACAACACACCCCCCAACACACCCCAACCCACCCCCCACCAAAACACCACACCCCAAACACCCAACACAAAAACCAACCAACCACACCCCCCACAAAACAACACCCACCCCCAACCCCCCCACCAACAACACACAAACACCCCACACCCACCCCCCCACAACCCCACCACCACAACCCAAAACCCCCACCAACACCACCCACAACCCCCCACCACCCCCCACACCCACACCACCCCCCAAAACCCCACCACACCCCACCCACCAACCCCCCACCAACACCCACCAACACACACCCAACAACCCACCCCACCACCCCACCCACCCCCCCCCAACCCACCACCCACCCAACCCAAACACCCCACCCACCCCCCAACCAACCCAAAACACACCACCCACCACCCACCCCACAACCACAACACCAAACCCCCCACACACCCCCCCAAACCCACAAACCACACCCCCACCCACACACCAACACCCCCCCACCCCACCACAACACCCCACCCACCCACCCCACCCAACCACCACCCCCCCCAACACCCACCCCCCCCAAACAAACCACCCCACCCACCACCCCCCCAACAAACACACCACCACACCACCCCCAACACACCCCCCCCACCCAAACACCCCACCACAAACCAACAACAAAACCCACAACACACACCCCCACACCCCACCAAACAAACACCCAACCACCAACCACCACCCCCCCACCACCCAACCCACACAACACCAAACCACCCCCCCCCCCCACCCACAACCCACCAACACACCCCCCCAACCCCCAAACCCCAAAAACACCACCCCCAACACCCCACCCCCCACAACCCCCAAAACCCACCCCCCCAAAACACACCCACCCCACACCCACACACCCCCACACCACCCACACCACCCCCAACACCAACCCCCCCCCACAAACACACAAACCCAACCCACCCCCAACCCCCAACCAACCCCACCCCCCCAAAACAACACCCCCCCACCCCACACACCCCCCACCCCACCACCCCACCAACCACACCACCCATCACACCCAAACCACCCAACCAACACAAACCCCCCCCACCCCACCCCAACCAACACCCACACCCAACCACAAACCAACCCAACCCAAAACCCCCCCAACAACCCCACACCACACACACACACAACCCCCCACACCACCCCCCCAACCCACCACCACCCACAACACCCCACAACCAACCCAACCCCAACAACCACCAACCACCCACCACACCACCAACCACCCCCAACCACCAACCCCACCCACCCCCACCCAACCCCCCACCCAAAACCCCCACCAAACCCCACACCCCAACAACAAACAACCCCCCCAACAACAACCCCCCAAACAACCCAAACACAACACCCCACACCCACCCACACCACCCAACACACCCCCCACACCCACACCCACAAAACCCCAAACCCAACCCCCCACCCCAACAACCCCAACACACCCCACAACACCCCCCCAAAACCACCAAACCAACCACACACCAACCACCCCAAACCACACACACCCACACAACCACACCCCACACCACAACCCCACCCACCCAACACACAACCACCCCACCACCCACAAACCACCCCCCCACCCCAACCCACCCCAACCCAACACCACCCAAAACACAACCCCCCACACAACCACCCCCCCCACCCCACAAAACCACCCCCCCCACCACCCCCCACCCCACACACACCAACCCCAACCCCCACCCAAACCCCCCCCCCAACACCCACCCCAACCCACACCCCACCACCACCCACACCACCCACCACAAAAAAACACCAAACCAACCAAACCCCACCCACCCCCACCAACCCACAACAACCCCACACACCCCCAAAAAAACCCCACCCCCAAAACCAAAACAAACAAAACACAACACCCCCCACCCACAACCCCCACCACCAACACCCAACCCCCAACCCCCAAACCACCCACCCCAACCACCCCCCACCCCACCACCACACCACCCACCCCACCACCACCCCCAACCCAACCCCCCCCCAACAACCAAAACCACCCCCACAACAACCACAAACCCCCCCCCCACAACCAACCCCAACCCCACCACCCAACCCAAAACCCACACCCCACCCACACACCCCCACACACACCACCCCCCAACACACACCCCCCCACACCCCCCCACCCACACCCCCCAACAAACCCACCAACCCACCCCCACCCACACACACAACCCACCCCAACCCAACCAAACCACAACAAACACCAACCACAAAAAACCACCCCCCACCCCACCCCAAACCCACCCACCCCACCCCCCCCCACACAACAACCCCCAAACACACCCCACCCCAACCCCACACACCCACAACCCACCACCACACCCACCACAAAACCCACCACCAACCCCCCAACACCACCACCCCCAACCACACCCCCCAACCCCCACCCCCCACCCAACCCCCCCCCCACCCAACACACCAAACCACCCCCACCACAACCCCCCACACACACAACCACACCACACCAACCCCACCCAAACCACCCACACCCACCCCACCCCAAACCACCCCCCCAACACACACCCCAACCCCCAACACCCCCCCCAAAAACCACACCACCCACCCCCCCAACACAACCCACACCCCCACCACCCCCCCCACCCCACCAACCCCACCCACCCCAAAAAACAACCAACACCCCACCCCACCACAACCACCACCCCCAAAACACAAACCAAACAACCCCCCCCCAACACAAAACCCAACACCAACACACACACCCCCAAACACAAACCACAACACCACCCCCCAACCCCCACCCCACCCACCACCCCACCCAACACAACACAACCCCCCCAACACCACACACCACCACCCCCAACCACCCCACCCACACCCCCACCACCCACCCACCCCCCCCACCCCCCCAAACACCACACCAAAAAACCCCCACCCCCACACCCACAACACACCACCCCCCCCCACCAAAACAAACCCCCAACCCACCCCCCACAACCCCACAACCCCCACCACACCCCCCCCAACACCCCCCAACAAACCCCCCCACCAACACCCCCCCCCAACAAAACCCCAACCACCCCAACACAAACACCCACCAACCCCCCCAACACCCCACCAACCCAACCACAAACACACCAAACCCCCACACAACCCCCAACCACCCCCCCACACACCCACACAACCCCCCCACCACCACCACAAACCCCCCCCCCCACCCACAACACCACCCCCCCAAAACACCCACAACAAAACCCCCCCCACCCCACCCCCCCCACCCCCCCCACCCACCCCCCACACACCAAACCACCCCAAAACCCACCCCCACACACCCACCCCAACCACCCCCCACCAACCCCCAACCCACCCCAACCCAACCAACCCCCCCACCAAAACACACCACCCCACACCCACCCCAACCCACCAAACACCCCAACCCAAAAAACACCACCCCACAACACACACACCAAACACCCCCACCCCCACCCACCACCACAAAACACCCACCAACACCACACCCCCACACCCACCACCCAAACCCCAAACCACACCCCCCCACCACCACCCCCACCCCCCCCCCACACACCCAAAACAAACACACCACCCCCCAAACCACCCACCACCCCCCCCACCCAAAACAAACACACCCACCACACACCCAAAACCCCCCCCCACCCACAAAACACCAACCACAACCCACACAACCCCCCCACCCCCCACACCACCCCACCCAAACAACACCCACACCCACCCACCCCACCCACCAACCCACCCCCCCCACACAACCACAACCCCACCACCCCACCCACACACCCCCAAACCCACCCCCACACCACCACACACAACCCCCCCAACACACCCCCCCCCCCACACCCACCCCACAAAAACAAACCCACCACCACAAACCACACAACCACACACAACACAACCCCCCCCACAACCCCCACCACAAACACCACCAACCACAACACCACCCCCCACCCCACCCACCCCCACCACACCCCCAACCCCCCAAACCCCCCCACCCCCCCCCACACACAACACCCACCCCACACCCACACCCCACAAACCACCCCACCAAACCCCCACCACAACCCCAAACCCACCACCCACCCCCCCACACCCACCCCAACCCCCCAAAACACACACCAAACCCCACAACCAACCACACCCCACACCCCAACACACCCACCAACCCCCACAACACCCCCACAAAACCACCACAACAACCCACCCCCCTACCCCCACAACACCAAACCCCACCCCAACACCCCCCCCACACAACCCAAACCACCCCCCACCACACCACAAACACAAAACCACACCACCCACCCCACCCCCAAAAACCACCCAACCCCACCACCCACAACCCCCACCACCAAACAACCCACCCACCCCCCCCCCCAACAACACCCACCACCACCACCACACCACCCCACCACACCAAACCACACCCCCCCCACAACCCCACAAAAACCACCACCCCCACCCCCCACAAAACAACCCCCCACCCACACCACCCCCCAAACCCACCAACAACACACCACAACACCACCCCACCCCCACACCAAACCCAACCCACAACCCACACCACCAAACCCCACCAAACACACACCCCCCACCCACCCCCCACCCACAACCACCCACCCCCCACCCCCCACAACCCACACCCCCACCCCCCCACCCACCACCCCACAACCCCCCCCCCCACCCACCCCCACAACACAACCAAACCCCACACCCACACAACACACCACACCCCAAACCCAACCCCACACAAACAACCAACAAACACACCCCCCAAACACACCAAAAAAACCCCCACCAAACCAAAACCACACCACACCACCCCCAACCAACCCCACCCAAAACCCCAAACACAACCCCACCCAACAAAAACCCCACACCAAAAACCCACACAACCACACAACCCCAACCAACAAACACCCACACCCCAACAACCCACCCCAACAAACACCAACACACCCCCACACCCACAACCACCAAACCCACACACCCCCAAACAACCAAACCCCAAACCACACCAACCCACACCCCACCACCAAACACCCCCCAACACACCACCCCACACCCCCCCCACCCACCCCCCCCCCCACCACCCAAACCCACCACACCCAAACAAAAACACACCCCCCAACACCCACCCCCCCACCCAAACACAACCACAACACCCACCCACAAACCCCAACCCCAAACACCACACCACCCCACCCCCCCACCACACACACCACACCACACAAACCCCACCCAAACACAAACCCACCCCCCAACCAAAAACAACAACACCACAACCCCCCCCCACCACCCACCCCCAACAACCACCCCACCACCCCAACCCCCACCAAACACAACCCACAAAAACCACCAAAAACCCAACACCCCACAAACCACCCACAACCCCCCAACCAAAAAACACCCCCCCCCACAAACACAAAACACCCCCCACCACCCAACCACAAACAACACAAACCAAAACCCACCCACACAACAACAACCCAAACCCCAAACAACCCAACACACCCACCCCACCCAACACCCCCCAAACCCCAACAAACACCCCCAAACCACACACACCCCAAACCACCACAACAACCACACAACCACCCCCCCAAAAACCCACACACCCCCAAACCAAAAAACAACCACCCCCACACCCCCACAACAAAAAAAAACAACAAAACACAAAACAACCCACACACCCAACCACCCCAAACCAACCCCCAACCACCCCCACCCCAACACAACACCCACCACACCCCAACACCCAAACACCCCCAAACACCCCCCCACCAACACACCCCCCACCCCCAACCCACCCCACACACACAAACCCCCACCACCACCCACCCCCCCCCACCACCCCCACCCACCAAACCACACCCACACCACACCAAAAACCAAAACCCCACAACCAACCACAACCCACCCCCCAACACCCCCAACCCACACCCAACCCACCCCCAAACCCACCCCACCACCACACACCACCCACACCACAACCACAACACCAACACACCCCACCAACCACCCCACCCACAACACCCACAAACCCCCAACACACCCACCCAAACCAACCACACCCCACCCAACCCCCACACACCACAACAACCACCCACCCACCCAACCCCACCCCCACCCAAACACCCCCCCCCACACACCAACCACACCCACCCACCCCACCACCCCCCCCCAAACCAACCCCCCCACCCCCCCCACCCCCCCCACCACCCCCACAAAACACACCCACACACCACCCCCCAAACAACACCAACACCCCCCCCCAACACCCCACACCCCACCACCCACCACCACACAACCCCCACCCCACCACCCACCCCCCACCCCCACCACCACCCACCACACAACACACCCCCACCAAACCCCACAAAAACAAACCCCCACCACAACAACCCACCCAAAACAAAACAACCCACCCAACCCCAACCCCCCCACCCAAACCCACCCCCCCACACCCACACACCAAAACCCAAACACCCCACAACCACCCCACCAAAACCACCACCAACCCCCCACCAACACCCAAACCCAACCCACCCCCCCCCACCCCACCAAACCAAACCCCAAACACACCACACCAACCCAAACCCCCCCACCAACACAAACAAAACAACAACCCAACCCACCCCCCCACCCCCCCACACCCACAACCCACCACCCACCACAACCCCACCACCCCCACCACCACCCCACAAACACCACCCCCCCCCACCACAACCCACACCCCCCCACCCCAACCACCACCCAACCCCACCCCAACACCCCCCCCCCCAAAACCAACACACCCCCCCAACCACCCCACACCCCACCACCCCCACCCACAAACCCCCCAACCCCACCCACCCCCCCACACACCAAACACCACACCCCACCCAACCACCCCCACCCCCCCAACAAAAACCCAACCCCACCACCCCCCAAAAAACACCCCCACCCACAAAAACCACACCCCCACAACACCCCCACCACACCCAAAAACACCCCAACCCCCCAAACCCCACACCCACCAACAAACCCCACCCCCCCCCCACACAACACCACCCCCCCCACCACACACCCACACCCACCACCCACACCCACAACCACCCACCACCACCAACACCCAACCCCCACAACCCAAAAAAACCCCCAACAAACCAAACACCCCCCCCACCCAAAACCCACCCCCCCAACACCCCACCACCCACCCAACAAACCACAACCCACACCCAACACCACAACCACCACAACACCCACCACACCACACCAACAACCACACCAACACCCACCCCCCACACACCACACCCACACCCCACCAAACCCCACACCACCCACAACCCCACACCCCCCCACAACAACAACAACCCCACAACACAAAACACCACACAACCCCCCCAAAAACCCCCCACCCCAACCAACACACCAACCACACCCAAACACCCAACACCACCACCCCCCCCACACCCCCACCCCACAACCCACCAACCACACACCACAAACAACCCACCCCCACACCCCACCACCCCCCCCCCCCCACCAACCAACCAACACCAAACACCCCCACACACCAACCACCCACAACACACCCCCACCCCCACCACACCCCCACCCACCCCACCCCCCCCCACCCCCACACACACCACACCACCCCACCACCACCAAAACCCCCAACAAACCCACACCAAACCCCCAACACCCACCCACACACCCACCCACACAACACCCCACCACCCCCCACAACCCCCCCCCCACCACCCCCCCAAACACACCCCACACAACCACCACACCAACCCCCAACCCACCCACCCAACAAACCACCCCCACCACCCACCACAACACAACCACCACCACCCCCACCACCCAACCCAACCCCCCACACCACCAACCCACCCCCCCACACCAACCCCAACACACCACACAACCCCCACCACCCCACACCCCAACCCCCACCAAAACCACCCCCCACCCCACCACAACCCACACCCCCAAACCCAAAACCCCCCCCCCAACACCCACCACCACACCACCACCCCCCCCCACACCACCCACCACCACACAACACCCACACCAACACACACCAAACACACCCCCAAAACAACCCCCACCAAACACAAACACCCACCCCCACCACCACCCCCCCACACAACCACCCCCCCAACACCCCCCCACACAACAAACCAACAACCAACCACCACCCACCCCCCCCACCCCAACCCCCCCCAAACCCCCCCAAACACCAAACACCAACACCCCCCCCCCCCACCCACCCCACCCCACAAACACCACCACCCAAACACCAACCCCCAACAACAACCAACCCACAACCCACCCCCCACACCCCCAACCCCCCACCCCCAAAAACACCCACAACAACACACACCCAACCACAAAACACAACAACCCCCCCCCCCCCACCCCCACCACAAACCCCAACACCAACCAACAACAAAACCCCCCCACCCCACAACCCACAAACCACCCAAAACCCCCACAACCACCAACCAAACACAACAACCCCACCCCACACACAAACCCCCACCCCCACACCACCCACACCCCAACAAACCCCACACCCCAACAACCACCCCCACCCCCACCCCAACCCCACACAACACCCCCCCCACCCACACCCCCACAAACCCCCACAAACCACCCACACAAAAAAACCACCCAACCCCACCACCCCCACAACACCCACCCACACACCCCCCACAAACCACACAACCACACACCAAACACAAAACCACCCCAAAACCACACCACCCCAACCACCCCCCCACCCCCCCCCCAACACCCCAAACCCAACCAAAACAACCCACCACCCACCCACCACCCACAAACCCCACCCCCACACCCAACACACAACACACCCACCCACAAAACACCAAACAAACCCCCCACCCACACCCCCCCCCCCACCCCCCCCCCAAACAACACCACCCCACCACCCCACCCACCCAAACCAACACACAAAAACACCCCCCCCCAAACCCAACCACCCCAACACCCACACACCAACCCCCCAAACCCACCACCACACCCCCCACCCCACCCCAACACAAAACACACCACCCACAAAACCCAAACAACCACCCAAACCAAACAACCCCACACCCCACCCACAACCCCCCAACCACCCCAAAACACCCACCACCCCCCCCCCAAACCCAAAACCACACCAACCACCCCACACCCAACAACCACCACAACCACAAACCAACACCCCCCAACCAACCCCACCAAACCCCCCCCAACACCCCCCAAAACCCCAACAACACCCCCCACCCCACCCCAACCCCCCCACCCCCCACCAACACCCCCACCACAACCCACACCCCCCACCAACCCACCAACCCACCCCCACCACCCCACAACAACCAACCCCCACCCCCCACCCAACCCCCCACAACACAACCACACACACCCCAAACACACCCCCACAACCAAACCCCCACAACACCCACCCCCAACACCCAAACCAACACCCACACAACCACACCACCAAACCCCCCACCCACCACCACACCACCACCCCCACCCCACACCACCACACACCCCCACACAACCCCCCCACCACCACAAACAACACACCAACCACCCCCCAACACCCAACCAACCCCCCACAACCCACCCACCCCCCAAACACACCAACACCACCCACACCCAACCCACAACACACCCAACCCAACACACACCAAAAACACCCCCCCACCCCCCCACCCACAACAACACCCACCCCAAACAACCACACCACACAACCCACCCCCCCCACAACACACCCACCCACCAAACCCCCCACCCCCCACCACAAACACCCCAACACCAACCAACCCACCCCCCAACCACCCCCCACCCCCCCACCCACACCCACCACAACACCCCAAAACAACCACACACACCACCAAACAACCCCCCACACAAACCACCAACACCAAACCAAACCAAAAACACCACCCCCCACCCCAACACCACCACCCCACACCACACCCACCCCCCCCAACCCACCCCCACCCACACCCCCAACACAACCAACCACACCAACCCAAAACACCCCCCAACACCCCCCCCCAACCAACCACCCCCCACCACACACCACCAACCCAAAAACCCCCACACCCCAAACCCCCAACACCCCACAACCCCCCCACCCCAAACCCCACCCCCACCCCCCCAAAAACACCCACAACCCCCCCCACACACCACACCCCACCCCACACCCCAACACCCAACAACCACACCCACAACAACCCACACCACCCCCCACAAACCAACACCACCCCACCCCACCCAACCAACCCACACCCCACCCCCCCAACAACACCCACAAACCACACCAACACCAACACCCCCAACCCCCACACAAACCCAAACCAACCCACCCCCACCCACCCCCCCACCAACCACACCCCCCCCAACAACCCCACACCCCCACAACCACCACACACACAACCCAACAAACCACACAACCACCCCCCCCACCACACACCACACCAACCCCCCAACAACACCCACACCCCCAACCCCCCCAACCCAACCCCCCCACACCCCACAACCCCCCCCACCAACACCACCCACACAACACCCACACACACACCCACCACCCACCCAACCCCAACCCAACCACACCACCACCCCAACCCCCACACACCACCCCCCCCCCCCAAACACCACAACAACACACCACACAAACCCCCCACCACCCACCCAACCCCAACCACCACCCCCACACACCACCCCAACCCCCCACAACCCCACAACCCCCCCCACCCAAACACACCACCACAAACCAACCCACCCCCCCCAACCAACCCCCCACACCCCCCAACAACAACCAACACCACAACACACCCAACCCCCCCCAACACAAACCACCCCCCCACAACCCCACAACACACCCCCACCACACAACCACCCCCCCCCACCCCACAACCACCCCCACCACCCCCACCCCAACAAACCAACCAACCCCAACACACCCACCCCACCAACCAACACACACCCCCAACACCCACCCCCACCCCCCACCACCACCCACCCCACCCCAAACAACCCACCCCAAACCCCACCAACCACACCCAACAACACACCACCACCAACCCCCCCAACCCCAACACAACCCCCACAACCAAAACCAAACAACCACACAACAACACACACCCAACCCCACCCAAACCCCACCCCACCCCCCCAACCCACCACCCACCCCCCAACCCACCCCACAACCACCCACACACCCCAACCACCCCACCCAACCCCACCAACAAACCACACCAACCCCAACCACACCCCCAACCCCCCCCAAACCCCCCAACCCAACCCCACACCACAACCCACCCCACACCACAACCACCACCCCCCACCAACCCCCCAAACCCACCCCCCACCCCCAAACAACCCCCACACACCCAAACCACCCCCCCAAACACACCACACCCCACACACACCCCCCCCAACACCCCCCAACCCAACCCCCCCCCCCCCCACCACACCCCCCCCCCCAACAACCCACCCCCCCAACCCCACAACCCCAAACCCCCCACCACCCACCCCACACCCACAAAACACCCACCCCCACACCCAACACCAACACCCACACAACCCAACCCCACAAAACACCCCCCCACACCCCACCCCCCACCCACCCCCCACCACCACCACCCACACCCCCAACCACCCCACACCCACACCCCACACACCACCCCCACCCACCCCCACACAAAACCCCCACACACACAACCAACCCCAACCACACACCACCACCCCCACACCCCCCAACCCCAACCCCCACCACACACCACCAAACCACCCCCCCACCACACAACCCCAACCACACACCCCCCAAAACCAACACAAACCCCACCAACACACCCCCACCCAAACACCACACCACCCACAAACCAACACCACCACCAACAACCCACCCACACCCCAACACCCACACCACACACACCCCCCCCCCACCACAACCCCACCACCACACAACACCCCCCCAAACACAACCCACCACCCACAAACACACAACCACACCCCAACCCAACCCCCAACACAAACACCCCCACACCCCCCCAAAACCCACCACCACCCACCCACACCCCCAACCCACCCCACACCCACACCCCCCACACCAACACCCCACACCCCCACCACACACCACCCAACCCCACCCCCCACCCACACCCACCCAAACACCACCCACACCCACCACCACCCACCCCCCCCACACCCCCCAACCCACCCCCCCACCACACCCCCCAAACCAAAAACACCCACCCACCACAAACCCCACCCACACCCCACCCACACAAACAACCCCCACACCCAAAACACCCCCCACAAAAACCCAAAAACCAAACCACCCCCCAACCACCCACCCCACACACAACCACACCCCACCCACCCACAACACCCCCACACCACAACCCCAAACACAAACCCACCCCACCACCAACCCCCCCACACCCAACAACCCCCCACCACACCAACCCCAAAACCAAACCCACCCCCCACACCCAACACCCCACACCCCCCCCACACCCACCCACCACCACCCCCCACACCACCACCCACAACCCCCCCACCCCCAACACCACCACCCCAACACCCCCAACCCCCCACAACACACCCCAACAACCCCCACAACACCACACCAACCCCCCACCCCACCCCACACCCAACACCAACACCCCCCCCCCACAACCCCAACCCCACCCCCCAAAACACCAACCCCACACCCCAACCCCCCACCCAACCCCCAAACCAAAACACCCCACCCACCACAACCCACCCCCCCACAAACCCACCCCCCACCCCCAACACCCCAACCCCCCACCCACACAACCCCCCACACAACACCCCAACCCCCACCCACCACCCCCCCACACACCCAACCCACCCCCCCCCCACCCACCCCAAAACACCACCCCACACACCCACCCCCCACCCACCACCCCCCAACAACCAAAAAAACACAACCACACCACCACAACCCAACCCCCCCCCACCACAACCCCCAACACACACCACCCACCACACAACCCCACCAACCCACCCAACCAACACAACCCCCCACCCAACACCCCCCCACCCAACACCAAACCCACCCCCACCCCCAACACAACCACCACACCCCCAAACCCACCCAACCACCCCCCCACCACACACCCACCCCACAAACCACCCCACCCCCCCCACAACACACAACCCCACCAAACACACCCCCACCCCCCCCCAACACCCCAACCCCCCCCCCCCACCCAACAAACACCACCACACACACACCCCCCAACCCCACCCCACCAACCAACACCCCCCACCACAACCCAACAACAACCCCACCCCCACCCCCCCCCACCACACACCACACAACCACCCCCCCCCCCCACACCCACAACACCCACAACACACCACACCCCAACAACCAACAAACCAACACCACACAACCCACACCCCCCCCCCAACCACCCCACCACCCAACCCAACACCACCCCCCACCCAAAACACCCCCCCCCCCCCCACCACCCCCCAAACAACCCACCCCCCCCCCACCACCCAAAACCACACCACACACCCCCCAACACCCCCCACCCCCACCCAACCACACACACCACACCCCACCCACAACACACCCCACCACCCCAAAAACCACCACCCCACCACACCCCACCCACCCCAACCCCCCAACAACACCAACCCCCACCCCACCCCCAACCCACCACCCACAACCCCCCCCACCACCCACCAAACACCACCACCACCCCACCCCCAAACCACAACACCCCACACAAACCCCCCCAACCCCACCACCACCACAAAACACCACCACAACCCCCACACACCCCACCCACCACAACCCCCCCACCAACCCCACCCCACCCCCACCAACCACACCCACCACCAACACACCCCCCCCACAAACACCACCCCCACACAACCCCCCCCACAAACAACACCCCCAAACCCCACCCCCCCCACCCAACCCACACCACCACCCCACACCAAACCCCCACAACCCACACCAAACCCAAACCCAACCCCCCCACACCCCCAAACCCCACCAACAAACCCACCCCCCACCACACCCAACAACAAAACAAAAACAAAACACCCACCCCCACCCACCACCACACAACCCACCCCCCCCAACCCCCCAACACCCCCACCACACCACAACACCAACCACAAAAAACAACCCAAAAACCACACAACACCACAACCAACACCACACACCACACACAAACAACAAACAACAAACACCCCACCACAACACACACAAACACAACACCAACAAACCACCCAACAAACCACAACAAAACACCAAACCACACCACAACAACCACAAACACACCACCACAAACCCCCCACCAACACACCAAACAACACACACAAAACCAAAACACAACAAAACACACACCACCAAAAAAACACCAAACAACAACAACAAACAAACACACCAAACACACAAAACCCCACAACAACACAAACAACACACACACACACACCCCACAAAAACACCACACACAACCAAACACACCACACAACAAAACACACACAAACACACCACCACACAACAAAACACAAACAACACACACACACACACACCACACAACACCACAAACAAACCAACACACAACACACACCACAACACACACCACACAACAACCACCAAACAACCAAAACAAAACAAACACAAAACCAACAACAACAACACACCAACCACACAAACACCACCAAACACACAAACAACACACCCAAACACACACACACACAACAAACACCAACACACACACCACACACAAACCCACCACACAAAAACAACACCACACACACACAAAATCAACACCACAAAAAAAACAACAACCCAAACACACAAACAACCACAAACACACACACCACACCACAACCACAAACACAAACACACCCACCACCCAACAACACAACAACAAAAAACAACAACCCACACACCACACACACCACAAACCACAACCACACCACAAACACCACAAACATCAACACACAACAACAACACACACACACCCAACAACAAACACAACACACAAAACACACAAACCACCAACCACCAAACACAACCACACCACAACAAACCACACCCAACCCACAAAACACACAACAACCCACAACACCACAAAACCAAACAACACCACAAACAAACACACAACAACAAACCCACACCACACACCCCACAACACACAAAAACACAAACACAACAACAAACAACCAACCACACAACAACACACAACACACCACCAAAACAACCAACACACACCACACACCAAACACAAACAACACACCACACCAAACAACAAACAACACCACCCACAAAACAAACCACAACAACAAAACACAAACAAACCAAACACACCAACAACCCACAACCAACACACCACAAAAACCAAAAAACACACACCAACACAAACCACCACAACACACAAACACCAACCACACACAACCACCAACCAAACAACACACACAAACCAACACAACAACCAAACACACACAACACCCAACACCAAACCAACACCACACCAACCAACACACCCACCACAACAAAAACACACAACCAACACCAAAAACCCACAAACAAAAACAACACACAACCAACCCACAAACAACACCACAACACAACCACCCACACCACAACCACCAACACAACCAAACCACACAAAACCAACACACACCACACACAACACCAACACACAAACACACCACACACAACCCCACACACCACAAAACAACCAACACACACCCCACCACAACAAACACAAACACACCACAAACAAACACACAACACAAACCACACAAACAAAACAACCAACCAAAACCACACAAACAAACCAACAACCAACCAACACAAACACACAAACCAAACACACCACAAAAACACCAACCCACAACAACACACCACACCAACCACACAACACACAACACCAAACAAAACCCAACCACCACAAACACACACACAACAACACCACACACAACCACACAAACACCAAAACACAAACAAAACAACACAAACACAACAAACAACACCCACACAAACACACAAACACAACACAACAAACAAACACACACCCAACCACAACACACACCAAACAACACAACACACAAACCACCAACACAAACAAAAACACCACACAAAACAACCACAAACACCAAAACACACACACCACAAACAAAAAAACAACAACCACACACCAACAAACACACCCACACCACCACAACAACAAACAAAAACAAACCCCACACAAACACAACCCAAACACACACCCCACAACAAACACCAAAAACAACCCACACACACAAAACACCACAACACACACACACCAAACAAAACAACAACCAACCACAACCCCACCACACACCAAACAAACACAACACACACACACACACCCACCCAAACAAAACACACCAACAAAACCACAACCACAACACCAAACCCAACCCACCCCAACCACAAACACAAACAACAAAACCAAACAACCACACACCACACACAACAAACACCAAACACAAAAACAACACAACCAAAACACACAAACACAACCCCCAAACACACACACCAACAACACAACCACCACACACACACAACAACCAACACAACACACAAACACAACAACACACACACAAACAACCCCAAACACACACAACCCAACCAAAACACCCACAAAACCCACACACACACAACACAAAACCACACACACACAACAAACAACACAAACCCCCAACACACACACCAACCACAACACCACAACACCCCACCCAACACACACAACACAAAACCCAACACAAACACCCCAACACAACAACACCAACAACCCAACACCACCAACAAACACACACACACACACACACAACAAACAACAAACCCACACACACCACAACACAAACCACAACACCACACAACAAACCACACCAACCAACACACCAACACAAAAAACACCAACCACAAAAACAAAAACAACACACCACAACACCCCACAAACAACACAACAACCCACCACAAACAAACACAAAACAAAACAAAACCAACACCAAACCACCAACACACCACACACACACACAACACAACACCCAAACCAAACCCCACACACAAACAACCCACAACACCAAACAACAAACCACCCACCAACAACACACACACACACCCAACAACAAAAACACAAACACACCACACAACCAACCAAACCAACACACAAAACAACACACCACACCAACACCACCACCAAAACACCACACACCACACACACCACAAACAACAACACACAAAAAACAACACACCCAACACCACAAAACACACCAAAACACCACAACAAACAACAAACACCCACACAAACAACAACCACAAACACAACCCAACACAACAACCAAAACACCACACCAAACACACCCACACCACCAACACACAACACAACAAACACAACAAAAAACACCAAACCAACAACACACACCCACCCACAAACCCAACCACCACAACACACACCACACACCACACAAACACACAACAGACACACAAACAACAACAAACACAAACAAACCAAACACACCAACCACACCAACCCCCAACAACACACACCAACCCACAACCCAAACACACAAACCAACACCAAACACACACCCACAACAACACAAACCCACAACAAACAAACCAAAACAAACACACAACAACACACCAACACAAACAACAAAAACACAACACAACAACCACCAACACACACACACCACACCAACAAAACACCCCCCACAACAACACACCAAAACAACAAACACACACACAACAACACCAACAACAACACAACACAAAACAAAACACCCACAACACAAACCACACACACCAACACAACACACACAAACAACAACCAACCCACAAACCACAACACAACAAACACCACAACACAACACAACCACAACAACACAAACACACAACACCAACACCCCACAACAACACACACCAAACACACAAAACAAACACAACAAACCACAACCCACCAACAAAACACAAACACACCAAAACAACCACAACACCACCACCAAAAACCAACACAAACACACACAAACAAACACACCACAACACCCAACAACACCAAACACCAACCACACAACCACAAAACCACAAAACACACCACCAACACACAACACAAAACAACACACAACACAAAAACAACCCAAAAACAACAACAAACAACAACCACACCCCACACAACCACAACACACCACAACACAAAACCACAACACAACACCCAAACACAACACAACAAACACAACACAACCAACAACAACAAAAACCCCAAACAAACACACACCCACCACACAACAAACAACAACAAAACAAAACAACACAAAACCAACAAACCACACACACCAACCACACAAACAAAACCCACAACACAAACACCAACCACAAAAAACAACCACACAACACAACAACAAACCACAACCCACCACACACAAACAAAAACAAAACACACAACACACCACACCAACACAAAACAACAAACCACAAAAAACACCAACACACACACCAACCAACCAACAAAAACACACCACAAACAAAACACCCCAACCAACACCACCCAACACAAAAAACCACACACCACACAACCAAAACACAACCCAACCACACACAACACAAACAAACCACAAACACAAAACCAACACCAAAAAAACACCAACAAAACACACCACCAACCAAAACACACACACACACACACACACAAACACAACATAACACACCAACAACAACACAACCAACACACCACCACACAACCCAACAACACAACACAACAAAACACACAAAAACACACACAACACCCACAAAAAACCAAACACCACAACCCACACACAAACCCCCAACACACACAAACACAACCCACAACAAAAACACAAACACAACACACAACACCCACAAAACAACAACAAAAACAACAACACCCAACACAAAAACAAAACACACACAACACACCAACAAAACACACACACACACAACACACAAACACAACACACACCACAAACAACACACACACACCAACAACCACAAACAACACAACAAAAACACACAAACAACCACCACACAAAAACACAACCAAAACAAACACACACAACCACCAACAACACACACAAACCAAACAACAAACAACCCCAACACACAAACCAAAACACCACAACACATCCACACACAACACACCACACACCCAAAACCACAACACACACACACAACAAAAAAACATCAACACCCAACAACAACTCCACATAACAAACACCACAACAACAAACACACACAACCACACAACAAACAAACACAAACAACCAAAACACCACACAACAACACCACAACAACCAAACACACAACAAAAACCCACAAACCACCACACACCACACCCACCAAAAACACACCCACACAACACCACACACCACACAAAACACCAACACACAACACCACACAAAACACACAAACAACACAAAAAACACACCCACAACAAAAAAACAACCACACACCACACACACCACACAAACACAACAAAACAAAACACCAACCAAAACCCCAACACACAAACCAAAACACCACCACACACACAACACATCACACCCACAAAACAAACACAAACCCACACAACACACACACAACACAAACAACCACAAAACACACACAACAACACACAACACACCAACCACCCAACAACCAACAACACCCACACCCCAAAACACACACAAAACCACACACAACAACAAACACCCAACAAACAAAACACCCATCACACAACACCAAAACACACAACAACACCCAACCACACACCACAACACAACCCACAAACACAAAACAACAACACACCAAACAACACACACACACACAACAAAAACAAAATCAAACACAAACACCAAACACCACACCAACACAAACAAACAACACCCAACACACAACACCAACACACAACACACCACAACACACCACACAAACACAAACAAAACACCAACACAACACAACAACCACAAACACACACAAAACAAACACAACACAACCACAAAAAAAACCCACACAAACCAACACACAACCAACACCAAACCAACAAACAAACCCAACAAAACACCAAAACACACAAACACAAACACACCACAACACCAAAAACACAACACAACAAACCACCACCACACACCAAACAAAACCAACCCACACACACACAACACAAAACAACACACAAACCACAAACCCCACACCAAAACAACCCACCACAAACCAACAACACAACCACCCAACCACAACAACACCACAACCAAAACACCACAACAACACAACACCAAACCCACCACAACAACACAACACACCAAAAAACACACAACACACACCAAAAACCCAACACCACACACAAAACCACACAAAACACCAAAAACACACAACACACACAACAACAAACCAAAAAAACAACACAACAACCACAAACACAACACACACAACAACACCACCACAACACAAACCACAAAACCACACCAACAACACCACACAAACCCAAAACACACAAACACACAACCAACACAAACACCCACACACAAAACAACAACCACAACACCACAAAACAAACCACACCAACAACAAACACAATCACACCAAACCACAACACAACACACCCAAACAAAAACACAAACAAACAACACACACAACACCAACACCACACAACAACACCCAAACAACAAACCACACAACACACACACAAACAACCACCACACACCAAACACCACAAAACCACAACAACAAAAACAACCACACCACACACACACACCCACACCACCCCCCAACCACACCACACACCACCACACACCACCACCAACCACAAAAACACACACAAACAACACAACAACAACCAACAAAAACACACAACAAACACAACAACAAACCAACACCCAACAACAACCAACAACCCAACCCACAACAACACAACACACCACCACACCCAACACACACAAACACAAACAAACAACCAACAAAACACACAAATCCAACACCACAACAACACACCAACACCACAAACAACAAACCAACAAACATCACACACACAACACACACCAAAAACCAAAAAACAACACACACAAACAACACCCACACAACAAACCCCACACAACACCAAACACACCAACACACACAAAAAAACAACACAAACACCACACAACACACACCAACCCAACAACACACACAACACAAAACAACACACCCACACCAAACAAAACAACCAACAACACCACAAACACCCACACCAAAACAAACCCCACACACCAACAAACCACACCAAAAACCCACCACACACCAACACAAACCACCACAAACACAAACAACAACACCCAACACACCAACACCACACACACCACACCACACAACACCCAACAACACAAAAACAACAACCAACACCACACAACAAACAACAACACACCACAACAACACAAAACAAACCACCACAAACCACAAAAACACACCCCAACACAAACAACACACCCACAACCCCAACAACACACCAACAACACACCCACAACACAACAAAAACAACACCAACAACCACAACAAAAACCAACACACACCAACACACCACACACACCACCAAACAACAAACACACAACAACAACAACCACACCACAAAACCCAACAAAACACACAAACCCAACACAACAAAACACACAACACCAACCACAAAACACACAAACACACACCACAACACAACCACCACACACACAAAACACACCAAACACACCACCAAACCACACACAAACACAACACCCACCAAACACACAAACCACCACACAAACAACAACAACACCACCAAACACAAACACCACCAACACAACAAACCAAACAACCACAACACACACACAAAAACAACAACCACAAAAAAACACCAACAAAAACACACCAAAACCACCACAAAACACAACACACCACCAAAACAACACACAAACACAAACACACAACACACAACAAACCAACCACACACCACCACCCACACACACCACAACCACAAACCAAACCACAAAACAAACACAAAAACACACACACAAACACACAAACAACACACCACAAACACACCAACAACACACAACCACACCAACACAACACACACCAACAAACACCCCACACAACACCAAAACACCAACAAAACACAAAACCACACAAACAAACACCACAACACACACACCACACACCAACACAACAAAAAAACAAAAAACCCACAACAACACAAACAACAAACCAACACAACAACCACACAACACAAACCACAACCACCCAACCACAAACAAAACACAACACCACAAAACAACCACAAAACCAAACACCAACACCACACAACCCACAACAACACACAAACAACAAAACCACACAACCAAACCCCCCACAACCAAAAAAACAATCAAACCCACAAAAAACACAACAAAACACCCAAAACAAAACACAAAAACCACACACAAAAGAACACA
The DNA here is from genome assembly GCA_022818045.1 of Neotoxoptera formosana. Classification (NCBI taxonomy): domain Eukaryota; kingdom Metazoa; phylum Arthropoda; class Insecta; order Hemiptera; family Aphididae; genus Neotoxoptera; species Neotoxoptera formosana. Next base: position 3,644,988 of record JAIWJD010000007.1, on the reverse strand, counting down.
CACCACAACACCACAACACAACCCAACCACCCACTACAACATCCACAACAAACACCCACACAACCCACCACAACAACAACCAACCACAAAAACAACCCACCACAAAAAACCACACCCCACAACAACCACCAACAACAACCACACCAACACAACCACCACCAAAAAACAAACACAACACAAAAACAAACACAAACAACCACACACCCACCCCAACAAAACCACCAACACACACACAACAACACCAACACACACACCAACACCACACACAAACCACATACAACCCACAACAAACCACTCACACACACCACAAAACACCACACACACACACACCACCAACAAACACCAACAACAAACACACAAACACAACAAACAACACCAACACCATCACAACACCAAAAAACCCACAAACACACCCAAAAACCACACAAACACACCAACACACACCAACAAACACAAACAACAAAAACAAACCACAACCAACACAACACACCACAACACCCACCACAACACAAAACACAACAACACACACCACAACACCCCACAAAACAAACACACCAAAACACCCCACCAAACCCAACACCCACAACACCAAAACACCACCAAACCACACACACCAAACACAACACCCAACAACACAACACCAACCACAACAACACACCAACACACAACAAACCACACACACAAAAACAACCACCACAACACACACCAAACAACCCAACCACCCCACAACCACACACCACAACACACCACACACAACCCCATAAAACATCAACACACAACACCACAACACCAACAAACACAACAACAACACAAAAACCACAAACAATACACCCCCACCACAAACACCACAAACAAAACCAAACACACACAAACACAACAAAACAAAACCACCAAACACAACACACCACCACACACAAAAACAAACCACACAATAACAACACCACCAAACAACACCCAACACCACAAAACACAACAAAAACCACACCACAAACACATAAACACAACAAAAAACACACACCAAAACAAAAACCACAACAACACACAAACAACAACACACACATACAACCAAACAACACACCACAACAACACAAAAACACACACGACAATAAAACAACAACATCACCACACAACCCCCCCCCCCCCCCCCACTCCCCCAACAACCCCCCCCCCCCCCCACCCACACACACCCAAAACCCCCCCCCCCCCCCCCCCCCCCCCCCCCCCCCCCCCCCCCACCAAGCCCCCCCCTCTCCCTTCCCCCCCCCACCCCCCCCCCCCCCCCTACATGCATATCCCCCCCCCCCCCCCTCCCCCATACCCCCCCCCCCCCCCCCCCAGCACCAAACACCCCTCCCCCCCCGCCACCCCCCCCCCCCCCCCCCCCCCCCCCCCCCCCCCCCCCACGCCCCACCCCCAAACCCCCCCCCCCCCCACCCCCCCCCACCCCCCCCCCCCCCCCACACCACCCCCCCCCCCCCCCCCCCCCCCCCCAGTCACCCCCCCCGACACCACCCCCGCCACACCCCAACCCCCCCCCCCCCCCCCCCCCCCCCCCCCCCCCCCCCCCCAACCCAAACCATACCCCCCCGCCCCACCCCCCCCCACCCCCCCACCCCACCCTCCAACCCACCCCCCAACAACCATACCCCCCCCCCCCCCCCCCCCCCCCCCCCCCCAACCCCCCCCCCCCCCCAAGCCCCCCCCACCCCCACCCCCCCCCCCCCCCCCTACCCACCTCTTCCCCCCCCCCCAACTCCCCCCATCGCCCCCCCCCCCCCCATCCCAACGCTACACCCCACCCCCATCCACCCATCCCCCGCCCACCCCCCCCCCCCCCCCCCCCCCCCCCCCCCCCCCCCCCCCCCCCCCCCCCCCCCCCCCCCCCCCCACATAAACCCACTCCCCCCCCCAGCAATCCCCCCCCCGCTCCCCCCCCCCCCACCCCCCCCCCCCCCCCCCCCCCCCCGCCCACCCCCCCCCCCCCCCCCCCCCCCCCCCCCCCCCCCCCCCCCCCACCCCCCCCCCCCCCCCCCCCCCCCCCCCCCCCCCCCCCCCCCCCCCCCCCACCCCCCCCCCCCCCCCCCCCCCCCCCCCCCCCCCCCCCCCCCCCCCCCCACACCCCCCCCCCCCCCCCCCCCCCCCAAAACCCCCCCCCCCCCCCCCCCACCCCCCCCCCCCCCCCCCCCCCCCCCCCCCCCCCCCCCCCCCCCCCCCCCCCCCCCCCCCCCCCCCCCCCCCCCCCCCCCCCCCCCCCCCCCCCCCCCCCCCCCCCCCCCCCCCCCCCCCCCCCCCCCCCCCCCCCCCCCCCCCCCCACCCCCCCCCCCCCACCCCCCCCCCCCCCCCCCCCACCCCCCCCCCCCCCCCCCCCAAAACCCCCCCCCCCCCCCCCCCCCCCCCCCCCCCACCCCCCCCCCCCCCCCCCCCACCCCCCCCCCCCCCCCCCCCCCCCCCCCCCCCCCCCCCCCCCCCCCCCCCCCCCCCCCCCCCCCACCCCCCCCCCCCCCCCCCCCCCCCCCCCCCCCCCCCCCCCCCCCCCCCCCCCCCCCCCCCCCCCCCCCCCCCCCCCCCCCCCCCCCAAACCCCCCCAAAACCCCCCCCCCCCCCCAAAACCCCCCCCCCCCCCCCCCCCCCCCCCCCCCCCCCCCCCACCCCCAAAACCCCCCCCCCCCCCCCAAACCCCCCCCCCCCAAACCCCCCCCCCCCCCCCCCCCCCCCCCCCCCCCCCCCCCCCCCCCCCCCCCCCCCCCCCCCCCCCCCCCCCCACCCCCCCCCCCCCCCCCCCCCCCCCCCCCCCCCCCCCACCAACCCCCCCCCCCCCCCCCCCCCC
>JAIWJD010000007.1:3623897-3642060 GCA_022818045.1 Neotoxoptera formosana | reverse complement strand
CCCTTTTTCCCCCCCCCCCCCCCCCCCCCCCCCCCCCCCCCCCCCCCCCCCCCCCCTGTCTTCCCCTGGCTTTCCCTTCCTCTCGCTCTTTTCCTTTACCTCGCCTTGCCTCTCTTCTCTCACTCCCGCTCCCTGCTCGGGGCCCCCCTCTTTGCTGTCTCTTCTCCTTCCCCCACTCTCGTCTCGCCTGCCTTCCGCCTGCTTCCTTTCGTCTGCCTTCCCGTTTCCCCCGCTTCCGTCGCGCGCGCCTCTGCTCTTCTCCCCCTTACTTCTTCCTCGCCTTCTCTTTTCCTCGCCGTCTTCGCTCGCTCCGTCTTCTTCTCCGCCCCGGCTCTTCTTTCTTCTTCCTCTCTTCTCCTCTCCCGCTCCTCGTCCGCCGCGCTCCCGATCAGCCTTCTCCTCCCTTCCTCTCGCCTCTGCGACTCCTTCCCGCTCTGCCTTTCTGCCGTCTTCGCTCCGTCCCCTTCTTCTCCCGTCGCTCGCCGCCTTTGCTCTTCTTCCTGCTCGCCACCCTTGCGCCTCCTTTCTCCTTTCCGCTCTCCTGCGCCCCTGTCCGATCGCTTCCCCTCTGCCGCCTTCTGCCCCCTCCCCTTGCCTTCGTGCGCTCGTGTCCGCTCTCTTCGCCTCTCCCTTCTCCGTCCCTTCCGCGTTCTCTCCTCGCGCTGCCTCCTCCGCTCCCTCCACCGTCCCCTCTCCTCTGGCTCCCTCCGCCTCCTGGCTCTACTCCTGCTCCCCCTTTCTTCTCCTCGCTTCTACCTCCGCCCGCTCCGTGTTTTGTCTGTTCTCCTCTCTCGCGCCTCGCTCGCCTGTCCTCTCGCCCGCGTCCGTTTTTTTCCCTCCCGCTCGTCTTCTCTCGTCGCCTCGCTCTCTTCTCCTTTCTTCCGCCCCTCTCTCGCTACTCTCTCCCTGCCCTTTTCGCCCCCCCCTCCGGCTTCCCCGCTTCCGCCCCTTCGTCTCCCCCTCTTCTCCCTGGCCTCCCGCTCTCGCTCGCTTCCCCCTCTCCTTCTCTCTTCCCTCGCCGTCCCTCTCCCTCCCACCCTTGCTCTTCTTCGGTTCTGCTCCCCTTCCTCCTTTCCCCGTGCCTGCCCGCCGCGCTCTCTCCCCTCCCTCTCCTCCGGCCTCTCCCTTTCTTCGCCCGCTCGCTCCCCCGCGACCTCTGTCCCGCTCCTCCCTGACCCGCCTGCCCTCTTCCCCCTTCTGCCCGGCTCTGCTCCTCCCTCCTCTGCTGCGCCCTCTGGTTCCCTCTCTGCGCTCTCTCTGCTCGCTTCCCCTTCTCTTTTCCTCGCCTCCTGCTCCCGCTTCTGCTCGCCCCGCCTTTTCCCTCTCCCTCCCTCGCTTCGCCTGCTTCTTTTGCGTCCCGCGCTCTCGCTCCCCCTCTCCTCTCGCCTCGCGTCTCCGCAGACCCCTGCGCCCCCGCTCCCCCCCTCCGCTCCCCGCCGCCCTCCCCCCTCGCTCGTGCGCCAGCCCGCCGCCGCGTCGCAAAGCGGCGCCCCCACCCCACTTGTCGTACCCGCTCCCGACCCCGCGTCCCCTCCCTCCCCCCTCCCTCGCCGTCCCCGTACTGCCCCATCTCCCTCCGCCCCCCCGAGCGCCTCCCCCTCTGCAGCCCCCGCCCCCGTGCCTACCAGCCCTCCTTGCCCCTCCATCTCTACCGCGTCCCAGCGGCCCGCGATCGCCATCGCGCCCCTCCTACCCCTGCGCCCTCCCGCGTGTGCCCCCTCCCCTCCTCCTCTCTCCCCGCTCCTCCTCCCTCTCCGCGCCCTGCCAGTGCGCTCCCGCCCTCCACCCCCCACCCCAGCGACGCGAGCCCACAGTCCTTCTCCTCGCAGATCCCCTCTCCTCTCTCCGCGTGTCGCATGCCGCTGCTCTCGCGTCCCGCTCTCTCCCGCCCTCCCCATCAGCCCCAGGATCGCGCCTCTCCCCGCTCATCCCCCGCGCGCGCTCCCGCTGCTCCCTCGCCGCTCCCCCGCCTCCCGTCCTCGCCTGCCCCCCGCAGTCCTCTCCCCCCCTCGGCGCATCGTCCCTGCCTTCCCCGCTCTCCCTCGCGGCGCCCGCTACCGCCTCCCCCCCCCCCCCCCCCATGCCCCCCCCGCCACCCAGCCGCTGTGCCCTCGTCTCCCCCGCCCCTTCGCCTTGCTCCTTCTTCCTTCTCAGCCGCGCCTCAGCCAGCCCCCCTCATCCCTGCCCCCTCTGCCGCTCTCCCCTCCCGCTGCAGCCCCTCTGCCTGCGCTCCCCCTTCGCCTCGCCCCCCCCCCTCCCCGCCCCCCCGCGCCCCTCCACGCGCCTCCGCGCGCCTCATCCTCTCTGCGCCCCCTCCTAGCCCCCCTCTCCCACTCCCCGTCGACATCCCCATCCCCTGTCCCTCAGCTCTCTCGCCCCCCCCCGCCCGCCCCCGCTCCGCGCCTCCCTCTCTCGCCGCACCCCCAGCCTTGTGTCCCTCTCCGCCGCTAGCCCCCTCCCCGTTCGCGTATCGCTCCCCGACCCCCAGCACCCCCCTCTCCCCCCTGCGCCGCCCTCTGCTCATCGCTCAGCTCCCTCCCCCATCCCGTGCGCCCCCCCATCCCCCCGTGCGCTCCGTCTGCCTCTCGCCGCCTCTCTCCCTCCGTGTCAGCGCGCCCCTCTCTCTCTCGCCGCCCCGAGCTGTCCCCCCCTCGCTCGGCCCCCGTGCGCCACTCGGCCCTGCCCTTCATCTCGCTCCCCCCCTCCCATTCTCCCCCCCTCTCTGCCTGCCCGCTGCCACATACCCCCCCCGCTGCATCTCCCCGCCCGCGCCCGCCCGCCCCCTCCCCTCCCCTCCCGCCCTCCCCTGCCTCGCTCCGCTGTGTCCCACTTCCGCTACGAGCATGCGACCCCCGAGTCCGCCCTGCTCCTCGGTCGGTCTGCTCCCTCTCCGCCGTCAGCGCCTTCTGCCAGCCCCTCCCCCCCCCCCGCTTCAGCCTTCCTGTCAGCGTGTCCCGCACTCCGCCCCCCCCGCCGCAGCCCCGCCCTCGCCTCCCCCCAGCCCCATCCTCTCTCCGCCCCCGCGCAAACCCCCTCCCTCGTCTGCCTGCAGTCTCTCCCCTCCCGTCCCCCCCCCCCCCGCCTGCGCTTCGCTCTGCCGCCACTCTCGCCTCCCAGTGCGCCGCTGCCATCCTCCCCTCCCCCCGCCTCTCCCACCTCCCCAGCCCGCTCCTCTGCCGTCCCCCCAGCGCCCCGACCTCACTCCGCCTCCCCTCTGCGCCGCCGCCCCTCGTGCCCGTGCGCCCTCTCCTCCTCTCGTGTCCCCCATCCATCGCCTCCGTCGCCTCCCTCTCCCCCCGCCCCGTCCTCGACTCCCTCTTCGTTCCTCGCTCTCCCCCTCCGCCCCGCCCTCCCCGCCCGCGCTGCCCCTGCCTCTCCCTCCCTCCGCTTATCTCTGCCGTCCTCAGTCGCCCCCCTCTCCCCCGTCCCCCTCTCCCCCCTGGTCGCCGCGCCCAGCCCCCCCCCGCCCTCCCGCGCCCTGCTCCCGCCCCTCTCCGCTCTCCCCCGCCCCTGCTCCCCCCCCGCCTCGCGCGCGCCCTCGCCGCACCCCCCCGTCGTCAGCCTCCCGCTCCCTCCTCCTTGCATTCTCGCTCCGTCGCCCCCGAGTCGCCCTCTGCGTCCCCCCCTCCATCTCCTCTCTTCCCGCTCCGACCTCCCCTGCCGGCGCCCGCGCTCCGCTCCCCCTCCCCGCTCCTCCCGCCCGTCTCGCTCCCCGCCCCACCAGTGCGCGCCTTCACAGCCCGCCCCCCGCTCGCCCGCTCCGCCCGCCTGCCGCCCCGGCCAGCGCCTCCGCCCCCAGCTACCTCCCGCTTCTCGCCCAATCCCCTCGTCGCCTCGCCCCGCTCCGTCGTCCCCAGCCGCCCTCGCCCCGCGCTGCGCCATCCAGACCCCCCCCGCCCCCCGCCGCCCGCACCCCTGCGCGCCGCAGCCCGCTGCCTCCCGTCCCGTCACTGCCAAGTGCGCGCGCCAGCGCATGTACCTCTCCCCGCTCGCCTCCCCCCCCCCAGCGCCCCCTCATGCCCCCCGCCGCGTCTCTCCCCGCCCCTCCCGCCTTCACCCCGCTCGCCCTTCCTCCTCCCGCACAGCTCTCTCCGTCCTCTCTCCCCCCCTCCGCTCTCCCGCCCTCGGCCCCGCCCGCCCGCGCCCTCGTCTCCCCTCCGTCGCCTTCCTCCCCTCCTCCGCCGCTCTCTCCCCCCGCCCCGGCCTCAGCCCGGCCTGCCCCCCTCAGCTTCCCCCTGTCTCCCTCCCACCGCAGCACCCCTCCTCCCGCCGCCTCCACCTCGTCTGCGCCCCATTCCCCTCTTCTCGCTTCTCCGCTGCGCTCGTAGTCCCTCGCCTACGCCAGCCCGGCCCGACCTCCCCCTCTGCGCGCCTCTCCAGCCCCTCCCCCTGTCGCGCGCCCCGCCTCCGCCTCTCCGCCCCCTCGCCCGGCCCTGCCCCGCCCGTGCCGCTCCACCGCCCTCCCCGCCCAGCCCCCTTCCACCCGCCTGCCCGCCCCTCCCCGCCCTCGTTGCCCGCGCCTGCCCTCCGCCCTGCCGTCGACCCCTCGTCTCTCCTCCCCGCTCGCCCGTCCCCCCTCCCTCGCTGACTGACCTCTTCTCCCCCATCCCCGTCGTCCTCTCCCCCCCCCCGCCCCCGCGCTCATGCTGCCGCGCCCTGACTCCTCGGCCGCCCCCCCCCCCGCCAGCGCTGCCGCGCCGCACCCTTCCATCCTCTTCTGTCCGGTCGTGCCCCCCTCCGCCTGTCCCCGCTGCCTCCCATCCGCCCCGCTCCCGCGCCCCCGCCTCGCCGCCCCCCCCTCGTGCGGCCGCCGTCCCGACCGGTCGCCGTACCCTGCGCAACCCTGGGCTTCCTCTCCTCCGTCCCCGCCAGCCTCTCGCCCCCGCCCGATGCCCCTCGCCCGCCTCTGCTCAGCCCCGCGCGCTCCGCCTCCCAGCCCCGCCCCGCCCCTGCATCGTCGCCTCTGCCCCTCCCCTTGTCCGTGCCATCCCGCCCCCCCTCCCTGCCCTCCCGCCCCGACATCCCCGCCCGCATCCCCCGCCCACCCTCCCCTCAGTCCCCCGCCCCATCCCCTCTCTGCCATCGTGTGCCGCGTCCCCGCCCTCGCTCGTGCCCGCCGCCTTCCGTGCCGTCTCGCATCCCCTGCCATCCGTCACTCCGCCCCCCCGCCCTCCAGTGCATAGCCCTCCCCCCAGCTCCCCGTGCCCGTCCCCTGCCTCCCCCGTCCTCCCCTCCGCGCCAGCCCTCCCCCATGCTTCCCGTCGCTCCTCCTCGCCGCGCCTCCCCCCCGCGCCCGCGCGCCCCTCCCCACGCCCGCTCCCCCCAGGTCGCCCCCTCCCTACTCCGCGCGCGCTCCCCCTTCTCCCCCCCCTCTCCCCCCCCCCGTCCTCGCGCCCCCAGTCCCCGCTGCCCCGCTCTCACGCGCCCGTCGTCCGTCCCGGCCGCTCTCCCGCGCCTCATCCCCCCGCCCCGCCCCCGTGCCTCGCCGCGCCTCCGTCCCCTCCAGCCCGTGCGCGCCGTCGGTCCCCCCGCGCTGCCCCCCGTGCCCTGCCCCGTCCTGCGCCCCCCATCCCCTCTCTCACCTCCTCTCCCGTCTCCTCGCGCCCCTCTAGTGCCCCCTCTTAGCCCCCCTCCCAGCGCCCGCCCCCGCCCCCCTCCGCCTCCCGCCCCCGCCCCTCCCCCCCCCTCCGCGCGCCCCTCCCAGTCCGCCCCCCGCCCGTGCCCGCGCGTCGCTGCAGCCTCTCTCTCCGCGGCCAGCCCCGCTCGCGCCGCCCGTCTCGTCCTCCGCTATCTACCCGCTCCTCCCAAGCCCCGCCTCCGCGCCGCGCACCTGTCCGCCCCCCACACCCCCGCTCCCCCCCCCCTCCCCAGTCCCAGTCCCCTGCCTGCCCGCTGACCCGCCCGCCCAGGCCACAGCTTCGCGCCCTCCTCCCCCCTACTCCGTGCCCCTCGTCTCGTGTCCCGCATCCCGCCTCGTCGCGCGCTCCCACCCCAAGCCCCCCCTCTCCCGCAATGCGCGCCTCCCTCCGTATCCCCGTGCTCGCTATCCCACGCTGCCTCCCTCTCTCCTCCTCCCCCGCGTCGCCTTTTGCCGTCCTCTCTCTCCCCCCCCCCTCCCTGCCCCCCGCCCGCCGGCCCCCCCCACCCCCTCCACCGCCCGCCCGCCTCTCCCTGCCCGACCGATCCCCTCTGTCCGCTGCCCCGACTCCCAGGCTGCTGCCGTCGCCCCCCGCGCCGTGCCTCTCCTCCCGCAGCCCCCCCCCCTCTCCTGCCAGCTTCGCCCCCCCCCGCCCCCTCCTCTCCCTCGCTCGCCGGTCGCCGTGCGCTCCCCCCCCTCCGTCCCCCCTGCTGTCCCCCCCCCGCCTGCCCCCCGCCCTGCCCCGCCCCCCAGCCTCCCTCTGCAGCCCAGCCGCGTCGCCGCGCCGTGCCCCCCTCCCCAGCCCTCCCTCAGCTCCCCGCGCCCTGCGCTGTCGCCCCGCTCTGCTCTCCTGCCCTGCTTCTCCGCCCCCGCGCCCCGCCGTGCCCCGCCATGCTCGCAGGCCCATCCCCCGCTCCTCTCTCCTCCTTCAGCCCGCACCCCTCGTCCCCGTCTCCCCTCGCGCCGCCCGCTCATCTCCCCACATGCCCGCGCCCGTTCCCGACCTCGCTCACCCCGCCCCCGTCGCTCTCCTCTCCAGCTCCTGCCCGCCCGCGCACGCCCCCCCCTCCGCATCCCGCCCCATCCCCGTCCCCTCGCGCCGCCGTCGCGCTCCCCCGCGCCCCGTCCCCAGCCGCCTCCCCCATCTCCCCCGCCGCTCCGCCCTCTGTCCCCCCCTCGTCTTGCCGCCCGCACCCACCACCCAGCCATCGCTCCTCTCCGCGCCTCCCCCCCTCCTCCATCTGCCGTCGTCCGGCAGCGCGCCCCGCCCCCTTCCCCTCCGCCCCGCGCGGCCTCCCATGCTCTGCGCTTCGCCATGCGCGTCCGCGCCCCCTCCCATCGCCTCCCCTCCTCCTGCTTCCCGCGCTGCTCTCCGTGTTGCCTGCATCCCGCCGCCCGCCTCTCTCCTCTGTCCCTTCAGCTGCCTCGCGCCCCTCGCTTCCCGACTCCGGTGCCCTGCTCCAGCCAGCGTCGGTCTCCTCCTGCAGGGGTGACGCCTGCGCCTGCGCGCGCGCGCACCTCCGCGTTCGCCCCCGCCTTCTGCCTCCCACGCCGAGTCCGTCCCCACGTCACCCAGCCCCGTGCATGCCCCTCCCCCCGCCCAGCTCCGCCGCGTCCGTCCCAGCAGCCCGTCCCTCCCCCCCTCCCGCCTCTCTCCACCGCCCGCCGCCCCTCAGCTTCTCGTCCCGCCCTGGCCGACTCGCCGCGCCCTCCCCTCCCCGCGTCTCCCCCTCCCGCCCCGCTGCCGCAGTGCCGTCGCCGTGCGCTCGCCTCCCGCCATCTCCGCGCCCCCCCCGCCGTCTTCGCCCCCGCTCTCCATCCGGCGCCGCCCGCTCTTCTGTCGGCCCCCCCTCCCAGCTCCGCCCCCTCGCCCGCCCGCCCCCCCTTGCCCCCCTCCGCTGCATACAGCCCTGCTCTACTCCGCCCGCCTAGCGTCTCGCGCCCGCCCCCCCAGCCCTCCCTCTCTCGCCCCCTCTTCCCGCTCTCCCCGTGCTCGTCGCCCCCGCGCCGTCCCGCCGCGCCTCTCTGTGCCGCGCCCTCCCACTGCCCTCTTCGCTGCGCTCCTCGTCCCTCCCCCGCGCCCCTCCTGCTCTGACCCCCCTCCCAAGCCTGCCTCCCTCTGTCCCCCCGCGTCGCCCCCGCTCTGCCGTCCCTGCCCCCCTCTCCAGCCGTCGCGGCTCGCACTCCCTCGCGCTCTCGCCTCGCCTCGTCCTCGCCTCCAGCGTCCCCCCCGCGCGCGCCCCCTAGCCTCCCTCCCTCGTCCTCGCCCCCCGCCCCACCCCCCGCCCCCCCCCCCCGCGTCAGTCCCATCATGTCCCGCCCGTCCCGCATCCCCGCTCGCCCCTCCCTCGACGTCGCTCCGTCCCTCCCCTCCTGCTCCCCTATACCCATCTCTTCACCCTGCCCCCGCGCGCGCCAGCCCTGTCCCGCCCCCCCCGTCCCCGCCCCGCCTGCGCTGAGCCAGCCCGCCGCGTGTCCTCCGTCCCCTCCCCCCCCCGCCTCGCCCCGTCCGCGCCTGCCAGCCCGCCCCCGTCCTAGTACCGTCCCCTGGCCTCCTCGCTCTCCTCCCCCTGCCTCGCTGTCGCCTCCTCGCTCTCGCGCCTCCCCTCACTCTCGCCCCCCTCTGTTCCCTCCTCGTCCCTCTCACGCCCCGTCCCCCCGTCCCGCTCGCCCCGCCGTCCTCCCCCACCTGCCCTCGCCCCCCCCCCCCCGGCCCCCCCTTGCCTGCCCTGCTCCCTCCGCCTGCCTCTCTGCCCTGTACTGCGCCGCCCCAGTCGCATCCACCCTCCGCCCCCCCCCCCCCTCCAGGCAGCCCTCCCGCCGCCCCCCCGCGTCTGTTTCGCCTCGCATCTCTCCGCGTGTCCCTCCCTCTCCGCCCTCCTGCTGCCGCTCCGCCTCTGTCCCCCCCTCTCCGCCGTCTGCCTCTCCCCCCTCACATCGCTCCCCCAGCGCCGGTGGTTGTTGTGCCGTCGTCCCCCCTCCGCCCCCCCCCTGTCCACCAGCTCGCCTCTGCCCATCCTCGCCCTCCGCGCCCCGTCCCGCCCTGCCCCTGTCCTCGCGCGCCTCCAGCCTCCGTCGAGCCCCCAAGCTCACTCGCTCCGCCCGCCCCCGAGCCCGCCGCCACCGCGCGAATCCCCCCTCTGCCGCTCGCTCCCCCCCGCCCCCCCGCCTCCCTCACTCCCCCCCTCCCCACCCCCAGCCCTCCCTCGCCGATCGCGCCCACCCCGTTCTCCCCAAGCTCCTGCCGGCCCCGCATCTCCTCCCGCCCCCCTGCGCCCGCCCACCCCCGCCCCGCCCTCGCCCCTCCCCCCCTCCGTCTGCCTTGCACCTCCTCTCGAGCCGCCGCTGCCCCGTCCCCCTCTCTCCCCCCTCCCCGCCTCTCCCGCCCACTCGGCGCCCGCGCCCCAGCCCCGCCCGCCATCCCCGCCGCCCCTCTACGCCCCCCTCGCTGCTCTCATCCTCCGTCCTCTCTCTCCCTTCTTCTCCTGCGACCCCCACCCCGCAGTCCCCCCGCGCTCGCCTGCTCGTCGCCTCACGCCGTTCTCCCCGCGACGCCCTCTCGTCGCCGTCCATCGTGCTCCCGCCGTCGCCCCGCCCGCCCTCCACAAGCCCCCCGACCCGTGGCTGTCCGCCGCCTGCCCCCTCCCTCTCCCTGCGTCGCCCCTCCGCCTGCTGCCCCTCGCCCGCTGCCCCCGCCGCGTCGCCCCCCCTCCCTCACTCGCTCCCCCCGCGCCGCGCTGCCTCGCCGCCCCATGCCCCGCTCTCTCCGCGTCCGCCCCCGCTCCCAGTCGTGCCCCCCAACCTGCGCCTAGTCCGCTTCGCCCACGCAGCTTCCCCCCGCTCCAGGTCCGCCCTCCGCTCCTCTTTCCATCGTAGACGCCCGCCGTCCCGCGCCCGCTCTCCCTGGCTCCCGCCAACGCTCGCTCCAGCGCCCCTCGCCGCGCTCAAGCGCGACCGCCCTGGCCCGCCAGCTGCCTGCTTCCCCCCCCCCTTGCCTCCCGGCCGTCGTCGTGCGTCCGCGCCCCGTCCCCGCCCGCCACCCCCTCCCTGCGTCGTCCCCCGTCCCCCCCCCCCTCCCTCCTCCTTCGCGCCCCCGCAGCGCGCCGCCACCGGCCCCCCTCCTGCTCCGCCTCGGCGTATCCCGCTCCCCCCTGCTGATCACCCAGCCCTCTCAGTCGTCCCATGCCGCGCACCCCTCCCCTCCCCCGTCCCGGTACTCTGCCTTCCCGCGCTCGCGCCCCCTTGTGCTCAGCCCTCCCTGTTTCTCACGTGCCTCCTGCTCCCTCGCCTGCCGCTCCGCGCTCAAGTCCTCCCGCGCCCCCGTCGCGTTGCCCGCGTCCCCCGCCGCTCGCATGCCTCGCCTCGTCTCGACGATGCGCCAGCTCCTCCCGCCCATCCGCCCGCCGTCGCGCCCTCCTCCCCCCGCTCCCCGTGCCGCGCCCGGTCCCTCCTCTCTCGCGCCGGCCCCCCCCCCGCCCTCCCCCCCGTCGACCGCGGCGCCTCCGCGCCCCTGCTCTCGCCGCATGCTCCCCTTCCTCTCTCTCGTCCCGGCGCCCCGTCGCCCCTGCCGCCCGCCCCCCCCTTGGGCCGCCGCCCCCCTGCCCCCCCCATCCCCTCTCCCCCCTCGCCTCTCGCCGCCCTCCCGGCCACCCCATCCCGATCGCCCCTACCGCTAGCCCTCCGCCTCGCAGCTCTCCTCCCCACCCCTCCCCCGGCCCATCCCTCCTCCCCCCGGCCAGCCGTCTAGAGTCTCCCGAGCCGCTGTCGCCGCCCCGCAGCCAGCAGTGCCCCGCCTCCCTCGCGCCCAGCCCGCCCCCCCCTCCCCCTGCCCCCCCCCGCCCCACCCGCGAGCGCGCTCGCCCCTCCGTCGCTCAGCCTCCCCTCTCCCCCCAGCGCGCCCAGCCCTCGCCGCACGCCCCATCGCCCCCCCGCCGTCGCCTCGCGCCCCTCTCCTCCCGTGTGTGCTTCGCCCGTCTCTCTCCCCCGTGTCCCCTGGTCCGCCCCTCCCCCCCCCCCTCCCCCGCGCCCCAGCCCAGGGGTGGAGGGGACTGGTGGCTGGGGAATCCGCCCCGCCTCGCTCGGCCCGCCGCTCCTCCCTGATCCCTTCAAGCGCGCTCCTGCTGCCCCCGCCGTGCCGCCTCCCTCGCCGCTCTCGCCTCCGGGCTGCTTCTCCGCCCCCAGTGCGTGCGCATTCGCCCGCGCATACTGCCCCCTGCCGATCCCTCCCATCCCCACGCTCCCGTCGCTACCTCCTGTCCCACCACCCCGCCCCCCCTCCGCCCTCCCCCTCTCCCCGCCTGTCTCCCGCCCCTCTCTGCCTCCTCGCCTCGCGCTCTGCGGCCCGTCCTCCTCCCTTCCATCCCGTCGTCGCTGCCCCCCTCCCGCATCCCCGCCCCCCCTCTCCTAGCTCATCCATCCCACCCACCTGCCCCTCCATGCCCCATCCATCGCTGCCTGCCGCTCCTCCTCCGCGCGCCTCGTTGCCCCCCTTCCCCTCCGCGCCCCCCCGCTCCCGCCCTCCTAGTCTCGATCCCCCTTTGCCCCCCTCCTCGTCCGCGTCTGTCCGCCTCGCCTTCATCCGCCCGCTCACCTCCTGCCGCGCGCCCGCCGCCTCCCTCGCCCCCCCCCCCCCCCCTGCCGTGCCCCCCTCCGGCCCGCCAGCCAGCCACCCCAGCCTCTGCGCGCCTCCCCCAGCCCCCCGCTCCGCCCGTCCTGTGCCGCCCTCTCCAATATCTCATCGCCCCAGCCAGCGTCGCGCCTCCACTGTCCCGCCGTCGCTGCGCCTTCAGTGATTCACCCCGCTCTCCCAGACCTCTGCCTCCGCGCTCTGCCCCCCTCCGCTGCCCGGCCCGCGTGCCGGCCTGCTCCGCCTCGCTCCGCGATTGCTCCCCCCTCCCCCGCCCCACACCCCCCCCCCCGCAGCCCCGTGAGCGCCCCCGGCGCTCCACGCCTCCCCTCCTCTCCTGACGCCTGCTGCCTCGTCCTCGCGTGCCCCCCCTCACCGCCTCTCTCTCCTGTCTAGCTCCGCCGAGTGCTTCACGCACCGCGCCCAGCGTCGAGCGTCGCTCCGCCCCCGAGCCCACCTCGCGCCTCGCCCCCTCGCTCGTCTCTCTCTCGCCGCATCGCCCGTCTCCGCGCGCCTCACCCTCCTCCCCTCGCTCCGTCCTCCGAGCGCCACCCGCCTCGCAGCGATCCGCCCCGTCCCGCTGCCGTGCTGCATCGCGCTACCCGCCTCGCGCCCTCCCAGTCTCCCTCCGCGTGTTCGTCCGCTCCCTCGCACTCTCTTCCTCATCCTCGGCGCTCAGTCCGCTCACCACCCCCACCCTTCCGCCCCTCAGCTCCAGCTGCCGCCCCCTCGCACTCCGCCCGCAGCTCTGGTCTGCCCCAAGCCGTCGCGATCATCGCCTCTCCCCCGTCCGCCGATGCGCCGTCCCTCCTCGCCCGACCGCATCCCGTCTCCCCTCCCCCCCTCCCCCCGCCCAGCCCGCCCCTGCCGCCCGCTCGCTGCCGCCAGCTCCCCTCCCCGCTCCGCTCCCCCCGGAGCTCCCCGCTCTGCGTCTCCCTGTGCTTCCGCGGCCCCCGGCTCGCGCCCACACGCGCGCCCCGATGTCCCCTCCTCCCTCCCCCCTGCTCCTCTTCTCCCCATCTCTCCTGCGCTGCTCGCCCTTCTCCCTCTCCACGCCTCCCTCAGCCCCTCTCCTGCTTCCGCGCCTCCTCGTGCCGCGCCCCGCTCCCCCCGCTCCTCCCGTCGCGTGCGCTCCCCCGACCTCCACCCATCCTCCCCTCCCATCCCTCTCCGCTTCCGCCCCGCTCGCGCCGCTCCTCCGTCCCCTCTCCCCGCACGTCTCCGCGCGCGCCTCCTCGCCCTCCGCGACGTGCCCCCGGCCCTCGCCTGCTCTCATCCCGCTCGGCCTCGCCTCCCCCTCCCCCGTCCTCCGCGCGCGCTCCAGCCCCGCTCCCCGCCCCCGTCCCTCCGCCCCTCCATCCCGCCCAGCCGATCCTGCCCGCCTCCCGGCCCCCTTTCTCTGCGCGCAATCCGCCTCTCCCCGTCCACGCGCCCGCGCCCAGCGTCGCCCCCTCCCCGTCCTGGCGCCGCGTCCCTTGTGCTCTGCCCGCTCCTCGCCGCTCTCTAGGCCCCGCCCCTCCCGCACCCCGCGTCCGCCGCCCCCCGCACGCCCCCCCCCGTCCCCGCCGCCTCCTGCCCCCCCTTGCTTCGCCGCTCGACGCCCCTCGCGCCCCGGCCCGCCGCAGCATCCCGCCCCCGTCCTCCCCCACGCCCTACGCCCCCTCCTCCTCCTCGCCCCCCGCCCCCCCGTTCCCTCCCCGCCCCGCAGAGCCGCGCTCGCTCCTCGTCTCTGCCAGCCCATCGCGCCAGTCCTCCTTCGCCCCCCATCGCCTGCCCCCATCGCCCGCTCGCTGCAGCCCGCGCGTCTCGCCTCCAGATGCTCCGCCTCCCTCGCTCCCGCTCCTCCCCTCCGCTCCCTCGCCTCTCTGTCCCCGCGCCTCCGCCTCTCCCTACTCAGCCCCATTTCCCCGATCCCCCCTTCTCGCCCTCCTCACCCCGCCCCTCTCTTCCCCGTCCCGCCCTCCGTCCGTCTCTCACTCCCATCCTAGGCTTGCTCGCCCGCCCGCCTCCTCCCGCCGTGCCCGCGAGCAGCCCTCCGCCACTCCCTGACCCCCTTCGCCCTTCTCCCCCCCCCCCCCCCCACTTCGCCGCTCGCCCTCCCGCTCCCGTCTGCCCTCACTCGCGGCCTCCCCCGCCCCCCCCCTCGCCCGCCTCTTCCATCCTCCCCGCTGCCCTCCTCAGTCGCCCCCCCCCGAGCCCCCCCTCACTGCGCATCTTACCCCTCTCCCCCTTCCCTCTGCAGCCCTCGCCTCTCTGCCGCGCGCGCCCCATGCCCCTCCGCCGCTGTGAGGTGCGCCCGCCTGCCCTCCCCCGTCCTCGCTCCTCCAGCGCCCCTCTGCAGCTCTCGTCCCTCTCCCCCCCTGTACGCTCGCCCCCCCGTGCGTCCCGCCCCTCCCTTCCTCCCCCGTCAGTGTCCCCCGCCGTCCTGCCATGCGCGCCTCGAGCTCTCCCGCCGCCCTCCCCTCCTACGTCCCCTCCCTCTGCCACCTCGCCGCTCCGTGCCGTCCGCCGCGCCCTCAGCGCGCCCCCCCCGTGCCCCCGCCCGCCGCGCGCCCCCCGCTCTGCCCTCGTCTCTCTCCGCCCGCCTCCCTCCGGCTCCGGCGCGTCGTGCCTGCCGCGTGCCTGTCGCCCGCCTCTCGCCGCATCCCCCGCCCCTCACCCCCCCACTCTGCTGCGCTCCTCCCTGCCAGCCCTCCCCCTCCCATGCGCCCTGCCGCGCCGTCGCCCCGATCTGCTCGTCCGCCGGTCTCCCGCCTCCCTCTGCCTGGACCTCCATCCTCTCCATGCTCCTCCCCCAGCTCTCCCTTCCCGTCCTTCCCTACTCATGCCCTGCTGCCCCCCTCCCCTCCCCCGCTCCGCACCGCCTCTCCGTGTCTCCCCGCCCGCGCGCCGCCCGCCTAGACTCCGCCGAGCCTCCGCCCCCGCGTCCGCCCGACCCCCCCTGAGCGCGCACTGCCCCGTCCGCCCTCATGTGCGCCTTCTCTGCCCATCGCCGCCACCGCTCGCGCGTAGACTCCCGCTCCGCCTCCCATCGCCGTGCGCTCGCCCGCGTGCCCCCCCCTTCTCCTCTGTCCCCCCCCCCCCCGCGACCCCGCGCTCCCGTCTCTCCTGCGCGTCTCCCTGTGCTCCTCCCTCCCGTCGAGAGCGCCTGCGCCGCGCAGCTCTCTGCCCTCCGCCCGCCGCCCCCCGCCGCCCCCCCCTCCTCTCCATTCCCGCACTCCCGCGTTCCGTGTCGCGAGGGCCGCGCCCTGGTCCTCCCGCCCTGCGCGCCCCGTGTGTGTTGGAGCCAAGCCCCCGCCGCGAGCTCCCCCGCCCAGCTCCCCCCCCTCCTCCCTCTCCCCGCTTGCCCCCCTCGCGCGTGCCTCCGCCTCCCGCCCCGTCCCCCGCTCCGTGCGCTCCTCCCTCGCCCCCTTGCTCCCCTCCGGGTCCCTCGCCGCGTGCCTGTGCGCCTCCCGCTCCCGCCTCCCCGCCCGCCTGGCCGGCGCCCCCTCGCTGCTCCACCCCGCCGTCCCCAGCCGCTCTCCTCCACCTCCCGGCATCTGCTCCCCTGCATCCGCCCTCCCCCACCGCCGTCCCGCGACCGTGCCGTCGCTCCCCTGACTCCGCCGCTGCCCTGCGTCTCTCCTCGCGCCCAGCGCGCCCTCCCGTCCCCGCCCCCGCATCCCCTCCTCGATCTCCCCTCGACTCCTCTCCGTGGCCCTCACCCGTCCTCGCCACCATCCGTCTCCCCGCTGCCCCCCCCCCCCCGCAGCGCGCTGCTCCGGCGCGCCCGCCGCCGCCCGCGCTCTCCCGTCCCGCCCCCCTCAGCCCCCGCCCCCTTCGTCCCCCCTGCGTTCGTGCCTTCCGCCCCTGCTCCCCTCTCCTCTCTGTCACCCCGCTCCCCCCTGCCGCCACCTCTCTCTCGTGTCATCCAGCCGCGCAGCCTTCCCGCCCCCTCGCCGCGTCGTGCTCCTTCCCTCCCTCGGCGCTCCTCCTCAGCCCTCCGCCGCTCTCCCCCCTCTGCCTCCCCCGCCGTCCCTCTGCCGCCCTGCGCCCCCGCATCCCCCCCCGTGCTCCCTCCGCTCTCGCCCGCCCCCTCACCCCCCGCTTCGCCCTGCCGCCCGTTCGCCGCGTGCCCGCGCCGCCGCTGCGGCCGCTGCCTTCTGCCGCGCCTCTCCCTCCGCCCTCTCCCGGCCCCCATTCCCCTAGTCCAATCGCCTCAGCCCCGCTCCCAGGTCCCGCCCTCCCCTCTCATCCGGCCCCGCCGTGCCCCTGCGCCCCGCGCCCCCCCCATCTCCTGCGCCCCCTCCCTCTCCCTGGTGCCCCGGACCCCTTCTCCTCCCCCCCCCCCAGTCTTCCACTGGCCCCCCCCCCCTCGCTTCCCTGCTGCCCCCTCCCCTCCATCGCTGCCCCTCCCTTCCCTCCGCCGCCTGCCCTCCCAAGTCCCACCCTCCCTCGTTGGCCCCGCTCCCGCTGTCCTGCGCCCTTCTCGTGCGCCTCTGCCCTCCGCGCCAGCCCCCCGCCCGCCATCCGCCACCCCATTCTCCCCCCCCCCCCCCTCCCGCCGCCCTCTCCCCCTGCCCCTCCCAGTCGGCCCTCCGCCCCGCCTGCCCCCCGACCCGTGCCTGCCCCTCCCATCCCTCGCGCCCCGCCCCCCCCCCCCCGCCCCCTCCTTCTCCGCTCTCCCTCAACGCCTCCCCTCCCGCTCCCCCTGCGCGCCCGCTGCCCCCTTCGCCGCTTCCCCCCTCTCCAGCCGCTCGCCCCTCATCCACCTTCCGCGCGCGTCTTCGCTCCGCCGGATACCCTCCCCCGCCCTCCCCCCCCCTCGCGGCCTCACGCCCATCTCGCTCGGTCTCTCTCCGCCCCTCTGCTCTCGTCCCTCCCGTCAGCCGATCGCCACCTCCCCCTGCCTCGCTCCATCTCCCCCAGCCCCTCCAGCCCCCATCCCGCCGCTCGCCCCTCTCCGCCCCTCTCTGCAGCCGTCTCCTCGCCCTCCTTCCCTCCGCCTGAACCCCCCGCCGCCTCCCTCGTCTCCTCTCCTCCGCTCCCAGTCCCTCGCATCTCTCGTCCCTCCGCTCTGCTCGCGCATCCCCCCGCGTACCCCCCGCACCCGTCCAGCTCCCCTCTCCCTGCCCTCGCTGCTGCCCCCCATCCTCAGCGCGCCTGCGTCCCCCTCGCCTCCCCTGCTCGGCCTCCGCCCCCCCCGCCCCAGCCCGACCTGCGTCCCTGTCGCGCCTCTCCCGCCCCGCCTGTCGCCGCGCGGCGCGCTCCGGCTCTCTCCCGCTGCCCCCCGCCCTGCGCCCCCTCGCCCCCGCGCTGCCCCTCCTCCGTGCAGCCCGCGCGCCCTCGTCCCCTGCCCGCCCCGCGCCCCTCCTCGCCCCTCCCCCCTCGCCCCCCGCCTCCTCGTTCCCCCTGCGCCCCGCGAGTCCCCAGCCTCTGCCGCGCCGCCCCCCCCCGTCACGCCCCGCGTCCCGCTCCCTCCCGTCCCCCCCACTCCCCTCTCGACGTCTCGCGCTCCTCTCCCCCGCCCCCCCCCTCCCTTCGCCGCCCCCCGCTCTCTCTTCTCCGCGCCCGCCTCCTGCGCCCCCTGACTCCGGCCCTGCCCCGCCGCCTCCTCCGCCTTTTCTCGCCGCCTATCCCAGTCTTCCCCCCCCCCCCACGCTCTCTCTCTCGCGCAGCCCTCCGCCCAGCTCCCCGCTCCCCGGCAGCCCCCTGCCCCCGCACCCCCTTCCGCCCCACCCTCCGTCCGCTCTCCCCCCCCCCGCGCCCTGCGCCTCTCCGACTGCCCTCCCGCATCCCGCGCCGCTCGGCCCGCCCCGCGCGCGTCTCGCCCGCCGCTGCGCCGCGCCACCAGGCGCCTCCACGCCCGGTCCCGTGCTCCCTCGTCTCAGCCGCCTCGCCTCCTACGTCCCTGCCCCCCCCCCGCCGCGCCCCAACCCCCCCGCCCGCTCGCCGCTCGCCGTCTCGCGGCTCCGCTCGCGCGTGCATCTCCAGCATCTCCGCTCCTGCGCCGCTCCCCCCTCGCCCCCCGCCCCCCCTCTTCCCGCGGTCATCGCGCTCGCCCGCCCCAGCGCGGTAGTCTGGCGTCATCCCCCTCCTGCCCCTCCATGCCCCGCCTACCTCCTCCCCGCCTGGCGCGCCTCCGCATCCTCTCGCCCTCCATCCCCCGCTCCCGGCGGTCACCTCCGGCGCCGCTCGACCCAGCCCTGCGCCCGCATGCCCCCCACCCAGCGCTCCTCGTCTCCCGGCCTGCCCTCGCCCCCGCCTCGCCCTGCCCCCGCCCGTCTCCGACCCTGCGCGCCCCTCCATCCCCCCTCCCCCCGCAAGCCCTGAGCCCACCCCCCCTCCGCTCCCCCTCGCCTCCACCCCCTCCCCCACCTGCTGCAGCCCGCCAGTCTCCCGTACGCCTCCCCGCCTGCCCCCCGCTCTGTATGCCGCCCGCCCAGCCCTGCCCGTCTCCTCTCCTGCCGCCTCTCACCCCCCTCTCACCCGCCATCGCTCTCTGCCTCTGAGCCATCGCGCTCTTCGCGCCGTCTCTGCCGCGCCCTGTGCCCCGAGCATCCCTCCGCCCCTCGGCCCCCCTCTCCTCCGCTCCTCCCGCTGCCCCCCTCTCTCCCCCTCGCGTCGGCCCCATCTCGCCCCGAGTCTCTCTCCCATGCTCCCGTCTTCGCTCTTCGCTCTTCCCTCCCTGTCTCCGCCTCTCCCCCGTCCCCCGGCCTCCTGCCCACGCCCCGCGACGCTCTCCGCCCGCCCCTCGTGCATCTCCCCCCCCCTCCCCGCCTCACCGCCCATCTCCCGCGGCGCCCCTCCCCCTCTCTGCTCCTCGCTAGTCTGCCTGTCTCCGTCGCCCGTCCCCTCGGTCCCCCATCCAGCCTCTGCTCCGCGCGCCCCCTTACGCCCGCGCCGCGCCCCCCCCCTCC
>JAIWJD010000007.1:3600049-3623797 GCA_022818045.1 Neotoxoptera formosana | reverse complement strand
GTGTTTTGATTGATGTTGTGTTGTGATTGTTGTTTGTTGTGTGTGTTTGCTTGTTGTGTGTATGTTTTGATGTTGATGATGTGTGATGACTTGTGTGTTGATGTGTTGATTTTTTGTGATTGTTGGTGTCTGTGTTTGTTGTTTTTTTGTGATTGATTGTGTGTGTTTGCTTTTGCTGCTTGCTTTGAGGGCTTGTTGCTGTGTTTTTTGTTTTTTTGTGTGTTTTGTTGTTTGATTGTTGTGTATTTTGATGTTGTTGCTGTGTGCTGCTTTGTGATGTGTGTGTTGTTGATGTGTTTGTGTGGTTGTTGCTGTGTGCTGTGGTTGCTGTTTGATATTTGATGGCTTTGTTGTGTATGGTGTGCATGTTTTGTGTGTGGTTGCTGTTGTTTGCTGTTTGTTGTGTGGTGTGTGATGTTTTTGTGTTTTCGTTCGCATTGTGTGTGTGTGTTGTTGATGTGTCTGTTCTTTCCTGGATTGTGTGTGTTTTGCTAGTGGCTTTTGCTGACTGTTGATTTTGTGTGTGATTTGTGATTTTTGTGTGCCTGCTTTGTTGTGTGTGATTTGTGTGTGATGTGATTGAGTGTGTGTTTGTTGTTGTTGCTGTGCTGTTTTGTGGGCTTGTGTTGCTTGTTGACTTTGTTGTGTGGTGTTTTCGGAGCTGTTTGTGATGTGTTGGGTTTGTGGTTGTGTGTTGTTTGTTGTGTGTGATGCTGTGTTGTTGTGTGTGTTTTTGTGTTGTTGTTGTTTGTGTGGTGTGCTTTGTTGTTGTTTGATGTGTTTTTGCTTGCTCGTTTTGTTGGCGGCTGGGTTGGTTGTTGATGCTGGCGTTGGTTGATTGTTTGACTTTGAGCTTGTATTTTGTGTGTTGTGTGTTTTTGTATGCTTGTTGTTGTATTTTGTTGTTTGTGCTGTGTTGATTTGATGTTTGTTGTTTGATGGTGTTGTGTGTGCGTGTGTTTTGATTGCTTGTGATTGTGTTGTGATGGGTTGTTGTGTTGTGTTTTGTTTTTTTGATGTTTGTTTGTTTTGTTTTTGTGTTGTGTTGTGTTGTTTTGATTTTGATTGTGTTGATTTTTGTGATTTGTTGTTTGTGTTGTGTTGTGTGTGTGATTGTGTTTTTTGTGTGTGTTGTTTGAATTGTTGATTGGACTGTGTTGTTTGTAGTGATTGATGATTTCTATTGTTGATTGATTCGTTTTGATGTTTTGATGATTTGAATGTGAGATTTTGAGATTTGTTGTTAGAGATTTGTGATGTTTGCTGTTGAATTTGAATATTTGTTTGTTTGTTGATTCGTTTAAAGTTGTTTGATTGTTGTGTGTGATTGATGTGTTTTGATGTGTGTGTGGTGTTTGTTTGTTGTGATTTTTTGTTGTGTCGGTGTGTTTTTTGATTGTTTGATGTCTGTGTGTTGTTTTTGTTGCTTATTTGTTGTGTGATGTTGTTTGTGTGTGATATGTGATCGTTGAAGTTGTTTGTTTATAATTGTATTGTTGAAGGTTGATTGTTTGATGTGGACTGCATTATTTTGATGATCTGTGTTGTTTGATTTTTGTGATGTTATAGTTTTGTGTGAGTTTGTGTTTGTTTTTTGTTTTTGTTGGTGATGTTTGATTTTTGATGTGATGAATTTTGTTGTGATGACCGAATGTAGTTGAATGGGGCTTTGTTTGTGATGATGGATTTGAATTGGAATGTTTTCTATTTGTATGATGTTGAATTTGTGAGATAAGTTTTGATTGAATGATTTGGTTGTGTGTTTTTTGTGTTTTTTGTGTGAATGTGTTAGTTGATATGAGGATGAATGTTGATTGTGTTGATGTGATGTGTTGCAGATGTTTAGTGTGTGATTTTGTTTTAGGTAGATTAGATGAAATTTCGTGTTGATTGTTGTGATGATGTGTGGTTGATGATGGTTGATTGTATGATTGTGTGTGATATTTGATGTGAATGATTGTGAATGTACTGGTGATGTTGTGCTTTGTTGATGTTGAGATTGAATGATTTTGTTGATTGTTTTGCTTGTGTGATTGTCTGTGATGTGTGTTTGACTGATATTAGATTGCTGATGTGGTGATTGACTGTTGTGGTGTGTGATGATTGATGAGGCTGAATTCTGATGTGTAGGGTTTGATTGTGTTGATGTTTTTTGATGTGTGTGATGATTTGATGATGTTTGTGTTGATGTTTGATGATGATGCTCTGTGACTGATTGATTGATGATGATCTGATGATGGATGTGCTGTTATGTGACTGATTGATGTTGATTTGTTGCTGTACTGTGCTGATTTGTTTTTGATGTTGTGTGTGGTGTGATTTGTGTTGTTGTGTTGAATGATTTTGACTGATTGTGTTTGTGAATTGAAGGATTTTGATTTTCTGCTTTGTTTTAGTTGATGTGTGTGTGATGAATGATTGGACTGATGGTGATGATTGTGATGTGTGATGCTGATTGGTATGATGTGTGTTGATTGTGATATGATGATGTTGGGCTTGTGTTGATTGTTGTTGTTGATTGTTTGATGGTGATTGTGTGATCTTGATTTGGTGTGATTGTTGTTTTTGGTTTGTGATGATGTGATGTTGTTTGATGTGTGGGATTTGTGTTGTGACTTTGTATGTGATTGATGATGTGTGGTTTGTTGGTGTGTTGTGATTGATGACTGATATTGTGATTGATGTTGATGTTGGTTGTTGATGATTGTGCATTCTGATTGATGTGATGATGATGATTGCGCTGCGTGTGCAATCGTTATTGTTTGAATTGATGTTGGTGATTGGTTTGTGTAGATTGAATCGTTTTAGATTTTGTGAATTTGATTCTCTGTGGGTTTGTGTATGATGTGTGATGTGAATTTGTTTGGGCTGATTGTGATTTGTGTGTTGATTGCTGTATGTTGATTTTGGTTGTGTGTTTGATGTGTTGATGTGATGTTTGCGCGTGTGTTGCTTTGATGATTGTGATTTGTGGTGTGATTGTTGTCTTGGTAGTGTGATTGATGTGTGATGAATGCTGTGTGTTGTGATTTGTGATGATGATTGTGTGCACTGATTGTCTGTGTGTGTTATTGGAATTGTTTGTGAATGTGTATGTTGTTTTTGTGATTGTGATTGTTGTAGTATGATGATATGATTGTGTTGTTTCGTGACTGATGTGATGATGATGTGATGATGTGATGATGATGTGTGAATTGTGTGTTGCCTTATGATGTGTTTGGATCTTGATATGTGATGTTGTGTGATGATGAGTGAATCTGATGTTGTGTGGTTGTGATGTCTCTGATTGTGGATTTGTGTTGGTAGATTGTGATGTGTGTTTTGTGTGATGATGATGTTGATGATGTGGTTTGAAATTTGTTTTTGATGTGTGGATGATTGATGTAGATGATGTGTGTGTGTGTGAGATGATGTGTTTTTTGGGTTGATGAAATGTGATATTGTGATGAAAATATGATGTGATTGATGATTTGATGATAGATGTTTGTGTGTGATGGATGATCTGTATTGGTGCTGTGATTTGATGATTGATTTGTGATTGAAGTGTTTGATGTTGTATGTGATTGAGCTGATTGATTGTGTGAAACTGATTGTGATTGTGTGTTGAGTTGAAATGTGATGTTGATGCTGTGTGTGGTGGAATTGTGTGATGTGTTTGTGTTGTGTGAAAAAAATGTTTTCTGTTGATTGAGTTGATAGAATGGAATTGTGTTTGGTGATGTGTGATTTTTTGATTTGGTGATGTTTGATGATTTGATGATGTTGTGTGATGTGATTGTGTGATGATTTGATGTGTTGTTTGTGAAAATTGTGTGTGATTGTGATTGTGATGATGTGGTAGATGATTGTGATTGAATGAATGTGATGTGTTGTGTGTGGGTTGTTGTGTTGATTTGGTGTTGTGGCAGATATGTTGTGTGTTATTGTGTGGACTTGATTGATGAATTGGTTTTTGTGTGTGTGTGTGTTGGTGTGAGTTCTTTGTGAATGGGAATGTGTGATGATATGGAAAATGTTGGTGATGATGTGAATGCTGTGTTTGTGAAAAATGTGATGTAAAAATTGTGTGATGAAGTATTTGATGTTGAAAATGTGTGTGTGTGATGAATTCGAAAATTGATGATGATGAGAATGGTGTGTTGCTGTTGTCGTGACTTGTGTGGTGGAGTTGGATGATTGTGATGTGTGATGTGGAATTGATTGATGTATGTGGTGTTGTGAATGTGATGTTTGGGTTTGTGTTTGTTGGAATGATGTTATATGATTGTTTAGATGTTGATGAATTAGATTGTGTGTGTGATGAATGTTGATGTGAGAGATGATTATGATTGATGATGATTTGTGTGATTATGTTGTGCTCTGTGAAAAGACTTTGTGTGTGTTGAATGTGTGACGTGATGAAAATGTGTGATGATTGAGGAGTGTGTTGATGATTGTTGGTTGATTGTGTGTGAAATGTTTTGTGATGATGATGCATTGATGATGTGTGTGTGCTGTGTGTTGGTGAAAATGGTGTTCGATGAGATGATCGCATTGTTGATGCTTTGAAAGTGATGTTTGAGTGGATGAATTTGTTTTTTGAAGTGATCTCGATGATGTGTGGATTGATGTGTTGATGATGTGTTTGTCGTTAGTGTGGATGAGATGTGTGATTGATGTGTTGGATGTTTGTTGTTGTGATTGTGTGATGATGTGGTGTAAATAATGATTTGTGTGATAGTTGTGTTGTTGTGTTGTGAATGTGACTTGTGTGAGAAAAAAATGATGATTGTTGAATGATGTGTGATTTGTGGGTGTGGATGTGTGATGAGGGATGAATGCTTTGAATGTGTGTTGATGTGATCGTGATGTTTTTGTTTGTTGATGATGTGATGGTGTATCGATGATGGCTGATTTTTTTTGGGGGAATGATTGTGAAGATGTTTGTGTGATGATGAGTGGATGTGTGTGTTTAGTGTGAGTTTGTGAATTGTTTGATGAATGTGGATGTTGTGATGATGTTGATGTGTTGTTTGATGTTTGATGTGATGTTGTTGAAAAAATGTGTTGTGTGTGTGTGATGAAATGATGAGCTTTTGATGATTGATTTGATGTATTGGATGAATGATTGAAGTGTTGTGTTGGATTGTTGTGAAAATGGATGTGTGTGATGATGTTGTTGAAAAAGCCCATTCTCGCGTTGATGTGGTTGATTTTTGTGTTGATGTTCGCTTTATGTTTTGTCTGATGTGTTGTGATGAATGTTTGATGAGTGGTGTGTGTTGATGTTTGATGGCTTGCAATTGTGTGATCGGGTGTGTGTGATGCTTTTTGTGGGACCTCCTGGAGAAACACCACCCCACTATGACTTGATGCTGTACCCTGATTTCACAGACATGGTGTTTGATGATGTGTTTTGTGTGTGTGTGTGTGTTGTGCTGAGTGAATGTGTATGATTGATGTGTGATTGTGTCGTTGTGTGGATGTGTTTGATGCGCTTGAAAAGTGATGATTGATGAAAAATTTGATGGAAATGATGTGTGAATGAAGTCTGATTGATGTGTGGTTCGATGAGTGTTGTGATGTGATGTGTGATGTGATGATGGTGATGGATCGCCTGTGATTGTGTTGATTTGTGTGTTGTTGTGAATCGTGATTTCATGATGAATGTTGATTTTGTGATTGTTGAATGTGAAAAAAAAGGTGATTGATGTTTTTTTGGGTTTTGGGGATGAAAAAGTGATGAATGTTGATTTTGATGTTTGGGATGATGATTTGTGATGTGATGTTTGAATAATGACTGTGTGAATGATGATTGAAAAATGGATGATGTTGATTGTCTTTGATATCTGGATGTGTGAATTGTGAAAAATTGGTGTTTTTGATGTGATGAAGATTTTGTGCGATGTTGATGTGATGATGGATGTCCTAACTCTTCTGGATGTGATGAATGTGTTGTTGAAATTGTGTGTGTGTGGTGAATTGTTTGTGGTGAATGAAGTTTTGATAGTGTGTTGTGATGAATGACAAATGATGTGTGTGTATGATGAATGGTGATGTTGATGTTGTGATTGATGTGAATGATTGTGTATGTGTTAATGTGAAAAACTGATTGGTGTGTGTTGTTGATGATGTGATTTGTAAAATGTTGTGGATGTCATGTGTCGGTGAGTTTTTGTGTGAT
The DNA here is from genome assembly GCA_022818045.1 of Neotoxoptera formosana. Classification (NCBI taxonomy): domain Eukaryota; kingdom Metazoa; phylum Arthropoda; class Insecta; order Hemiptera; family Aphididae; genus Neotoxoptera; species Neotoxoptera formosana. The sequence continues at coordinate 3,617,634 of JAIWJD010000007.1, read as the reverse complement.
GAATAAACCTTATATTTTTTTTGTGATGTGAGATGGTGTTTTGATTGAGAATGTTGTGGAGCATGGTGTGATTTTAATGTGTTGTTTGTTGTGATTGATGTGATGTGCTGAACTTGTGATGATTTGTGATGTTGTGATGTGTTGTGTGTGATTGTTTGCTTGTGTGTCGATGTGTTGTGATGATTGTGATTGTGATGTGTTGAAAATTTGTGAAAAGTGGAATGCTGATTGATGATGATGTGATGTGTTGATGATGTATTGATGATGATGTGATGATGTGATGTGATAATGTGATGTGATGTGTGTGATTTTGCTGATGATTGATTTGTGATTGTTGATGATGATGTTTGCTTGTGTTTTTTGTTTTGTGAGCAGGCGGTGACTTGTGTGCTGATGATTTGTGTGTTCTGTGTATGTTTGATTGTGATGTTTTGTGGTTGACAGTGTTGTATGTGTTGATGTTGAATGATTTGGTGTGTTTGTGTTTGATGTGTGTGACGCTCTGAATATGTTCGTTTGAATGTTTTGTGATTGTGAATGATGATTGATGTGTGATTGATGCATGTTGGATTGTTTGCTATTTTGATTGATGATGTTGTGTGTGATGATTTGATGATGGATTGATGACTGGATGTGACATTGATGTAATGAGATGATTTTGATTTGTTCTGTGACTTTGTTGTATGATGAGTGTGATTTGTAGTGTGTTTGTGATTGATGTGTGATGATTGATGTTGAATTTGATGATCTGTGTGATGATATGTGATTTATGTTGTGTTTGATGTTTGTATGATTCGATGTGTTGTTGATTGTGTGTTGATTGCAGTCTTGTTGCTGATGTGTGAAGTGTGTGAATTGTTTGTATTTGATTTTGTGATATTTTTGATGTGACTTTTGATTCTGTGAAATGATGTGATGTGAATGATGTTGATGATCGATTTTGATGTTTGATGCTTGATGAATGTGTGTTGTGAACTTGATGATTGCGATGTGTTGTGATTGTTTGGCTGTTGATGATGATTGTTGAATTGTGATTGTTGTGTTTTGGTGTTTGTTGAGATGCTTGTGTGTTGATTTTGTGCTGATTATTTGGACTGTTGTTGTGTTGTGACTTTGATTGTGTTGATTGTTTTTGATGTGATTCGATTGTTGTTTTGTGATTTGACATTGTGATGTGTTTGATTGACTGTTGATGATTGTTTGTGATTGATTGCTTTGAATTGATGAGATGTGATGTGATTTTGAATCGCTTTGTGATGAATTTGTGTGTTGAGATGTGTGAGGTGTGATGATGATTGTGATTGTCTGTGATTGATGAGTTTGGATTTGAGTTTGATTGATTGATGTGATGTGATGTGTTTGTGGATTTTTGTGATCGATTTTGAATGATGATGAAATTCGGGGGGGGGTGACCCCCCCCCCACCCCCCCCCATGGGATTTGTTTTGTGATCATTAGTGTTTTTTTGTTGAGTGTGGACTTTGTGTGTGTGATGTTGATGTGGATGCTTTGTGTGTGATGATTTGCTGTGGTGATTTATGATGTGTGTGATTGATGTTTTGTTGTGTGTTGTGTTGATGTGATGTTGTGATGTGATTGTGTGTTGATGATTTTGATTTGATGGGTGTTTTGATGGTGTGCTTGTTTTGAGATGTTGTGAATGTTTGATGATTGAATTTGTGAGATATGATGCTTGTTTGTGTGAATGTGTTCTTTGTCGTTCTTGTGTGTGCGTGATGATTGTGATGTGATTGATTCTTGTGTGATGATCGTGTGTGTGATGATTTGAATTGAGCTGGTGGTGGTGTGTGGTGTGGTGTGTGATGTGGTGTTGTGGTGTTGAATGATGAATTGTGAATTTGATGATTGAGGTGTGGTGAATGTGTGTGACTTTGTGTGTGTGATGATGCCCGTGTGAATTGATGTTTGTGATGATGTTTTGATTGTGTCGATTGTGATGTGATGTCGGGGTATGACTTGGTGTTGTGTTGATTGATGATTGTTGAGATGATGTTCGTTTTCTTGATTTTATCTTGTGATGATGTGTGACCGCGATGGATGTGTCTGGATGTCGAGTGCTGATGAATGGATTGTGATGATGTTCTTTTGTTTGTGAATGACTTTTGATTGGTTTTTTTTGGGGTAAATTGTGTGGTGATGTGATTGATGTGTATGTTTGTGTGTGATGATTGATGATTTTTGCTGTGACCTGTTGTTAGATGTGGGTTGGTTGATGATTAGATTGTATGATGAATGTGTGCTGATGTTGTGTTGTCTGATTGCTGATCTTGTGCTTGGGATTTGATGAATGATTGATTGTTGATGTTGTTTGATTTTGTTGGATTTGTTGCTTTGGGTGGATTGATGTGTTGTTGATGATGATGATATGATGATTGTGATGATTGTGATTTTTTTTTTGATGACTGTGATTGATGGATGTTTGATTTTGTGATTCTTGTGAGTGCGCTGAATGTGTGTTGGATGTGATGATGAGATGATTGTTGTTTGATGATGACTGTTGTGATTGATGTGTCTTGAATGATTGGTGATGTGATTTGTGTGTGATTGATTTTGATGCTTGTTTGTCGTCTGTTGTGATTGATGTGTGTGTTGCGCGCGATTGTGATAGCTGATGTGATTGTTGATGATGCATTTTGTGTGTTGTTGATGTGATGTGCAGTTGCAATGTTGATGTTGATGATGCTGATTGTGATTTGATGATGCTTTTGTGATTGTGATGTGATGATGTGTGACGCGGTGAATTGTTGTGCGGAATGTTGAATGTGTGATTGTTGAATGTGCTGATTTTGGTGATGATTGGATCTTGAATGTGTTGATGATTGTGTTGATGGTAGATAGACTAGTTGATGGGTGAGATTGATTTTTTTTGGAAGTCTTGTTGATTTGCATTGTTTGGATGTGTTGATGTGGATGATTGATGATGATTGATGGATGTGTTGAATGTGTGTGTGGTGATTATGTGATTTGATTGTTGTTGATTTGAATTGATGGGTGGTGTGAGTGATTGGGGGGGGGTGTGGTGTGGGGTGGGGAAAGATTTGAGTTTTGATTTGTTGAGTGAATTGATTGTTGAATTTGGCGCATTGATGATTTGAATTGTAGTGTTTTTTTGTTTTTGCTTTGGTGGGTGATTGTGATTTGATTGTTTGATTTGTGTGTTTGTGGATGTTTTTCTATATTTTATTGGTTTGGGTGTTTTCTTTTGGGGGGTTTTGGTCTTGGTTTTGGGATTTTTTCTTTTTTTAGGGGGGGGGGGGGGGGGGGGGGGGGGGGGGGGGGGGGAGGGTGAAAAAAGGGGTTGGTAATTTTTTGTGTGTTTGATGATGTATGATTGTTGGAATGGTGTTTTGGTGTGACTCTGGTGTGGGAATGTGATTGTGCTCTTTGGTGTGACTTGAATTTTGTTGGTGTGTGTTGGATTGGTTTTTGAGTGACTGATGTAAAGAATGATGGGGGGGGAGGGGGGCGGGGGGTTAATTGGGTATATTTGGTTTCTATTGTTCTTTGCATTGGGGGTGAAAAATTTACTGGTGCGTTGATTGGATATGCGTTGGGGGGGGGGTTAAAAAGGAAAATTAGGTGGGGGGGCTTGTTTTGTGATTTTGTTTTTTTCTGGTGGGGGGGGTTGGGGGGGGGTGAAATGGGTTTGATTGACTTGTCTTCGTGAATGATGATGTGGTTTGTTTGATCTTCGTGGTTGTAGTGTTGATTTGATGGATGTTGATGTGCAGATTGATTTGATGGTGATGCTGATTATATTGATGTGTTTGATGATTGGTTTTCCTCCTGACTTGTGTGTGTGGATTGATGTGGTGATATGTTTGAATGTGAAGTAATGTGTGTTGTGATGATGATGATTTGTATGTGATCGTGGGATGACCTGTGCTTGTGTTGTGTGTGTTGTGCTGTTGAATGTGTGATGTGACTTGTATGTTTGATTTGATGATGATTTTGATTGTGTGATGATGATTTTGATGAGTGTTCGTGGTTGTGATGTGATGTGTTGGAATATGGTGTGATGTGCTTTGTGTGGTATGATTGGTTGTTGTGTTGACTGTGATTGCGAATTGTCGTTTGTGTGGTATTATGATGTTGAATGACTGTGTGTGTGACTGATTGTCGATGACTTTTTGTGTTGTGTGATGTTGTTTTGCTGATGCTGATTTTGTTGTCTGTTGATGTTGATTGATTGAGATATGATGTGTGATGATTGATGAAGTGATTGTGTGATTGATGTGTGATGTGTGCTGTGATTGTGATGTGTGTGTGGTGATGTGACTGATGTGTTGATGATTTGATGTTGATGATGGGGATGATGATTTTGCGTGTTTGTGTTGTGTTTTTTGGTGACTGATGTGATGTGTGTTGATTGGTGATGTTTGTGTAGTGTTGTTTGTTGATGACGATGAGATTGTGATGTTGTTTGTGATGTGTGTATTTTGATGATTGATTCTGATTGATTGTGAGAATGATGATGTGTGGATTGATTTGACTGGTGTTTGACGCTTGTGGATTGTGTTGAGCGTTGTTGATGAAAGTGGATTGATGATGTTTTTTTTGTGTGTGTGATGATTTGAATGATGGTGCTCGTGTGTCGATGAGTTGTGTGTGCGTGATTGTGATTGATTTGTTGATGCTTGTGATGATTGTGGTTTGAATGATTGTTTGTTGTTGATGAATGTGATCTGATGTGTCGCGCTCTTGTGGATTGTTGTTTGATGTGTGGATTTGAATGATTGAATGATGATGATGTGATATGATTGTTGATTTTGAATGTGCTGAATTGATGTGTTGAAGATTTTGGTGATGATGTTGATGATGATGACTGATGATGTTTGATGATTTTGTGCTTGACTGTTGATGATGTGATTGTTTGTGTGCTCTGTTTGTGGTTGGTGTGTGTGATGTGAATGTGTGTGTTTTGTTTTTGGTTGATTTTGCTCTGAATGATGATGATTTTGTGTTTGATGACTGATGTGGATTTGTGTGGTGTGGTCTGTTGATGTAGATTGTGTGATGAAGATTTGTGTTTTGAAGTGATGACTGATGTGATGTTTGGTGATGATGTGTGTGTGTTGACGCGCGTGAGGTGAGGTGTGTGTGTGATGTTGATGAGATAGTGGATTTGATTGTGTGATGACTGATTGTGAGTTCTTTGATGTGTGATGTGTTGATGATGTTTGTAGATGTTAGTTTGGTTGTGTTGATTTTTGATTGGAGTTCTTGATGATGAAATGATTGTGATGTTTGGTGGGACTGTTGTTGTTGTGATTGTGATGTGTGTGATGTTGTTGATGATTGATGTTGTGATGTTTGTGTGTGATGCTTGAGTGTGTGATGTTTGATTGACTGATGATTTGTGATTGATTGATAGTGGGTTGAATTTGAATTTTTGGAGATGATTGATGATGATGATTTGGGTGATGCTTGATGATTGATTTGATATGATGTTGTTTGCTCTCCTTCTTTTGTTGATGTTGGGTTGATGTTTGTTGCTGTGTGTTGTGAATGTGTTGATTGTTGCAAATGATGTTGTGATGATATGATGGGTTGTGATGAGGATGATGTGTTGTTTGTGAATTGATGTTGTGTGTCGTTGATTGAGGATGATGATGTGTTGATTTGATTGTTGTTGATTGATTTTTTTTTTGATGTGTTGTTTGTGATTGAGAATGTGTGCTGGTGTGAGTGTGATGATTTGACTGTCTGTGTTTTGATTGTGTGCATGTGATGTTGTTTTCTTGATGATGTGTTGCTCTTTTTTTGTGATGATGTTTTTGGACTGTGATGTGTCGTGTGTTGTGTTGTGTGTGGATTTGATGTGTTGTTTTGTGAATGATGATGTTGAATGTTGTGATTGTGATCTGATGATGTTGTTGTGGTGTGTTGTGATGCTTTTGATTTTTTATTGGGGTCGCGGGATGATGACCTTGATGATTGTACCTGTTGTTTCTGATTGTGGTTGATAGTGATTGTTGGTTGATGTTTGTTGGTGTTGTGAGTTTTGATGTTGTGTGTGATTGTGATGCTTGTTTTGCTGATGAGTGTTGTGATGATGTGTGATTGTGATGATGTTTGCTGAGTGTTGTTGGATGTGTGGATTGATTGGTGATGGTGTTTTGTTTTTGTTCTGGATTGATCGTTTGTTGTGTAGTTTTTTTTTTGTTGTTTTAGTGCTTTGTGATTTTGAGGTTGTGGCGTGCTTGATTGTGTGAAATGTGTCTGTGTTTGAGTTTTGTTGATGTGATTGTGATGATGTGGTGTTTTTGTGTTGTTTTTTGCTGTTTGGTTGAGAGTCTGTGTGATGATGAATTGCAATTGGATGTGATTGTTGATGATGTTTTGTGATGATGATGTGATGTTGTGTGATGTTGTTGATTGCTGTGACTGTTTGATGTTTAGATGATGATGTGCTGGAAGATTGTTGGTTGGAGTCGTGTGATGTTGATTGTTGTTTGATTGTGGTTGTGGTGTGTGAACTCTGTTGATTGTGATTGAATTGTATATGGTGAAATTGATGATGATTTTGATGATGACTGATTGAATTTGACTCTTGTTGTGGTGATGTGTTGTGATTTGTGATTGCATTGATGTTGATGAACTGAGGGTTTTTGATGAGTGTGTTGTGTGTTGGTGTCGTGTGATGATGATTGTTTTGACTGTTGGTGAGGATTGATTGATTGATGATAGAGTGATTGCTGAATGGGACTGATTGGTTGATTTTGATTTGATGTTGGAAAGAATTGTGATGCGTGATGATGTTTTTTTGATGTTGTTGTGTGATGTGTGATGAATGACTGATGATTGCTGATGCGTGTTGAATTTGACAGCGTGATGGTTGTTGTGAGTTGTTTGATGATTTGTTGATGTGATGTCTGGGGAGTTGATGATGTGATTGTTGGTTGAATTTGATTGTGATGAATTTTTGGTGATGTGTGATGATGCTTTGATGTTGAATTTGTTGATTTGATGATTTGTTGTGCTGATGACTTGATGCATGGTGATGAATTTTGTTTTGATGGATGATGATGATTTTGTGTGTGTGTGTGTGTCTTTGATGTGTGATGTCTGCTTGAAGTTAGTGTTGTGATTGTGATTTTGTGGTGATGTTGTTGTTGATGTGATGTTCATGAATGTTGTTTTGGTATGTGATGTGGTGTGTGATGACTGATTGTTGCTGTTGAATTTGTTGATGTGGGTGTGATGATGTGTTGATTGTGTGATGTATTGAATGATGAGTGATTGATTGTGATTGTTGTGAGAAATTATGATGTTGAGGATCTGATTGTTGATGTGATGTGATGATAGGGATGTGTGTGTATTGAATGATGATGATGCTTGTCCCCGTGTTGTTGATTTGTGATTTGTTGTGATAGATGATGGTGATTGTTTGTGTTGTGATTTGATGGTGATGTGTGATGATGGATGTGATGGTGTGATAGTCTCTGCTGTGCTGTGGTGTTGGATGAAGTGTTGTCGTGTATGTGTTGATGATTTGTTGTGATGTTGATGTTGATGTGCATGATGTGCAACATGTTGATGTGATGCGATGGTATTGATTTGTGATGTCGATGATGATGGTGATGATTGATGCTGTACTGATTGATGTTGTGTGTCCATGTTGTGTTGTTGATGATGTTGTTTTGTGACAATGAATTGACTTTGGTGAATATGGATGTGTGTGAGTTGTGATGAGTTGATGTTTGATTTGATGAATGTGTTGTGTGTGACTTTGATTGTTGACTGATGTGATGGTGTGATTGTGGATGATGATGTTTTGTGAATGTGCTGATGTTGTTGATTTTTTTGTGTTGAGAGTATGATTGGCGTGATGTTGTTGTGATGAATTGGGATTGTTATTTTGAGATGATGATTGTGTTGATTTTGATGTGATGTGATGTGTGATGATGATGCTTTTGTGTGATTGAAGTGATTGTCTATGCTTGTGATGCATGATTGATTTGTGGCTTGATGATGTGATTGTGAATGATGATGATGCTTGATAGTTGGTTATTGTGTTGTGATGTGCATGATGATTTGATGATGATGTTGTGTGAATGGTGAGAGATGTGTGATGTGTTTGATGAATTGTGATGGTCTAACTTTTTGATGATTTGTTTGATTGTTGTTTGTTGATCTGAATTGGATTGATGATGATGTTTGGTGCGGTGTGTGATGATTTTGATGCTGTGTGTGTTGTTTGATGATGATGATGATGATGTGATGGATTTGATGATGTGACTTGATTTGATTTGAATTTGACTGCTTTGCATGTCGATGTGATGGAATTGATGTTTCTGATGCTTGATGTGTGATGTTGTATGTGGGGGGGATTGATGATGTTGATGATGAATTGATGGTGATTGTATGTTGATTCGTTTGTTTGATGATTGATGTGTTGATGGGGTGGATGGATGTTGTCTTTTTGCAGTGTTGATGTGTGATGTTGTGTGGTGTGTTGTTGTGTTGTTTGACTTGTGATTGATGAGTGTGTTGATGAAGATTTTGATTGAATCTTTGATGTTGGATGTGACTGATGATGTGCTGATGATTGATGTGTGTGATGATTTTGATTTGATGTTGATTTTGAGGTGATGACTGACTGATGGAATGTGTTGATTTGATGGACTTGATTCTGATCGTGTGAGGTGTGTGTTGATGGGCTTGCAGTGATGATGAATGTATGATTTGATATGATGTGTCTTGATGATGAAATGCTTTGATGATGATGATGGGTTGTATTTTGTTGATGTGCGGCTGATGTGGTGATGTTGATGTGTGATGATGTTGATTGTGATGACGTGATGTGTGTGTGATTGTATCTGATTGATGTTTGTTGTTGTGTGATGTGTTTTTTGTATGTGATGATGTTGTTTCTGATGATTGATGTTGTGATTGTGTTGTGATTTTGTTTGTGTGACGTCGTGTTGAATGTGTTGTTGTTTGATGTGATGTCTGTTGATGAATGTGTGTGATTGATTTGTGACACTTGATTGTGATTGATTGATGCGCGTGATAGTGATTGTGATGATTGATGAGTGTTGTTGTGTGTGCCTGTTGATGTGTGATGAAGCTTGTTGGATGATTGATGACTGATTGTGTGGTGGTGATGATGTTTGTTTGATTTCTTGATCAGTTGATGGTGTGATGCTCCTTGGATGTGCTCTCGAAGTGATGATGTGATTGAATTGAATGTCTTGGAAGGATGCTGAGTGACTGTTGTCTTTGTGATGATTTTGGTGTTTGCATGCCATGTTTTCTTGTGATTGATGAATGATTGTGAATTGATGTGTTGTGTTTTTTGTGCTTGTTGTGATTTGTGTTGAAGTGTGATGACTTGAATATTGTGATTGAACTGTTTGATGATGTTTGGTGATGATGTTTGTTGTGTTTTTTGATGATGCTGATTTGTGTTGTGTGATGATGATGATGTGTTGTGAATGATGATGATTGATGTTGATGTGATGATTTGAGTGATTTGTGATGATTGATTGCTGAATGTGGAATTGTGATCTTGTGTGTGAGTGTGATTGACTATGATGATCTGATGTGTTTGAATCTCTGATGTGGATTGATTATTGTGTTGTGACTGTTGATTGTGTTGATGTTGTGCGTATTTTGCGCTGTGTGTGATTGAATTGATGTTGTGTGATGTTGTGTGTGTGGTTTATTTTTTTTTTGGGTTGTGTGAGTTGTGTTGATGTCGTGTGTGTTGATGTTGTTGCATGTGTGATGATGTTGTTTGTTTGTGTTTGTGTGATTTGATTTGTGACTCTTGATGATGATGTTGATGATGTGATGTTGTGATGTGTTGTGACTGTGTGATGTGCTGTGATGTGAGGATGGCTTGAGTTGATGTGTGTGATATTGATGAATGAATGTTGTGGATGTGATGTGATGATGTGATTGATTTGTGAACTGCATGTGGCTGGACGGTTGTGATGTGATGATTGAATGATTTTTGCTGATTGTGATGTGTTGTGATTCTTGATTGTGATGCTTTGAATGTTGTGATTTGTGATGTTTTGTGCTTGTGAATGATTTGATGTGTGTGTGTTTGGTGAAGGTGTTGTGATCTTGATGTGTGATGAGGTTGTCGGCTCTTGACCTGTCTTGTTGTTTTGAATTTGTTGTGTGATTGATTTGTTGTGATTGAATTGTGATGATGTGATTTCTGATGATGTGTGAGTGTGTTGAAGTTGTTTGATGATGGTGATTTTGATGATGATGTTTGATGGTGGTTTGACTTGATTGTTGATTGTTGATGACTGTGTGTTGATGTGATTGATTGTGTGGATTGATGTTTTGTTGATGATTTGTGTTGATGATGATTGTTGTGTTTTGATGCTGATGGATGATGATTGATTTTTGTGATTTGATTATGTTGAACTGTGTTGCGTTGATTGTGTGATTTGTTTGTTGTTGATTTTGTTTGATGATGATGTGTGTGATGTTGATGATGTTGTGTTGATGGACTGATGGAATAGATTGATGCGCGCATGACTGTGTGATTGAATGATGATTGTATGATTGTTGTGTGTGAATGATTGTGTGGTGATTGAGATGATGACTGATTGTTGGTTTGTGTGTGATTTGTGATTTGTGATTGATGTGATTGTGAATGATGGATGATGAATTGTGTGCCTGAATGGACGTTGAATGTGACGTTTGAGATTTGTGTGATGATAGATGCTGATCTGAATGATTGTGTGATTGATTGATGAATGATGTGTGGATGGATGATGTTGTGACTGTTTGGATTGATGTTGTGATGATTGATGCATGTGATGTTTTGTGTGATGATGTGTTGATGTGTGTATTGTTGATTGATTGTTTGATGATGTGTGATGTGTGTGTGATTGACTTGTGACAGATGTGCTGCTGATCTGTGATTGATGTGTAGATGATTGAATTGGTGATTGATCATGATGTGTGTGTGTGATGGTGATGTGGGTTATGTTTTTTGCTATTGATGAACTGATTCGCGTTGATGAGTGTTGGGGGATGTTGCTGATTGAATACTGATGATTTGCTCTGATGTGTCTGTTTTGATTGATGTGAAATGATTGTTGTGATGGTGATGAGGATGATGGTTGTGATGGTGATTGTTGATTGTATTGATTTTGATTGTGATGGGTTGTATTGTCTGTTTGGAATTTGATTTGATGAGTGATTCGGATTGAATGTTTGATGATGTTGTTGGTTTTGTGTCTGTGATTGTGTTTTTGTGATTTTGATGACTTCTGGTGATTTGTGTGTGTGAATGATTGAAGTGTGATTATGTGCTTGAGATGTCTCTGACTGATGATGTAGACTGGTTGACTGATGTGTGGATCAGTTGGCTGATAGAAGAATGTGTGTTTGATGAGTTGTTGATTGTTTGTTGTTGTTGATTTAGTTGTGTGCTGAATTTGATGATTGTCTGTGTGTTGTGATTGATTGTGATGACTTGTTTGATTGTGAGTGTCGATGATTGATTTGTTGTTGAATTTGTGATTTGTTTGTGATGATGGGTGTGTTTGACTTGTTGTGTGATATGCATTGTTGATTTTGTTTGATTGTGATGAATTGATGATCTTGGATTGTGTTTGTGATGATTATTTGATTGTGATTTGTGATTTTTGCGGTGACTGGTGGATTGAATGTGGACTTTGATGATGATTTGTTGATGATTTTTTGAGGTTGTGCTGATTTGATGTGGATGAATTGTTGCCGCCTTGTGTGTGTTTGAGGTGTTGTCTGATTGTGTTTGACTGATGATTGTGTGATATTGCCTGTGATGTGATATGTGTGTTGATTATTGTTGTGTGATGTGTGTGCTTTGATGTTGTGTGCTGTCGATGGGATGTTCTTGATGTGTTGTGTGTTGTGTTGGTGTTGATATGTGTCTGAATGGGGAGATGCGTTGCCTGACTGTGATGTGAATGTTGGATTTGTGTGAATTTCTGTGTGTGCATGTGACTTGTCGCGCTTGATTCTGATTTTAGATGAGTGATTGATGGTTCGATGTTTGATTGATTGATGATGATCTGAATGTGATTGTGATGTGTGATGTGTTTTAGTTGTGATGTTTGTTGTGTGATGGACTGATTGTGTTTGTTGTGTGAATATGACCTGTATGATCGGATGCTGTGATTGATGCATGTTGGATGCTTGATGTCTGAATGTTGTTGTTGATGTGATGTTGATGATGATTTTGTGATTGATGTTGATTGTGATGATGATGCTGTTGATTTGTTATTGTGATGATTGTGATGGATGTTGCATGACTGTTGTGATGTTTGATGAGGATGCTGATGTTGTGCTATTGATGAATTATTGTTTGATGTTGTGATTCTTGTCTTTTTTTCTGATGACTGATGATGTGTTGTTGATGATGTATTTTTGTTGTTGATGAATTTGATGTGATGGTGATGATTTGTGATGGATTTTTGATTGGTGATGATGAGATGATAATGATTGTTGATGATTTGTGTTCTGTTTTGTGGACTGTGCTGTTGTGTTGATGATTTTGTGTGTTTTGGTGTGATTGATTGATTTGTGTTCTTTGTTGATGCTGTTGTCATGTTCTGATTTTAGATGATGAATTCGGACTGTGTTAGTATGTGTGTGTGTGATGAATGTGTGATGTTGTGAGGTGATTGTGTTGATTTGTGTTGTGTGATGTTTGTGAATGTTTTGTGACTGTGTGACGTGTGATGATCGCGGTGACGTGGTGATGATGATTGTGAATTGATGTTTGTTGATTTTTGTGTTTGTTGTGTCGCTGATTTTGATGCTTGTGGTTTGATTTGATTGATCGTGTTTGTGATTGTTTTTTTTTGGTTTTTTGTGTGTGATGATGTTGTGTGATGATTGTTGAGATTGGTGTTGATGATTGTGTGAATTGTTGATTGTTGTCTTGTTGATTTGATTTTTGTTGAATGTACTGCTGTTGTTGTTGATGACTTGATGATGATTGAATTGTGTTGATGACTTGTTTGTGCGGTGGTGTGTGAGTGTTGTGATTGAGTGTGTGTGTTGATGATGTTTTGTGTTGATTTTGTGTGGATGTTTCTGTTTGTGATTTGTGATTGATGATGCTCATGTGAATGATGGCGTGATGATGTGCTGTGTGGTGATGAATGTTGTTTGTGATTGAGGTGTGAATGTGTGTTGATGAATTGTGTGATTGGTGCTCCTGATGATTGTGTTTGAGATGATGTGTCGCTCTGATGTGTGATGACTGTTTGTGTGATGATGTTGAATGTTTTTTTGACTGTTTGTTGCTGATTGATGTGTAGTTGTGTTGATGTATGATTGTGATGTTTGGTTGTGTTGCATTTTGTTTGAGTTGTTTGTGTTTGATGATGTGTGATGTTGTGAATTGTGTGCCTTGTGTTTGTGTTGTTGTGTGATGATTGACTGTGATCGTGTGATGTTGGCTGTGATGTTCGGTGTATGATATGGTGTGTATGTGTGATGTTTGGAATTAGCTTGTTTGTGATTGTTTGATGTTGTGTTGGGTTGTGATGTTGATGATGTTTGTGTGTTTGTTTGTGATGCTTTTGTTAGTGTGATGTATGTTGGATGATTGAGCTGTGAGATTTTTGATGTGATGATTGAGTGATTGTTTGTCTTGTGTTGACTGTTGTTGATGAAATGTGTGTCCATGATTTTGTTGTTGTTTTGATTTTTTGATTGTTGTTGGGTTGACCTGTGAATTTGATGTGAGCTCTGTTGTGATGTGATTGATGTGTGCGCGTTTTGTGTTGTGAATGAATGATTTGGATGAGACGTGATGTATGTGTGTGATTGATGACTGTTGTTGATTGTTTGAGTGAGAATCTGTTTTTTTTTGATGCTGATTGTTGTTTGTGATGTGTGACGTGTGCATGTTTGATGTGTGATTTGTTCGATGATGATGGATGATGTGATTGGATTGTGTGATGATGCGGTTTTTTTTTTGTGATTTTTGTGATTGTTTTGCTGTGCTTGAGTGATGTTGATGTGTGATGATGCTTTGTTTTGGTTGATTTGATTGCTAGATGCTGTGATCGTGATGGATTGTGTTTGATTTTGTTGTTGTGATTGATTCTGTTTGTCTGCTGGTTGTGTTGATTGCCTTGAATTTTTTTTTGTTTGTGAAATGTGCTTGATTGATGTTTTGTGATTGAATAGTGTCGTGATGGGATGATTGCTTTGAGATGTTTGAATGTTGACTGTGAAGATGTGATTGACTTGATTTGACTTGATGATTTGATTGAATTGATGTGTTGACTGATGATATGTTGATGTAGAATTGTTGGACTGATGATTTGTTTGATGAAGATTCGTGAGTGATTGATGATTGATTGATTGTTGATTTGCTGATTGAATGAATGTGTGTGCTGAGTGTTTTGATTTTGGTTGATGCATTGAATGTTTTTGTGTCCTGAATGAATGATGAATGAGATGATTTTGATGATGATATTGTGGAGCTTGTGTGTTGTGTGATGATGTGATTTTTGTGATGTGCTGGTTTATTGATGTTGTTGTGATGGTGTGATGGGATGATTGATTGTTGGTGATGACGGTGATTGATTTGATTTGATTTATGTGTTTGATGTCGCGCTTGATGTGTATGTGGTGGATTTGGTTTTTGAATGATTTGTGATTGTGTGTTGTGCTGATTGGTGTGAATTGTTTTGTGTGTTGATGATGTGTGATGATTGATTTGTTGATTGTGATGTTGATGATGATGATGCTTGATTGCTGTTTCGCCTGAATGATGTTTGTGATTTTTTGGAATGACTGATGTGATTTTGCTGAATGGTGTGTGTGTGGTATTGAATGATGTGTGTTCGAATGAATGATTGATGTTTGTGTGCTGATGATGATTGGGATGCTTTGACTGATGTGGTGATGTTGGGTGATGTGATAGCATGAAGCTGAGACGCGCTCGTGTGTGATTTTTTCTTTTGTTTCTCGCATTTGATGTCGACTCTGATTTGATGTTGACGATGTTGATTGAGTTTGTTGATTGATGTTGTGAACGGGAAAGAAATTGTGCTGTGATTTGTGTGATGTTGTGTGATCTTTGTGATTTTGACTTTGTGAGATGTTTTGCGATGTGATGTTGTGTGATGTGTGTGTTTGTGTGTTGTGTTGCTGATTTTGACTCGATGTGATTGTGTTTCGACTGATTGGGTGATTTTGATGATGTGATGTTGTGATTTGATGTGTGATTGATTGCTGATGATGATGTTCTGTGATGATGTGATGTTGATGATGGCTTTCTGATGTTTTGTTGTGTTGGATTTGATTTGATGGATGATGTGTTGTTGTGATGTTGGTTTGTGTGTTGATTGTGATTGTGATGTTCTGATGATGATTGTGATTTTTGTTGATGTTGTTGATGATGTGATGATGTTGTTGTGATGATGTGTTTGTTGTGTTTGATGTGATGCTGTACTGATGATGATGATTTTGTTGCTGTTGATGTGTATTTGTGATTTGTGTGTGATGATGATTGATGTGATGGATGATGAGATGATGTGTGTTGATTGATGTGTGATGGTGATTGATGTTGACTGTTGTGGTTGATTGTTGATGTTGTTTGCTGATGTGTGTGTGCTTGTGATATTGGTGGTGTGTGTAGTGATGATGATGATTTGTGAGAGTTGGTTGTTGTTGTGCTTGATGAATTTGGATGTTTGGGTTGATAGCTGATGTTCTGTTGTGGTGATGACGGTTGGTGTTGTGTGTGTTGAATGTTGATCTTGATGATGTTGTTGATGATTTGATTCGATGGGTTTGTTGTGTTGATTGTTTTGTGCTGATGTTGTGTGTGTGAATGTTGATTGTGTGTGATGATGATTGTGTGTGATGATTTGTGTGATGATGATGGTGATGTGATCTGATGTGAGTTGTTGTGATGATGTGATGTATTGATGTGTGATCCTTTTGTTCTGGCTCTTTGATTGATGTGGAGATTTTGTGTTTGTTGATGTTGTCCTTTGCGCTGATTTGTGATTTCTGGTGATGATGTTTGTTGATGTTGTGTGATGATGTGTTGTTGTGTCGTTGTGTGAATGTTGTGATGATGATGGTGTGTGTTGAGTGTCTTGCCTGTGTTTTTGATGTAATGAATGATTGAATGTGATGATTGTTGTTGTGATTGTTTTGTATTTTTGATTGTGTTGTTGTGTCCCTTGTGAGTGTTGACGAGGATTTGATGTTGTGATTGACTCTGTATTTGATGATGTGTTGATTTTTGTGATAGTGTTTTTGTTGATGAGGATGATGTGATGATATGACTGATGATGTGTTTGATTGATGTGTTGACTGGATGATGATGTGTTGATGCTGACTGCTGTATTGATTGATGTGAATGAATCGTGTTTGAATGATGAGGTTTGATTGATGTTGATGTTGATGATGATGATTGTGTGATGTGGAATGATGCATGATTGTTGATGCTGTTTGATGTGATGATGAGTTATTTTGTGTGTGTTGATGATGACTTGCATAGATTGAGTGATGATGATGATGATGAGTAGATTGACTGATGTGATGACTGTTGTGAAGTGCTGGTGGATTTGAAATGTTGATTGTTGAGATGCGCTGTTTGTGGGGATGCCTGATGATGAATGATGTGTTTTGGATTGTGATTTGTGGATTTGTTGTTTTGATGATGTGGATTGATGTATTGTGATTGTATTGACTTTGATTGATTGTTGATGTGTGGATGCTTGTTTGATTCTGAATTTTTGATGTGGATTTTGATGATGATGTGTTTGATGATGGATTTGATGTTTTTTTGATGTGTTGCTGTTGTGATATTTGATGTTGTGTGTGTTGTTGTGTGATGATGTGATTGTTTTTGTGTGTGTGATTGTGTGATGCAATGACTTTTGATGATGTTTGACTTTTCGTTGTTTGTGTGATGTTGATGGATTGTAGTTAGTATGTTGAGAGATCGTGATGTTTGTGATTTGATGATGATTGTCTGTGATTTTGATGACTGTGATTTGGTGATGATTTTTGATGTATTTGATTTTGTGATTGGTGTGTGCTGTTGTGGATGATTGATGGTTGGTGATGTGACTGATGTCGTTTGATGTGATTTGATGATTGTGTTGATTTGTGATTTGATTCTGGATGTTTTGTGAATTGATTGTTCTCTTTGATTGTTTGTGTGTTGTTGTTTGATGTTGTGTGATTGTTGTGATGATTGATGACTGTGACGCGCTTGTGTTTGAATGTGATTTGTGGGACTGTGTTGATGATGATTTGTGATTGGTGATGAGGATTGCCTTGAGGTTAGATGATCGTTGATGTTGATGATTGAATGACTCTGTGACCTTGATGGCTTTTTTTGATGAATAGATGATGATGTGAGGTGACTTGATTTGAATGATGTGCTGTGTGATGTGATGCTGTTGTTTGCTGATGGTTTGATGAAGTTTTTGTTTTTGTGATGATGATTGATTTCGATGTTTGTGATGTTTGTGATGTGGTGATTTGGATGTGAATGGGTGATTGGTTTTGAGACTGTTGTGATGTTTTGATGATGATGAGATGTGTGATGCTGTGATGTTGATT
>JAIWJD010000007.1:3573918-3599949 GCA_022818045.1 Neotoxoptera formosana | reverse complement strand
CAACAAAAAACATCAAACAAAACAAAAAAACAAAAAACACAAACAAAAAAACAAAAACAAAAAAACAAAATCAAAAAAACAAAAAACAAAAAACAATCACAAATCAAACAAAAAAAACACAAAAACAAAAAAAAAAACAAAAACAAAAAACAAAAAACAAAAAAACAAAAAACAAAACAAAAAAAAAACAAAAAAACAAAAAACAAAAAACAACAAAAAAACAAAAAAAAACAAAAAAACAAAAACAACAAAAAAAAAAAACAAACACAAAAACAAAACACAAACAAAAACATCAACAAAAAAAAAAAAAAAAAAAAAACAACAAACAAAACAAAAAACAAACAACAAACAACAACAAAAAAACAAAAACACAACAACAAAAAAACAAAAAACAACAAACACAAAAACAAAAAAAAGACAAAAAAAACACAAACAAACAAAAAAACACACAAAACAAAAACAAAACAAAAAACAAAAAAAAACAAAACAAAAAACAAAAACAAAAATCAACAAACAACAAAAAAAAAAAACAAAAACAACAAAAAAACAAACAACAAAAACACAAAAAACATCACAAACAAAAACAAAAAACAACACATCAAAAAAAACAAAAACACACAAACAAAAACAAAAAAAAACACAAAACACAAAAAACAACACAACAAAAAAACATCACAACAACAAATCAAAACAACAACCAAAACCACAACAATCACAAATACAAAAAACACAAACATCACACATCACACACAAAACAACATCAGAAAAAGCAAAACAACAAAAACACAAAAAACAAAAACAAAAAAAAACACACAACACAACAAAAAAAACAAACAAAAAAACAAACAAAAATCAAAACAAACAAACAAAATCAAACAAAAAATCAAACACAACAAAACAACAAACCAATCAAAACAAAAACAAAACAAACAACACAACAAAAACAAAAAAAAAAAAAAACAATCAAATCACAAAAAAAAAAACACATCAACAAAACACACAATCATCACAATCAACAAAAAAAACAAGAAAAAACAAAAACAAAAATCATCAACAAAAAAAAAAAAACAAACAAAAAAATCAAAACAAAACAACAAAACATCAAAAAATCAAAACAAAAAATAAAAACACCAAAAAAAAATCAAAAATCAAAAAAATCAAAAAAAAAAAAAAAAAAAAAAAAAAAAAACAAATCAACAAAAAAAATCAACAAACAAAAAAACACAAAACAAAAACAAAAACAACAACACACATCAAAAAAAACAAAAATCAATCAACAAACAAAACAAACACAAACACAAAATCAAACAACAAAAAAACAAAAAAAACAAAAAATCAAAACAATCAAAAAACAAAAAATCAAATCAAAAAAAAATCAAAAAAAAAAAAAATCAAAAACAAAATCAAAATCAAATCCAAAAAAATAAAAAAATAATCAAAAACAACAAAAAAAACAAAAAAACAAAAATCATCAAAACAAAAAAACAAAAAAACAACAAAAAAAAAAAAAAAAAAACAAAAATATTAAAATTAAACAATCAAAAAAAAAAACATCAAAAAAAAAAAAATCAACAAAAAAAACAAACAAAAAACCTCAACAAAAAACACACATCAACAAATCAAACACAAAAATCAAAAATCAAAAATCAAAATCAAACAAAAAAAAAAAAAATCAAAACAAAAAAAAAAACAATCAACACAACATCACAACAACAAAAACACACAATCAACAACAACAAAAAAAAAAAACAAAAACACAAAAAAACAATCAAAAACAAAAACACATCAACAAACAAAACAAAAACAAATTCAAAAATCAAAAAAATCAAACAACAATCAAAAAAAAAAAAAAACAAAAAAAAAATCAAACAACAAAAAAAATCAACACAAAACAAATCAAAACAAAAACAAAACAAACACAAAATCAAAAAAACAAACCAAAAAAATCATCAACAAAAAAAAACCAAAAATCAAACAACAAAAAAAAATCAAAAAAAAATCACAAAATCACACAAAAAATCAACAAACAAAAAACAAAAACAATCAAATCAAAAAAAAAAAAAAAATCAAAAAATCACAAAAAACAATCAACAAATCAACAAAAAACAACAAAACAAAAAACAAAAAAAACCATCAACAAATCAATCAACAAA
Source organism: Neotoxoptera formosana (assembly GCA_022818045.1). Lineage (NCBI taxonomy): Eukaryota > Metazoa > Arthropoda > Insecta > Hemiptera > Aphididae > Neotoxoptera > Neotoxoptera formosana. Next base: position 3,597,796 of record JAIWJD010000007.1, on the reverse strand, counting down.
ACAAACAAATCAAAAACAAAAAAACAAAAAAAACAAAAAAAATCACACACACAACAAACAAAAAACAAAAAACATAATCAAAAAAAAAACAAAACAACAAAAAAAAAAAAACAAAAACAAACAAAAAAAAAACAAAACACAAAATCAAAAACCAAAAAAAACAATCCAAAAAAAAAAAAAATCACAAAAAACAATCAAAACAACAAAAATTCAAAAAAAAAATCACAAAAAACAATCAAAAAAAACAAAAAAAACAAATCATCAAAAAAAAAAAACAATCAAAAACACACAAAAAAAAAATCAATCAAAAAAAAAAACCAAATCAATCAAAAACCAAACAAAAAAACAAAAAAAAAATCAAATCAACAAAAAATCAACACAAATCAAAAAAACAAAACACAAAATCAAAAAACAACAACAAAAATCAATCAAAAATCAAAAAAATCACAAAAAATCAAACAAAAACAAAATCAAAAAAACATCCAAAAACACAAAAACATCAAATCACAAAAAACAAAAAAAAAACATCACAACATCAAACACAAAAAAAAAAAAAAAAACAACAAAAACAAAAACAATCAAAATCAAAAAAAAATCAAAAAAAAAAATCACACACAAAAAAAATCAAACATCAAAAAAACAAAAAAACACAAACACAAAACAAAACACACAAAACAACACATCAAAAAAAACAATCAAACAACAAACACCAAAAAAAAACAAAACAAACAAAAAACAAAAAAAAAAATCAAAAAAAAAATCAAAAAAAAAAACAATAAAAAACAAAAAAAACCAAAAAAAAAAAACAAAAAATCATCAAAAAAAAAAAAAAAAAAATCAAAAATCACCCAAAAAACAAAAATCAAAACCAACACAAAAACAAAACAAAAAACAAAACAACAAAAAAACACAAACAAAACCAAAAACACAAAAAAAAAAACAAAAATCAAAAAAAACCAAATCAAAAACACACAAAACAAAAAAAAAAAAAAAAAAAAAAAAAATCAACAAAAAAAATCAAACAAAAAACAAAAAAAAAAAATCAAATCACAAAAACAAAATCAACAAAACAAAAATCAAAATCAAAAAACAAAAAAAAAAATAAAAATCACAACAAAAAACAAAAAACAAAAAAATAAAAAAAAAATCAAACAAATCAAAAAACAAAAACAAAATCAACACAAAAAAAAAAACAAAAAAATCAAACAAAACAAATCACAAAAAAAAATCACAATCACCAAATCAACAAAAAAAAATCAAAAAACAACAAAAAAACAAACAAAAAAAATAAATCAAAAAAAAAAACAACAAAAAAAACACAATCAAAAAAATCACAAAAAACACACAAAAACAAAAACAAACAAAAAAACAAAAAAAACAAAATCAACAATCAAAAAAACAAATCAAAAAAATCAAAAAAAAAATCAAAAACAAAACATCAACAACAAATCAAAAACAAAAAAAATCAATCAACAACAAAAATCAACACAAAACAACAAAAAAACACACCAAAACATCAACAAAAACAAATCAACAAAAAAATCACAAAAAAAAAAAAAAAACACAACACAAAAAAAAAAAACATCAAATCAAAAAAAAAAAAAAAAAAACAAATCAAAAAACCAACACACAAAAAAACAAAAATCACAACAACAAAAAAAATCAACAAAAACACAAATCAAACCAAAAAAACAATCACAAAAAATCAAAAAAACAAAATCAACAAAACACAACACAAAATCAAAAAAAAACAACAAATCAAAAAAAAAAACAATCAAATCACAAAAACAACAAAAAAACAAATCAATCAAACATCAAAAACAAAACAAACATCAAATCAAAAAAAAACAAAACAACAAAAAAATCAACACAAACAAAAAAAACACAAAATAAAAAAAAAACAAAAAACAAAAAAAAAAAAAAAAAAACAAAAAACAAAACAAAAAAATCAAAATCAAAAATCAAAAAAACAAAAATCAAAAAATCAAAACAAAAAAAAAACACAAAAAAAAATCACAACAAACAAAAATCAAAAAAAATCAATCAAAAAAAAAAAACAAATCAAATCAATCAAAAAAATCAAAAAAACAAAAAAAATCACAAAAAAAAAATCAAAAAAAACAAAACAAAATCAACACAATCAACAAAAACAAAAACAAACAAAACACACAAAACAACAAAAAAAAATCAAAAAACAACAATCCAAAAAAACAAACAAAATCAACAAACAAATCACAACAAACAATCACAAAAAACAAAAAAAAAAATCACAAAACAAATCAAAAAACAAAAATCAAAAAAATCAATCAAAACACAAAAAAACAACAAACACACACAACACAAAACAAAATCAAAAAACCACACAAATCATCAAAAAACAAACAAAAAAAAAAATCAAAAACAAACAACACAAACAAAACAAAAAAAACACAAAACAATCACAAAAAAATCAAAAACAAAAATCAAAACAAAAAACAAATCAAAAAAAACAAAAAATCAAAAAAAAAAATCAAAAAAAAAAAACACAACAATCAACAAAAACAAAAATCACACAAATCAAAAACAACAACAACAAAAAAAAAATATCAACATCAAAAAAAAACAAAAAAATCACATCACAACAACAAAAACAAAAAAAAAAACAAAACAAAAAAATCACAAAAAAAAAAAAAAATCAACAAACAAAAAAAATCAAAAAAACAAAAAAAAAAAAAAAAAACAAATCAAAACAAAAAAAAAAAAAAAAAAAATCAAAAATCAAAACAAAAAAAAAACAACACAACAAAAAATCACAACAAACAAAACAAAAAAAAAAAAACAATCACACAAACACAAAACAAAAAAAAAAAAACAAAAAAAAAAAATCAAAACAAAAAAAAATCAAAATCAAACAATCAAAAAAAAAAACAACAAAAAACAAAAAAAACAATCAAAACAAAACAAAAACAAAAAAAAATCAAAAAAAAACAAATCAAAAAAAACACAAACAAAAATCAAAACAAAAAAAAAAAAAAAAACAAAAAAAAAAAAAACAAATCAAATCAAACACAAACAAATCACAAAAAAAATCAAAAAATCAAACACAAACAATCACAAAAAACAAAAACAACAAAAAAAAATACAAAACATAAAACAAAAAATCAACAAAAACAAAAAATCAAAAAAAAAAACCAAAATCACAAAACAAATCAAAACAACAAAAAACAACACAAAAAAAAATCAAAACAAACAAAACAAAAAAAACAACAAAACAAAACAAAAACAAAAAACAAATCAACAAAAAAACACAACAAAAAAAAAAATCAAAAACAAAACCAAATCAAAAAAATCAAAAAACAAAAAAAAAATCAAAAAAAACAAAATAACAAAACATCAACAACAAAAAAAACAAAAATCAATCAAAACAAAAAACAAAAAAAAAAAAAAAAAAAAAAAAAAAACAATCAAACAAAAATCAAAACAAAACACATCACAACAAAATAAAACAAAAACAACACAAAACATCAAAAAAACAAAAACAACAAAAACACAAAAACAAAACAAACAAAAAAACAAAACAAAAAAAACAACAAAAAAAACAACATCAAAAAAAAAAAACAAAATCAAAAAAAATCATCAAAAAAAATCAACACAAACACAAAACAAAAAATCATCACAAACACAACAACAATCAAAACAAAACAACAAAAATCAAACATCAAAAAAAAACAACAAAAAAATCAAAAATCAAAAAAAAAAAAAAAATCAAAAAAAAAACACAAAAATCAACAAAAAAAAAAAATCAAAAAAAAAAAAAATCATCAAACAACAAAAAAAAATCAAAAACAAAACAACAATCAAAAAACAAAAAAATCAAACAAAAAAAATCAACCAAAAACAAAAAAAAAAAAAAAACAAAAAATCATCAAAATCCAAATCAAAAAAAAAACAAACAAAAACCAAAAAATCAAAATCAAAAACAAAACAAAAAAAAAAAAAAACAACAACAAATCAAACACAAAATCAAAAAAAACAACATCAAATCAAAAAAAAAAAAAAAAAACAAAACAAAAAAAAAAAAATCAAAAACAAAAAAACAAAAATCAAAAAAAAAAAATCAAAAAAACAATCACCAAAAAAAACAAAACAAAAAAACAAAAAAAACAAAATCCAACACAAAAACAAAAACAAACAAAAAAAAAAAACACAAATCACAATACAAAAAATCAAAACAAAACAAAAAAATCAACAAAAAAAAAAAAAAAAATCAACAAAATCACAAAATCAAAAAAACAAAAAAAAAAAACAAATCAAAAATCAAAAAACAAAAAAAAAAAATCAATCACAAAAACATCAACAAAAAAACAAAAAAAAAACAAAACATCAACACAATCAAAACAAAAAAACAAAACAAACAATCAAACAAACAAAAACAAAAAATCAAAAAATCACAAAAAAAAAAAAATCAAAAAAATCAAAAAATCAAACACAAATCAACAAACAAAAAAAAAAAAACAACAAAAAAAAACAAAAAAAAACAAACAAAAAACATCAAAAACAACAATCAACACAACAAATCAACAAATCAAAAAAAAAAATCAAAAAACCAAACAAATCAAATCAATCAAAAAAAAAAAAAAAACAAAAAAAAAAACAAACAAAAAAATCAAAACAAAAACAATCAAAAATCAAACACAAAAAAAAAAAAACAACATCAAAAACACAACATCAAAAAAAAAAAAAAATCAAAACAACAACAACAATCAAAAAAAAAAAAAAAACATCAAAAAATCAAAAAATCAAAAAACACACAACATCACAAAAACAAAAAAAGAAAAAAAAAACAAATCATCAACAAAACACAAAAAAAAACAAAAAATCAAAAAAAAAAAAAATCAAAAAAATCAAAAACAAAATCAATCCAACAAAAAAAAAAAAAACAAAAAAAAAAATCACAAAAAAAATCAAAAAAAAAACAAATCAACACAAAACAAAACAAAACAATCAAAACAAAAAAAATCAAAACATCAAAAAAAACACAACAAAACCACAAAAAAAACAAAAAAAATCAAAAAACAAAAACAAACAATCAAAATCAAAAATCAAAAAACAACAAAAATATCAAACACAAATCAAATCAAAACAACAAAAAAACACACAACAAAAAAATCACAAAACATCAAAAAAACAACAAACAAAAAAAATCACAACACAAAAAAAAAAAAAAAATCAAAAAACACAAAAACAAATCATCAAATCAAAAAAAAAAAAACCAACAAAAAAACAACAATCATCAACACAAAAAAAAAAAAACAAAATCAAAAACAAAAAAAATCAAAAAAAAAAAAAAAAAAAAAAAAAACAAAACAATCAAACAAAAAAAAAAAAAAACAATCAAATCAAACAAAAAACAAATCAATCAAAAAAATCAAAATCAAACAAAAAAAACAATCAACACATCACACAAAAAAAAAAAAAAAAAACAAAAAATCAAAACAACAAACAACAAAAAAACAAAAAATCAAAATCACAAAAAAAAAAAATCAACACAAACAAAACAATCAAACAAACAAAAAAAAAAAAAACAAAAACATCAAAAAAAAATCAAACAATCAAAAAAAAACAACAAAACAAAAAAACAATCAAAAAATCAAAAAAAAAAAAAATCACAAAAAACAAAAATCAACAAAAACAAAATCAAAAAATCAAAAAAACAAAAAAACACAAAAAAAATCAAAAAAAAACAAACAAAACAAAAAATCAACAAAACAAACAACAACAAAAAAAAAAAACATCAAAAAAACAAAAACAACACAAAAAAAATCACAAAAAACAAACAAAAAACCAAATCAAAAAAAACAAAATCAAAAATCACAAAAAAAACAAAAAAAAAACAACAACACAAAAAATCAAAACAAAAACACAAAAAAAAAAAAAAAAAAAAAATCAATCAAAAAATCAAACCAAACAATCAAAACAAAAAAACAAATAATCACAAAAAAATCAAATCAAACACAAAAAATCAAAATCAAAAAAAAAAATCAAAAAAAAAAAAAATCAAAAAAATCAAATCAAATCAAACAAACACAAAAATCAAAACAAAAAAAAAAAACACATCAAAACAAAAATCAAAAAAAAACAACAAAAAAAAAATACAAAAAAAAACAACACAAACAAAACAAAAACCATCAAAAAACAAAAAAAAAATCAAAAACAAATCAACAAAAAAATCACAATCAAAAACAAACAAAAAAAAAAAAAAAATCACACACAAAATCAAAAAACAAAAAAACAAATCAAAAACAAACAAAACAAAAACCAAAAACAAAAAATCAAAAAAAAACCAACAAAACATCAAAAAAAAAACACATCAAAAACAAACACACAAAAACAATCAAAAAAAAACAAACAAACAAACAAAAACAAAACAACAAAAAAAAACCAAAAAAACAAAAACATCAAAAAATCAAAAAATCAATCAAAAAAACAAAAAAATCAAAAAAAAAAAAAAAACATCAACAAAAAAAAAAACACAAAAAACAATCAAAACAACACACACAAAAAAAAAACAAAAAAAAAAAATCAAAAAAAAAAAAATCAACAAAATCAAAAAAACAAAAAAAAAAAAAAAAAACATCAAACAACAAAACAATCAAAAAACAAAAATCAAACACAAAAAAAACAAAAATCAACAAAACAAATCAAACATCACACAAAAAAAACAAAAAAAAAAAAACAATCAACAAAAAAAACACAACACACACAAAAAACAAAAATCAAAACAAAACAAATCAACAAAAAATCACACAAAAAAAAAAATCAAAAAAATCATCAAAAAAAAAAAAAATCAAAAAAAAAACAAAAAAACAAAAAAAACACAAAAAACAAAATCAAACAACAACAAAAAAAAACAAATCAACAAACAAAAAAAAAAAACAAAAAACACAAAAACAAAAAAAAAAAAACAAAACAAACAAATCAACACAACAATCAAAAAAACAAACAAAAACAAATCACAAAAAAAAAAAAAAACAATCAAAAAACAAAAATCAAAAAAAAAAAATCACAACACAACCAACAAAAAAAAAAGCAAACACAAAAACACAAAAAAAAAAAAAAAAAAACAAAAAAAACATCAAAAAAATCAAAAAACATCAAAAAAAAACAAACAAATCAAATCAATCACAAAAAAAAAAAAAATCCAAAAAAAATCAAAATCAAATCAAAAACACAAAAAAATCAAAAAAACAAACAAACAAAAAAACAACAAAAAAAACAAAAACAAAAAAACAAAAAAAAAATAACAAAAACAAAAAATCAAAAATCAAAACACACAAAACACAACAAATCAAAAAAAAAAAATCAAAAAAAAACAAAACAATCAAATCAAAAAAACCAATCAAAAAAAACAAATCAAACAATCACAAAAAACAAATAACAAACAAAAAAACAAAACAACAAAAAAACACAATCAAAAAAAAACAAAACAAAAAAAAAATCAATCAAAAAAAAATCAAATCAAACATCAAAAAAAAAAACAAAAACAATAAAAACCAAAAAACAAAATCAAAAACAATCAACAAAAAAACAAAAAAAAAACACACAAAAAAAAAAAAAAACAACAAACAAAAAAATACAAAATCAAAAACAACACAAAATCAATCAAAAAACAAAAAAAAAAAACACAACAAAATCAATCAAAACAACATCAAAACAAAACAACAAATCAAAACCAACAACAAAAATCAATCAAATCACAAATAAAAACCAAACAAACACAAAATCATCAACAAACAACAAAAAACACAAACAACAATCACAAACAAAACACAAATACAACAAAAAACAAAATCAAAAAACAAAACAAAACAAAAAAACAACATCAAAATCACAAATCAATCAAAAATCAAAAAACAACAAAAACAAAAAACAAAAAACAAACAACCAAAAACAAAAAAACAAACACACAAAAAAAAAAATACAAAAAAATCAACAAACAAAAAAAAATCACAACAAAAAAACACAAAACAAAAACAAAAAACACAAAAAAAAACAAAAAAAAACAAACAAACAAAACAACACAAACACAAAAAAAAAAACAAAATCAAAAAACAAAAAAATCACAAAATCAAAAATCATCACAAACACAAAAATCAAAAAAAAAACAAAACAAAAATCAAAAAAAAAAACAACAAAAAAAAAAAAACAATCAAACAACAAAAAAACAAACAAAACAAACAAAAAAATCAAAATCAAAAAATCACAAAAAAAAACCAAAAAACAATCAAAAAACATCAAAACAAAAATCAAAAAAAAAAAACAAAAACAAAAAAATCATCACAAAAAATCAAACACACAAAACAATCAATCAAAAAAAACAAAAAACAAAAAAAAAAACACAAAAAACAATCAAAAAAAAAAAAAATCAATCAAAACAAAAAACAAAAAAAAATCAACAAACACAACAAAAAACAAAAACAAAAAAAAACAAAAAAAACATCACAAACATCACAAAAAAAAAAAACAAAAAATCACAATCAAAAAAAAAACAAAAAAATCAAAACAAAACAAAAAAAAAAAACATCAAAAAAACAAACCAAAACAAAAAAAAACAAACACAAAAAAAAATCAAAACACAAACAAAAAAATCAAAAAAATCAACACAAAAAAACAATCCAAAAAACAAAAAACACAACAATCAAATCAAAAAAATCACAAAAAAAACAAATCAAAACAATCAAAAAAAAAACAAAACACCAAAACAAAAAAATCAATCAAACAAAACAAAAAATCACAAAAAACAAATCAAACAAAAAAAATCAACACAAAAATCAAAAAAACAACAAAAAAAACAAAAACAACAAAAAAAATCAAAACAAAAACAAAACAAAAACAAAAAAAAAAAACAAAAAAACACAACAAACACATCAAACAAAAAATCAAAAAAAACAAAAATCAACAAATCAAACACAACAAAAACAAAAAAAAAAAAAATCAAAATCACAAAACAAAAATCAACAAAAATCAAATCAACAAAAAACAAACAATCAAATCAAAAACAAAACAAACAAAAAAAAAAAAAAAAAAAACACAAAAACAACACAAACAAAAAAAATCAAAAAAATCAAACAATAAAAAATCAATCACCAAAATCAAAAAAAAACAAAAAAAATCAACAAACAACAAAAAATCACAAAACAAAAAAAAAAACACAATCACAAAAAAAAATCAACAAACAAAATAAACCAAAAACAAAAAAAAAAAATCAAATCACAATCAAAAAAAAATCAAAAAAACAAAAAATCAAAAACAAAAAAATCAAAAAAAAAACAAAACAAAAAAAAAAAATCAAAAACAAAACAAAAAACAAAACAAAAATCAAACAAATCACAAAAAAAAAATCAAAAACACAACAAAAAAAACAAAAACAAACACAAAAAAAAAAAACAAAAATCAAACAACAAAACAAAAAAACACAAAAAAAAAAAAAAAACAAAATCAAACAAAAAAAAAATCAAAAACAATCAAAAAAATCAAAAAAAATCACATCAAAAAACAAAACAAATCAAAAAAATCAAAAAAACAAAAAAAAACAAACAAATCAAAATCAAAAAAACAAATCAAAAAAAACACAATCAAAAACACACACAAATCAAAAAACACAAAACAAATCACAACAAACATCATCAAAAAACAAACAACAAAAATCAAACAAAAAAAAAAACACAAAAACAAACACAAAAAAATCAATCAAAAACAAAAAAAACAAAAAAAAACACAAAACAAAAAAAAAAAATCAACAAAACAAAACAAAATCACATCAAAACAAAAAAATCAAACAAACAAAAAACAACAAAACAAAAAAAAAATCACAAAAAAAAAAAAAAACAATCAAAAACAAACATCAAAAACAAACAAAAAAACACAAAAAAAACAAAAAACAACAAAAAAAAAACACAAAATCAAAACAAAAAAAAAAACAAAATCAAAAAAATCAAAACAAACACAAAATCAAAAAAAAAAAAATCAAAAAAAAACAATCAAAAAACCAAAAAAACAAAACAAAAAAAAACAAACAAAAAAAAATCACAAAACAAACACACAAAAAACAAATCACAAAACAAAAATAAAAAAAAAAACAAACACAAATCAAAAATCAAAAACAAAAAAACAATCCAAAAATCAAAACAAAAAAAAACAAAAAAAAAAAAAAAAATACAAAAAAAAAACCAAACAACAAATCAAATCAAATCACAAAAAAAAAACAACAAAAAACAAAAACAATCAAATCACAAAAAACAAAAAAAAAAACAAAAACAAAAAAAACAACAATAACCAAAAAACCACAAATCAAAAAAAACAACAAAACACAAAAAAAAAAAAAAAATCAAAAAAAAACAAACAATCAAAACAATCAAAAAACACAACAAAAAAAAAAAAAACACAAAATCAAATCAAAAAATCAAAAAAAATCAAACATCACAACAAAAAAAAAATCCAAATCAAAAAAAAACAACACATCAAAAAAAACAAAAAAATCACAATCACAATCAAACAATCACAATCACAAACAAAAAAAAAAAAAAAAACAAAAAAAAAATCACAAAAAAACAACAAAACAAAATCACACAAAAATCAAAACAAAAAAAAAATCAAAAAAAAAAAAAACAAAAAAAAACACAACATCAAACAAAAATCACACAAAATCAAAAAAACATCAACAAAAAAACAAAAACAAAACAATCAAAAAAAAACAAAAACCAAACAAAAAAACAAAAAAAACAAAAAAAAAAAAAAAAAAAAAAAACAAAAAAAACAACACACAAAAAAAAAAACATCACAAACAAAAAAAAACAACAAAAAAAACAAACAATCAAAAAACAAAAAAACAACAAAAAAAAAAAAAAAACATCAAAACAAAAAAAAATAAACACACAAACACACAACATCACAAAAAAAAAAAAAAAACAAACAAAAAAACAAATCAAAAAAAAACAACAAAAACAAAAAACCATAAAAAAAACAAAAAACACACAAACAAAAAAAAATAACAATCAAAACATCAAAACAAAAACAAAACAAACATCAAAAAAAAACAAAAAAACAATCAAAAAAAAAAACAAAAACAAAAAAACAATCACACAAATCAAAAAAACAAAAAACAAAATCAAAAAAAACAACAAATCAACAAAACAAAAAAAATCAACAAAAAAACAAAAAAAAAAAACAAAAAAAAAACAAACAAAACACAAAAATCAAAAACCACAAACAAAAAAAATCAAAAAAAAAAACAAAAAAAATCACAACACAAAAAAAAAATCAAATCAAAAACAAAACAAACAACACAAAAAAAATCAAAACACACAAATCAATCAAAAAAAACAAAATCAAACAAAACAAAAAAAAACAAAAAAAATCAAAAAAAAAAAAAAAAAATCAAAAAAAAACAAACAATCATCAAACAAAAAACACAAAACATCAATCAAAAAAAAACAAAAAAAACAAATCAAAAAAAACAACAAAAAAATCAACAAAAATCCAAAACAATCATCAAAACAACAAAAAAAACAAATCAAAAAAAAATCAAAAAACAAAAAAAAACAAAAAAAAAAAATCAAACAACAACACAAAAAACACAATCAAACAAAAATCAAAAAAAAATCAAACACAACAAAAAAAAAACAAATCAAAAAAAAACATCAAAAAAACAAAAAAACAAAAAAACAAAAAAAAACAAAAAAAATCAAATCAAAAAATCACAAAAAAAAAAAAACAAAAACAAAAAAAAAAAAAAAAAAATCAAAAAAAAAAATCAACAAAAATCCAAAAAAAAACAAAAAAATCAAAAAAAACAAAACAAAAAAAAAAAAAAAAAAAAACAAATCAAAAAAAACAAAAAAAAAAAAAACCAAATCAATCAACACAAAAAAAAAAAAAACAACAACAAAAAAACAATCAACAAAAAAAAAACAAAAACAAAAACAAAATAAAAAAATCAATCAAAAAATCAAAAAATAAAAAAACACAAAATCAAACAAAAAAAAATCAACAAAAAATCAACACAAACAAACACAAAAAAAACACAACAAAAAATCAACAAAAAAAAAAATCAAAAACAAAAACAAAAAAACCAAAAAACAATCAAAAAAACAAAAAATCAACAAATCAAAAAAAAATCAATCACACAACAAAAAAAAACACAAAAAAAAACACAAAAAACAAAACACAAACATCAAAAAATCAAACAAAAAACAAAAAACATAAAACAAAAAAAATCAAAAAAAAACAAAAAAAAAAAAAAAAAATCAACACAAAAAAATCAACAAAATAAAACAACAAAAAAAAAAATCAACACAATCAAAACCAAAAATCACAAAACAACAAAAACACACAAAAAACAAAATCAAAATCAAAAAAATCAATCAAACAAAAAAAAACAAAAAAAACAAAAAAAAATCAAAAAAATCAAAAACAAATCAAAAAAAAATCACCACAAAAACAAAAAACACAAACAAAAAAACACAAATCAACAAATCACAAAAAAACAAACACAAAAAAAAACAACAATCATCAAAAAAAATATCAAAAAAAAAAAAAACACAAAAAACAATCAACAAAAAATCAAAAAACAAAAACAACAACAAAAAAAAAATCAACACAAAAAAAAATCACAAAACAAAAAAACAAAAAAATCAAAAATCAAAAAAAAAAAAAATCAAAACAACAAAACAAATCACAACAAAAACAAACAAACATCACAAAAACATCAAAAAACAAAACAAAAACAAATCAAAAAAAAAAAAAATCAAAAAAAAAAAATCAAAAACAACAAAAAACAAAAAAACAACAAAAAAACAAAACACAAAAATCACAAATCAAAACAACACAAACAAAAACAAAAAATAAAAAACAAACAAAAACAAAAAAAAAATCAAAAAAATCATCAAAAAAACAACAATCACAAAAAAAAAATCCAAAATCAAAAAACATCAAAAAACAAAAAAACACAAAAAACATCACCAAATCAACACAAATCAAAAAAAAACAACAAAAAAAACAAAAAAAAACAAAATAACAACAAAAAAAAAAAACAAACAAACAAAAAAAAAAAAACAAAAAACATAAAACAACAACAAACATCAAAAAAATCAAAAAAAAAAAAAAACAACAAAAAAAAACAAAAACACAAAAAAAAAACACAAAATCAAAATCAAAAAAAACAACAAACAACAAATCATCAAAAAAAAAAAAAAACAAATCACAAATCAAAAATCAAAAAAAATCACAAAACAAAAAAAAAAACACAAAAAAAAAAAATCAAATCAAAAAAATCAAAAACACAAACAAAAAACACAAAAAAATCAATCAAACAAAATCAACAAAAAAACAATCAAACAAAAAAAAAAAAAAAAAAAAAAACAAATCAAAATCAACAAAACAAAAATAAAAAAAACAAAAAACAAAAACACAAATCACAACAAAAAATCAAAACACAAAACCACATCAACAAATCAAACAAAAAATCAAAACAATCAAAAAAAATCAACAAAAAATCAAAAACAAAAAAAAAAATCAAAAAACAACAAAAATCACAACAACAAAACAAAAAATCAAACAACATCAAACAATCAAAAAAAAACAAAAAAAAAAAAAAAAAAAAAAAAAAAAAAAATCAAAAAAAAAAAAATCATCAAAACAAATCAAAAAAAAAAACAAAAAAAAAAAACAAAAAAAAAAAAAAAATCAAAAAACAACAACACAAAATCAAAACAAAAAAAAACAACAATCAAAATCAAAAACAACAAAAACAAAACAAAAAATCAAAATCAAAACAAATCAAAATCAAAAACAAAACAAACAAAAACAAAAAATCAAAAAAATTCAAAACAAAAAAATCAAAAAAAAAAAAAAAAATCAAAAAAAAAATCAAAAAACAAACAAAACCACAAAAAAAAAAAAACAACAAAAAAAAAAAACAAATCAAAAAAAAATCAAAATCAAAAACAAAAAATCAAAAAACACAAAATCAAAAAACATCAAAATCACACAAACAACAAAAAAAAAATCAAATCAATACAAAAAAAAAAAAAAAAACAAAAAAAACAAATCAAACAACAAAAACAAAATCAAATCAAAAAACATCAAACAAATCAAATCAAACAAATCAAAAAAAAATCAAAAAACAAAAACAAAAACAAAAAACAAAAATCACACAAAAAAAAACAAAAACAAAAATCAAAAAAAAAAACACCAAAAAAACAAAAATAAAACAACACAAAACACAACAAATCAAACAAAAAAAAAAAACAATCAAACAAAAAAAACACAAACAACAAAAAAAAAAAAATCAAACACACAAAAAAAAATCAAAAAAATCAAAAAAAACAAAAAAAAAAACAATCACAAACAAAAAAAAAAACAAAATCAAACAAAAAATAAAAAAAAAACAAACAATCAAAAAATCAACATCAAACAAAAACAACAAAACAAAATCAATCAAAAACAAAAAAACAACAAACATCAAAAAAAAAAACAAAACAAAACAAAAAAAACAAACCAAAAAAAAAAAACAAAAAACACAAACAAAAAAAAATCAAAAAAACAAACAAAAAAAATCAAAAAAAAAAAAAAACAAAACAACAAAAACCAAAAAACAAAAAAACAATCAAAAAATCAAAAAATTCAAACAAAACAAACACAAATCAAAAAAAACAACAAAAAAAAAAAAACAAAAAAAACAATCAAAATCAAAAAAACATCAACAAACACACAAAAAAACAAATCAAAACACACAAAAAATCACAAACCAAAAAACAATCAAAAACAAAAACAAAAAATAAAAACAAAAAAAAAATCACATCAAAACAACATCAAAAAATCAATCAAAAAAAACAAAACACAACAAAAAAATCAAAATCAAAACAAAAAATCAAAAAAAAAATCACACACATCAAAAAAAAAAAAAACACAAACAAAAAAAAAACAAAAACAAAAAAAAAAAAACAAAAAAAAAAAAAAAATCAATAACATCACAAAAACACAAACACACAATCAAACAACACCAAATCAAAAACACAAATCACAAACAACAAAAAACAAAAACAACAAAAAACATCCAAAAAACAAAAAAAAACACACAAATCAAAAAAACAATCAAAACAATCAATCAAACCAAAAAAAATCAAACAAAAAAACAAAAAAAAATCAACACAATAAAAAATCAAAAACAACACAAAAAAACAAACAAAATCATCAAAACACAAAAATCACAAAAACAAAAACAAACAAATCAAAAATCAAAACAAAATCAAAAAACAAAAAACAACAAAAAACAAAACAAAAAAAAAAAAACAAAACAAAAAAACACAAAAAAAATCAAAAAAATCACAAAAAAAAAACAAAAAAAAAAAAAAACACATCACACAAAAATCAAAAAACAAATCAAAAATCAAAAAAAACACAACAAAACACAAAAACAAATCAAAAACAAAAATCAAAACAAAAACAATCAAAACACACAAAAAAAAAAACAAT
This sequence comes from Neotoxoptera formosana, assembly GCA_022818045.1. NCBI lineage: Eukaryota > Metazoa > Arthropoda > Insecta > Hemiptera > Aphididae > Neotoxoptera > Neotoxoptera formosana. Next base: position 3,582,283 of record JAIWJD010000007.1, on the reverse strand, counting down.
CAAAAAAAAAATCAACACATCAAAAAAATCAAAAAAAAAATCAAAAAAAAAAAAAACAAACAAAAATCAAAAAACAAATCACAACCAAAATAAAAAACATCAATCAAAAAAAAAAAAACAACACAAAACAAACAAACACACAAACAACACCAAAAAAACAACACACAAAATCACAAAATCAACAAAAAACAAAAAAATCAAAAAAAACATCAAAAAACACAATCAAAACACAAAAAATCACAAAACAACAAAAAATCAAATCAAAAAAAAAAAAAAAAAAAAATCAAAAAAAAAAACAAAAATCAAAAAAAACAAACAAAAAAAATCAAAAACACAAACACACAAAAAACAAAAAAAAAAAATCAAAAAAACAAAACAATCAAAAACAAAAAATCAATCAAAAAAACAACAAAACACACAACAACAAAAAACAACACAAAAAAAAACAAAAAAACAAAACAAAAAACACAAATAAACAAAAAAAACAAAAAAACAAACAAAAAAATCATCAATCAAAAAAAACACAAACAAACAAAACACAACAAACAATCACAAAAAAAACAACAAAAAAACAACAAAACAAATCAAAACACAAATCAATCAAAAAAAAAAAAAAAACAAAAACAACCAAACAAATCAACAAAAAATCAAAAAAATCAAATCAAAAAAAAAAATCAAAACAAACAACACAACACACAAAAAAAAAAAAACAACAAAACACAAATCAAAACAAACAAACAAACAAAAAAAACAATCAAAAACAAACAAAACAAAAATCAATCATCAAAAACAAATCAAACAAATCAACAAACAAAAAAAAATCAAACAAAACAAAAAAAATCAAAAAAAAAAATCAAAATCACATCAACAAAAAGAAAAATCAACAAATCAAACAAACAAAACAAAACAAACAAAAAACACAAAACACAAAACAAACAAAAAAAAAAAAAATCAAAAAAAAAAACAAAAAAACAAAATCAAAACCACAAAAAAATCAACAAAAAAACACAAATCAAAAACAAAATCACAAAAAACAAACAAAAAAAACAACAATCAACAAAAAAAACACAATCAAAAAAAAAAAATCAAAAAATCACACATCAAAAAACACAAAAAAAAAAAAAACAAAAACAAACAACAACACAAAAAAAAAAAACAAAAAACAAAAAATCAAAACACACAAAAAAAATCACAAAAAATCAAAAACAAAACACAAAAAAAACAAAACAAAAAATCAAACAATCACAAAACAAAAAATCAATCAAACAAAAAAAAAAAAACAAAAACAAAATCAAAACAAAAAAAAAAATCACAAAAAAAAAAAAAAATCAAAAAACAAAACAACAAAATCAAACAAACCATCAAAAAATCAACAAAAAAAAAACAAAAAAAAAATAAAAATCAACAAAAAAAAAATCAAACAATCACAACAAAAACAAAACAAATCAAAAAAATCACATCAAAAAAAACAAAAACAAAAAAAAAAAAACAAATCACAAAATCAAAAACACAAAAAAAATCAAACAAACAAAAAAAAAAAATCAAAGAAATCAAAACAAAAAAAAAAAATCAACAAACAAAAAAAAAATCAACAAAAAAAAAAACACAAAACAAATCAAAAATCAAAAAATCAAAAATCACAAAAAAAACAAAAAATCAAAAAAAAAATCAACAAAAAAAACAAAAACACAAAAACAAAAAAATCAACATCACAAAAAAAAAAACACACACAATCAAAAAAACAAAAAATCAAAAAACACATCACAAATCAAAAAACAAAAAAAACAAAAATCAAACACAACAAAAACAAAAAAAAAAAAAAAAAACACAACAACAAAATCAAAAAAATCAAACAAAAAAATCACAAATCAACATAAAAAAATCAAAAAAAACAAAAACAAAAAACAAAAAAATCAAAAAAAAAAAAAAAATCAAAATCAAAAAAAAAAATCAACAAAAACAAAAACAAACAAATCAAACAAAAAAAAAAAAAAAAAAAACATCAAACAAAACAAAACATCAAAACAAAAAAACAAAAAACACAAAAAAATCACAAAAAAACAAAAAATCAAAAATCAAAAAACACAAACACAACACAATAAAAAAATCACAAACAAAAAACACAACATCACAAAAAAAAAAACAAAAAAAAAACAAAACAAATCAAAAAACAAAAAAAACAACAAAAAAAAAAATTCAAAAATCAAACAAAACAAAAAAAACATCAACAATCAAAAAAAAAAAAATCAAAAATCAAAAAAAAAAAAAACACAAAACAAAAAAAACAAAAACAAAACAATCAAAAAATCAAAAAACAAATCAACAATCACCAAAAAAAAAAAAAAAAAAAACAATCAAAAAAACAAACAAAAAAAATCAAACAAAAAACAAAAACACACAATCAACAACAAATCAAAAAAATCAAAAATCAAAAAACAAATCAACAAAAAAAAACAAAAAAAATAAAAAAAATCAAAAAAAAACACAAAAACAATCAAAACAAAAACACAAACAAAAAAACAAAAATCAAAAAAATCAAAACAAAAACAAAAAACATCAAAAAAAAAACAAACAAATCAAAAAAAAAAACAAAAAAAACAATCAAAAAAAACAACAAACAAAAAAAACAAAAAAACAACAAAAAAAAAATCAAAATCAAAAACACAACAAAAATCAAAAAAAAAAAAAACAAATCAAACAAAAACAAAATCACCAATCAAAAAAAATCAACACAAAAACACACATCAAAAAAAAACAACACAACACAAAAAAAAAAAACAATCAAATCAAACAAAAAAACAAAAATCAAAAAAAAAAAAAACACAAAAACACACAAAAAAAAAATCAAAACAAAACAAAAAAAACACATAAAAAAACAAATCAACACAAAGAAATCAAACAAAAAAAATCAAAAAAATCACAATCAACAAAAATCAACAAACACACAAAAAAATCAAAAAACAAAAAAAAAAACAAAAAATCAATCAACATCAAATCAAACAAAAAAAAAAAAACAATCACAAAAAAAATCAAAAAAAAAAAAAATCAATCAAACAAAAACAAAAAAAAAACAAAACACATCAACACAACAAAAAATAAAACATCAACAACACAAAAAAAAAAACAAAATCAAACACACATCAACAACAAAAAAAAAAACAAAAAAACCAAAAAAAAAAACAAAAACAACACAAAAACAAATCAAAACACAAAAAAAAAAAACAACAAAACATCAATCACAAAAACAAACAAAAAAACAAAAAACAACAAAAAAAATCAACAAATCACAAAAAAAAATCATCAAAACAAAAACAAAAAACAAAAAATCAAAAAAACAATCAAAAACCAAAACACAACACAAAACAAAAAAAACAAACAAAAAACAAAAAAAAAAAACAAACAAAAACACACAATCAAAAACAAATCAAAAAACAAAAAAACACACAACAACAAAACATCAACAAACAAACATCAAAAATCAAAAAACAAAACCAAAAAAAACAACAATCAAACAACAAAAATCAAAAACACATATCAAAATCAAAAACACAAAAAATCACAATCAAAAAAACAAAAAAACACACAAAAACAACAAACACACAACAAAAAACAAAAAAAAAATAATTCAAATCAAAAAAAAAACAAAATCAAAAAACAAAAAAACAAAACAAAAAACACCAAACACAAACAAAAAAATCAAAAAAAAAATCAACAAAAACATCAAAAAAAAAACAACAACACATCACAAAAACAAAAAAAAAAAAACACACAAAAAAAAATCAACAACAAAAAAAAAAACCAAACAAACAACACAATCAAAAAAAAAAATCACAAAAACAAAACAAAACAAAACAAAATCACCACATAAAATCAAAAAAAAAAACAAAACAATCAAAATCAAACAAAATCAAATCAAAAAACATCAACAAAAAAAAAAAACCAACAAACAAAAAAAAACAACACATCAAAAACAAAAAAACAACACAAAAAAAAATCAACAAAATCAAAACAACAACAAACAAAATCAACAACAAAAAATCACAAATCAAAAAAAATCAAATCACAAAAAAAAACAAACAAACAAAAAAAATCATAATCAAAACAAAAAAAAAACAAACAAAAATCAAAAAAAAAAACAAACAAAAAAAAACAACACACAAACAAAAAAAAAAAAACAAAAACACAACAAAAAAAAAAAAAAAAAAAAAAAACAAAAAAAAAAAACAACACAAAAAATCACCAACCAAATCAAAAACAAAAAATCAATCAATCAAAAAAACAAAAAAAAACAATCAAAAAAAAACAAAAAAAAAATCAACAAAACAAAAAAAAAAACAACACAATCAAAATCAACACAAAAATCAACAAAAAAAAAAAAATCAAAAAAAAAAACAAAAAAAAAAACAAAAACAAAAAAAACAAAACAACATCAATCAAAACAAACAATAACAAACAAAAAAACACAACAAAAACACAAAAAATCAAATCAACAAAACAAAATCAAACAAACCAAAAAAAAAAAACAAAAAAAAATCAAAAAAAAAAAACAAACAAACAACACAAAAACAACAAAAAATCAACAAAATTCAACCAAAAACAATAAAAAAAAAAAAAAAAATCAACAAATCATCAACATCAAAAAAAAAAAAATCAATCAAAACATCCACAATCAAAAAAAAATCAAACAAAAAACCAATCAACACAAACACAAAAAAAAAATCAAACAAAAAAAAAAAACAATCAAACATAAAACAAACAAAAACAAAAAAACAAAACACAACAAAATTCAACAAACAACAAAAAAAAATCAAAAAAAAAAACAAAAACAAACAAAAATCAAACAAAAATCACAAAAACACACAAATCAAATCAAAAAAAAACACAAAAAATCACAAATCAAAAACAATCAAATCACAACCACCAAAAAATCAAAAAAAAAAACACAAACAAAAAAAATCACAAACAAAAAACAACACAAAAAAAAAACAATCAAAAAAACAACAATCAACAAAAAAAAAACAAAATCAAATCAAACAAAAAAAAAAAACAAAACAAACAAAAAACATCACAACAACAAAACAAAACAAAAAAAACACAAAAAAAAAAAAATTCAAAAAAAATCAAAAAAAAAAAAAAAAAAAAAAAAAACATCAAAAAACAAAAAAAACAAAACAAAACACACAAAAACAAAAATCACACACAAAAAAAACAACACAAAAAAAACAAAAACAAAAAATCAACACACACAAACAAAACAAAATCACAAAAAAAAACACAATCAAATCAAAAAAAACAAAATCACAAAAAAAAAATAAAAAAAAAATCAAAAATCAAAAAAACACAAACAAAACAAAAACACATCACAAAAACAAAAAAAAAAAAAAAAAAAAAAAAAAAAAACACAAAACAACAAAATCAAAAAACACAAAAAAAAAAAACAATCATCAAAAAAAACACAATCAAAAAATCAAACAACAAAAAACAAATCAAAAACCAAAAAAAAAAAAAAAAAAAATCACACAATCAAAACAAAAACAAACAAATCAATCAAAAAAAAATCAAAAATCAACAATCAATCAAAAAAACAAAAAAACAATCAAAAAACAACAAAACAAACATCATCAAAAAAAATCAACAAAAAAAATCCAAAAACAAAAAAAATCACAAAAAAAATCAAAAAACAAAAAAAAAAAACACAAAACAACAAAATCATCAAAAAAAAACAACCAAAACACAAAAACAACAAAAAACACAATCAAAAAATACAACAAAAAAAAATCAACATCAACAAATCAAAAACAACAAAACAATCAACAAAAAAAAAAACACAAACATCAAACAAAACAAAAAAAAAAAAAAAAAACAAAAAACACAAAAACATCAAAAACAAACATCAAACAAAAAAACACATCAAAAACCAACAAAACACAAAAACATCAAAACAACAAAAAAAATCAACAAAAAAACAACACAAAAAAAACAAAACAAACATCAAACAACAAAAAATCAACAACAAAAAAAAAAATCAATCAAACAAAAAAAACAAATCACAAAAAAAAAAAAAAAAATCAAAATCAAAAATCAAAAAAATAAATCAACAAACAAAAAAACAAAAAATCACAAAACAACAATCACAAAATCAAAAAAAAAAAAACAAAAACAAAAACAAAAACAAAGAAACACAAAAAAAAAAATCAAAAAACAATAAAAAAAAAACAAAAAAAAAAAAAAAAAAAAAAACAAAAAAAAAAAACAAAACAAAACATCAAACAACAAAAATCACAAAAAAAAACAAAAAAAAACACAAATCAAAACAAAAAAAAAAAACAAAAAAAAAAACACAAAACATCAAAAAAAACAAAATCACAAAAAAAAATCAAAAAAAAACAAACAAAACCAAAAATCAAATCAAAAACAACAAAAACAAAAAAAAACCAAAAAAAAAAAAAAAAAAAAAAAAAAAAACAAAAAAAAAAAAACATCAAACAAATCAAAAAATCAAAAACAAAATCAAACAAAAACAAAAATCATCAACAAAACAAAAAAAAAAACAAAAAAAAAAATCAAAAAACAACAAAAACAATCAACCAACAAAACAACAAATCAAACAAAAAAACAAAACAAAAAAAAATCAAAAATCCAAAAAACAAAAAAAATCAAAAAAACAAAAAAAACAAACACAATCAATCAAAAACAATCAACAAAACACAAAAAACAAACACAACACAAAAAAAAACACAAAAAAAACAAAATCAAAACACAAAAAAAAAAAAAACATCAAAAATCAAAACAATCAAAAACAAAATCAAAAAAACAAAAAAAAACACAAATCAAACATCAAAAAAAAAACAAAAAACAAACAAAACATAAAAAAACAATCACCCAAAAAAAAAAAAAACAACACATCACAAAAAAAAAACACAAACAAAAATCAAAACAAAAAAACACATCATCAAAAACAAACAAAAACACAAAAAAACAAAAACAAAAACAAAACATCATCACAAACAACAAAAATCAACACAAAAAAACAACAAACAAAAAAACAAATCACAAAACAAAACACAACAAAAAAATCAAAAATCAAAAACAAAAAAAATCAAAAAAAAAATCACAAAAAAAATCAAAAACAAATCAATCAACACAATCAACAAAACACAAAATCAAAAATCAAAAAAAAAAAAAAAACACAACAAAAAAATCAAAAAACAACAAAAAACAAAAAACAAAAATCAAAAAAAAAAAAAAATCACAAAAAATCATAAAAAAAAAAAAATCACAAAAAAAACACAAACAAAAACAAAAACAACAAAAACAAAAAAAACACACAAAATCAACAAAAATCAAATCAAAAAATCAAACACAAAAAAATCAACAACAAAACCAATCAAAAAAAAATCAAAAAAACAAAAAAAACACAAAAAAAAAACACAAAAATCAACAAAAATCAACAATCATCAAAAAAACAAAAAAAAAAAAAAACAAAAAAAACAAAATCAAAAAACACACAACATCAAAAAAAAAAAATCAACAAAAAAATCAAAAAAAACAACACAAAAAAAAAAAAACAAAAAAAACAAAACAAACAACAAAACAAAAAATCAAATCAAAAAAAAAAAAATCAATCAAAAAACAAAAAAAAAACAAAATCACAAAAATCAAAAAAAAAAAGAATCAAAAAATCAAAAAAAAATCAAAAAACAACAAAAATAACACAAAAACAACAAAACAAAAAAAAACAAAAAAAAAAAAATTTCAAAAACAAAATCAAAATCAAAAACAAAAAAAAAAACACAAAAAAAAAAAAAAAAAATCATCAAAACCAAAAAAATCAAACAAAAAAAAAAACACAAAAAAAAAAAAAATCATCAAAAACAAACAACAACAACCAACAAAAAAAAAAAAACACACAATCAACACAAAAAAAATACAAAAACAAAAAACAAAAAAAACACAAAAAAAAACAAAAACAAATCAAAAAAAAAAAAAATCAAACAAAAAAAAAAAAAAAACAAAAAAAAACACAAACAACAAAAAAAAAACAAAAAAAAAAAAAAACAAACAACACAAACAAACAATCAAAAAAAAAAAAAAAAACAAAAAAAACAAAACACAAAAATCAAAACAATCAAAAAAAAACAAAAACATCAAAACATCAAACAAACAAAAAAAAAAAAAAAAAAAAAAACAAAAAAAAAAAATCAAAAACAAAAAAAAAAGCAAAAAAAAAAACAAAAAAAAAAAAAACAAAAGAAAAAAAAAAAAAAAAACCCAACACAACAAAAAAAAAAAAAACAAAAAAAAAAAAAACAAAAAAACAAAAAATCAAAAAAACAAAAACAAAACACAAATCAAAAAAAAAAAC